>JAVSCE010008099.1:0-411851 GCA_032199065.1 Smutsia gigantea | reverse complement strand
TGGCAGGTGGGCTTATTGAAAGGCGGTACTCAAGTCTGGATTCTATCATTCCTTCTGTAAAAGGGTATAGGGAAACAGGTTGCCACTCTTTTCTTGGCTACTTCCTACTGAGAGGGGGCAATGAAAGGGGGTTTTCTGATATTTCGAAGCAGAAAAGCCATTTGGACATGTTCTCAAGTAGTTGGCTGGGAGGTGGCTGCCATTTGATCATGTGAAAATCTTTGGAATAGGTTACTTAAGCAGGGAAGGAAAAGAAGGAGGAGGTGGATACAGGTGAATGGGGCCAGGAGAGGTAGAAACCAATCGAGGGTTGTACTTGGGCCAGGGAGAGAATGGTTAGAGCTCAGTGGCTGAGAAAGTCAGAGAGGTTGTCTAAGGAGTGTACTGATAGGGGCTGATGGAGGGCAATTTTGGGGCTTCCAGGATAAGGAAAGCACCTGACGCTGGGACCTGCAAGCAGAGAAACCAGCCTTTTATCACAGGGTCGAGTTGTTTGGACAAATAGGAAACAGTCTGGACAGACTCCCCAGCTGATTGTGAGAGTAGTCCTAATGCTTGTCCATGTTGACTGTTCAAGAAAAGGAAGATTTGTAGTGTTAGGTAGAGTCAAACCAGGTGCCTTGAGGAGTGCTTGCTTAAGAGCCTAGAAAGAAGCAGGAATTAAGTCTGCATCTGGCACGTTTTCTTGGGGAGCCTCGTGGAAGGCCTCATAAAGGGGTTTTGCAATGAATGAGAGATTCTGGTTTCAGAGTCTAACATAGCTAAGAAACTCTAGAAAGGAAAGGAGATCTTGCTTTGTCGTGCAGAAAGAGAGGTCATTTTATTTTTTTAGATCCATGGATTTTAACGTAACGTATGAAAAATTCACTGATACACTTTCAGATTTCACACTGCAGTTCATCTTTAAGAAGCTACCGTATATCGAGTTTTGGTGTAGTTTCAGTGAACAAAAACCCCAATTACCTAAAAAAAAACCCTCAAACTATTTTTCCTTTCCAAACTGCATATCTGTGAGGCTATATTTTCTTCAACTGAAACAACATATCACAACAGATTGAATCAGAAGCAGAAATGGGAATCCAGCTCTTGTCTGTTAAGCCAGATATTAAAGTGATTTGCACAATTGTAAACAAGGCCCTTCTTCCCACTAAATTACTTTGTTTTAGAAAAATATAGTTATTTTTATAAATGTATGTTATTTGTGATTAGGTAATAGGTTTATTATTTTTTTTTATAATTTATTTTGGTATCATTATTCTACAATTACATATGCAATATTATGGTTATTAAACTACCCCCTTCATCAGGTCGCCCCCACCAACCAAATTACAGTCACTGTCCCTCAGCATAGTGAGATGCTGTAGAATCACTACTTGTCCTCTCTGAGTTGTACAGCCCTCCACATGCCCCCCAACATTACATCTGCTAATCGTAATGCCCCTTTTTCCCTCTTACCCCTCTCTTCCCACCCATCTTCCCCAGTCCCTTTCCCGTTGGTAACTATTAGTACGTTCTTGGACTCTGTGAGTCTGCTGCTGTTTTGTTCCTTCAGTTTTTTTCATTGTTCTTATACTCTACATATGAGTGAAGTCATTTGATACTTCTCTTTTTCCGCTTGGCTTATTTCACTGAGCATAATACCCTCTAGCTCCAAACATGTTGTGGCAAATGGTAGGATTTGTTTTCTTCTTATGGCTGAATAATATTCCATTGTGTATATGTACCACACCTTCTTTATCCATTCCTCTACTGATGGACACTTACGTTGCTTCCATTTCCTGGCTATTGTAAAGAGTGCTGCAATAAACACAGGGGTGCATATGTCTTTTTCAAACTGGACTGCTGCATTCTTAGGGTAAATTCCTAGGAGTGGAATTCCTGGGTCAAATGGTATTTCTATTTTGAGTGTTTTGAGGAACCTCCATACTGCTTTCCACAATGGTTGAACTAATTTGCATTCTGGTTGAACTAATTTGCATTCCCACCAGCGGTGTAGGAGATTTCTCTTTTCTCCACATCCTCACCAACATTTGTTGTTGTTTGCGTTTTGGATGTTGGCCATTCTCACTGGTGTGAGGTGATATCCCATTGTGGTTTCAATCTGCATTTCTCTGATGACTAGCAATGTGGAGCATCTTTTCATGTGCCTGTTGGCCATCTGAATTTCTTCTTTAGAGAAGTGTCTATTCATGTCCTCTGCCCATTTCTTAATTGGATTATTTGCTTTTTGTTTGTTAAGGTGGGTGAGTTCTTTATATATTTTGGATGTCAGCCCCTTATCAGAATATATTCTCCCATACTGTAGGATGTCTTTTTGTTTTACTGATGGTGTCCTTTGCTGTACAGAAGCTTTTCAGCTTGATATGGTCCCACTTGTTCATTTTTGCTTTTGTTTCCCTTGCCCGGGGTCATATGTTCATGAAGAAGTCATTCACGTTTATGTCCAAGAGATTTTTGCGTATGTTTTTTTCTAAGAGTTTTATGGTTTCGTGACTTATATTCAGGTCTTTGATCCACCTTGAGTTTACGTTTGTGTATGGGGCTAGTCGGTAGTCCAGTTTCATTCTCTTACATGTAGCTGTCCAGTTTTTCCAACACCAGCTGCTGAAGAGGCTGTCATCTCCCCATTGTATATCCAAGGCTCCTTTATCAAATATTAATTGACTGTATATGTTTGGGTTAATGTTTGGATTTTCTATTCAGTTCCACTGGTCTGTGGGTCTGTTTTTGTGCGAATACCAAATTGCCTTGATTACTATGGCTTTGTAGTAGAGCTTGAAGTCAGGGAGTGTAATTCCCCGTTTTATTCCTCCTTCTCAGGATTGCTTTGGCTATTCGGGGTCTTTTGTGGTTCCATATGCATTTTAGAATGATTTGTTCGAGTTCATTGAAGAAAGCTGTTGGTAGTTTGATAGGGATTGTGTTGAATCTGTAGATTGCTTTAGGTAGTATAGCCATTTTGACTATATTTATTCTTCCTAGCCATGAGCATGGGATGCATTTCCATTTGTTACTGTCCTCTTTAATTTCTTTTAGGAGTGTCTTGTAGTTTTCAGAGTACAGGTCTTTCACTTTCTTCGTTAGGTATATTCCTAGGTATTTTATTCTTTTTGATGCAATTGTGAATGGAATTGTTTTTCTGATTTCTCTTTCTGTTAGTAATCTTTAGTGTATAGGAAAACAACAGATTTCTGTGTGTTAATTTTGTATCCTGCAACTTTGCTGAATTCAGATATTAGTTCTAATAATTTTGGAGTGGAATCTTTAGGGTTCTTTTATGTACAGTATCATGTCATCTGCAAATAGTGACAGTTTGACTTCTTTACCAATCTGGATGCCTTGTATGTCTTTGTTTTGTCTGATTGCCGTGGCTAGGACCTCTAGTACTATGTTGAATAGCAGTGGAGAAAGTGGGCATCCCTATCTTGTTCCCGATCTTAGATGAAAAGCTTTCAGCTTCTCACTGTTAAGTATGATGGTAGCTGTGGGTTTGTCATATAAGGATGTTGAGGTACTTGCCGTCTATACCCATTTTGTTGAGAGTTTTAATCATTAATGGATTCTGCATTTTGTCAAATGCTTTTTCAGCGTCTATGGAGATGATCATGTGGTTTTTGTTCTTCTTTTTTTTGATATGGTGGATGATGTTGATGAATTCTTGAATGTTATACCATCCTTGCATCCCTGGGATGAATCCCACTTGATCATGGTATATGATCCTCTTGATGTATTTTTGAATTCGGTTTGCTAATATTTTGTTGAGTATTTTTGCATCTACGTTCATCAAGAATATTGGTCTGTAATTTTCTTTTTTGGTGAGGCCTTTGCCCAGTTTTGGTATTAGAGTGATGCTGGCTTCATAGAATGAGTTTGGAACTTTTCCCTCCTCTTCTAATTTTTGGAAAAGTTTAAGGAGAATGGGTGTTATTTCTTCTCTATATGTCTGGTAGAATTCAGAGGTGAATCCATCTGGTCCGGGGGTTTTGTTCTTGGGTAGGTTTTTGATTACCGAATCAATTTCGTCGCTGGTGATTGGTCTGTTTAGTTTTTCTGTTTCTTGCTTGGTCAGTTTTGGAAGGTTGTATTTTTCTAAGAAGTTGTCCATTTCTTCTACGTTTTCCAGCTTGTTAGCATATAGATTCTCATAATATTCTCTTATAATTCTTTGTATATCTGTGGGGTCCGTCGTTATTTTTCATTTCTCATTTCTGATTCTGTTTATGTGTGTAGATTCTCTTTTTCTCTTAATGAGTCTGGCTAGGGGTTTATCTATTTTGTTTATTGTTTCAAAGAACCAGCTCTTGGTTTCATTTTTTTCTCTATTGTTTTATTCTTGTCAATTTTATTTATTTCTTCTCTGATCTTTATTATGTCCCTCCTTCTGGTGACTTTGGACCTCATTTGTTCCTCTTTTTCCAATTTCAGTAATTGTGTCTTTAGACTATTTATTTGGGAATGTTCTTCCTTCTTTAAATAGGCCTGGATTGCAATATACTTTCCCCTTAGAACTAACTGCCTTTGCTGCGTCCCACAGAAGTTGTGGTTTTGTGTAGTTGTTATCATTAGTCTCCATATATTCTTTGATTTCTGTTTTGATTTGGTCGTTAACCCACTGATTAATTAGGAGAATGTTGTTAAGTCTCCATGTATTTGTGAGCCTCTTTGGATTCTTTCTAAAATTTATTTCTCGTTTTATACCTTTGTGATCTGAGAAGTTGGTTGGTAGGATTTCAATATTTTTTAATTTACTGAGGTTCTTTTTGTGGCCTAGTATGTGGTCTATTCTGGAAAATGTTCCATGTGCACTTGAGAAGAATGTGTATCCTGTTGCTTTTGAGTGTTGAGTTCTGTAGATATCTGTTAGGTCCATCTGTTCTAGTGTGTTGTTCAGTGCCTCGGTGTCTTATTCTGTCTGGTTGATCTGTCCTTTGGAGTGAGTGGTGTGTTGAAGTCTCCTAAAATGAGTGCATTGCTATTTCCTCCTTTTAATTCTGTTACAATTTGTTTCACGTATGCTGGCACTCCTCTATTGGGTGCATATATATTTATAATGGTTATATCCTCTTGTTGGACTGACCCCTTTATCATTATATGTAATGTCCTTATTTATCTCATGCTAATTTCTTCGTTTTGAAGTCTGTTTTGTCTGATACAAGTACTGCAAGATCTGCTTTTTTCTCTTTATTGTTTTCATGAAATATCTTTTTCCATCCCTTCACTTTTAGTCTGTGTATATCTTTGGGTTTGCAGGGAGTCTCTTGGAAGCAGCATATAGATGGGTCTTGCTTTTTTATCTATTCTGTTACTCTGTGTCTTTTGATTGGTGCATTCAGTCCATTTACATTTAGGGTGCTTATCGATAGATATGTACTTATTGCCATTGCTGGCTTTAGATTCGTTGTTACCAAAGGTTGAAGGGTTGCTTCTTTACTATCTAACAATCTAACTTAACTTTCTTGTTAAGTTATTGTAAACACAGTCTGAAGTTTCTTTATTTCTCTCCCTTCTTATTCGTCCTCCTCCATTCTTTATATACTAGGTGTTTTATTCTTTGCCTTTAGTTAGTATTTGGATGGTCTGCTTTCTTTGCTATGATTTTATTTTCTCTGGTAACTTCTTTTTAGCGTTAGGGGTGCTTCCCTCTAGAGCAGTCCATTTAAGATATCCTGTAGTGGTGGTTTAATGACAGGCAAACTCTCTCAAATTTTTTCTGTCTGGAAATTGTTTAATCCCTCAATCATATTTTGATAATCATGCTGGATACAATATTCTTGGTTTGACGCCCTTCTGTTTCATTATCTTAAATATATCATGTCATTCTCTTCTGGCCTGTAGGGTTTCTGTTGAGAAGTCTGATGATATTCTGATGGGTTTTCCTTTGTAGGTGATCTTTTTTCTCTCTCTAGCTGCCTTTAATACTCTGTCTTTATCTTTATTCTTTGCCATTTTAATTATTATGTGTCTTGGTTTTGTCTTCCTTGGTTCCCTTGTGTTGGGAGATTAGTGGGCTTCCATGGACTGCGAGACTTTTTTTCCCCAGCCTGGGAAAGTTTTCAGCAATTATTTCTTCAAAGACACTTTCTATCCCTTTTTCTCTTTCTTCTTCCTCTGGTACTCCTATAATGCGAATATTGTTCCGTTTGGATTGGTCACACAGTTCTCTTAATATTCTTTCATTCCTAGAAAACCTTTTATCTCTCTCTTCCTCGGCTTCTCTGTACTCCTGTTCTCTGATTTCTATTCCATTAGCAGTCTCTTGCATCTCATCCAGTCTGCTGTTAAGCCCGTCAATCGCTTATCTGATTTCTGCATTGTCTTTCCTCACTTCCCTCACTTCCTCCCTCAGCTGTTGCACATTTCTCTGTAGATCCATCAGCATCGTTATGACTTTTGTTCTGAATTGTTTTTCAGGAAGACTGTGCATTTCCATACCTTCCGGCTCCCTCTCTGGGGTTGTCTGGTTGATCTTAGTCTGGACCATATTCCTCTGTCTTTTCATGGCTATAGAAGTGGTTGCTGGTAGTTGCCACGTATGTCAGCTGGGCTCTTTAAGACTTTAAAAAGAAAAAAAATAAAGAAAGAAAAAAGACGAAAAGGAAAAAGGAAGAAAAGAAAAGAAAAAAGAAAAAGAAGAAAAAACAAAAAATAAAAACAAAAACAAAAACAAAACACCCACCAAGAGTAGATTCTGTGGGGATGCTGTAGGTGGTGCTGTTGTTCCACTATTCAGCAGTCATGGCCGTGCCACTCCGCAGGCCCCTTTATAACTCTGCCCAAGATGGGAATGAATGGGATGCTGTTGATCTCTGTGGGAGGTCTAAGTGCGGCTACCCTTTCCCAGTCGCCAGCTAAGGGGTCCGAATCTCCCCAGGACTTCCAGCCTGCTGGACTGAGTGTGCCAGGGCGATCTGGCTCCTCTGCTGGGCTCCTGTCTCTTTAAGACCGCTGAAGAAAGCGTGCGCTTTTCTTTTCTTTTTTTTTTTTTCCTTCCCTGGGAGCTGGCTGCAAGCACCCTGGCGCGTTCCCCACTCAGATCCTGCCCCTCTGTCTCTCCAATCTCCACTACACCACGCGATGTGTGTCAGCACTCCCCGCGCAGATCACCGGGGCCAGTTATTTCATTGGGTGTACTTCCACTCCCTCCCGGCTCTGAATCCTCTCTTTCCCCCCTGTGCGCTGGGGTGGGGGATTGCTTGGGTCCCGCCGGGGTGTGGCTCTGTAACTTACCCGTCTCGCAGGGTGCCATGTCCTCTCCGGTGTAGCTGCACACTGTGCACTTTCCTGTGTATTCTGGTCTCTCTTTTAGGAATAGTTGTATTTGCTGTATTTTCATAGATATATATAGTTTTGGGAGGAGATTTCTGCCACCCTGCTCACACCGCCATCTTCCCGGAAGTCTCAAGGTGGTGCACTTTTGAGCTTCCTTCTTGCCCCATTCCCAGTATGTACACAAACACACATATGCACACATGCAGAAACACCATTCTCTTGTGGCAAGTACCCTGCCAACTCAAAGCTGGGCCACTGGGGCCCAGGCCATCTTGCCCCTCTTGCAGCACAGATAGCCTAACAGCCAAGCATCTCCAGACTCTTCCGTGTGTAATAACAGGATTTCTGCTGCCTTTAAATTTGCATTTGAAAGCCTGTGATAGGAGGAAGTTAGGGTTCTCCCAAAAAAGGTCCTTTTACAGCCCAAGTCTCCCTGAAAACTTGAACCTGACTTGGGTTGCTCAGAGCTGAAATTTGATGAGCCAAGAGAATCGATGATCAGTCAGCAACCCTGCAGCTGTTTCAGAGGACACAGATGTTTGGATCAGGCACACTAACTTCAGGATGACTGGTTGCATCTTCTGCCTTTCGCCCAGCTGTTTGGACATCACACAGCCCCAGTGGAAGGGATAAAGTGGTTTTACACTAGCTCTGACCCAGGAGCTGTGAGTAAAGCTCAGAATGTCACCAACCTGATCGGTAGTGTTTCCTCCCTGTGAAATCAGGAACATTCCATGTGACGGACTCCTTCCCTTCCTTGATGTGGCCAAGCCCTGTATTGTGCTTGGGTCCCACTGCAAGGCCAGCAGACCAGAGACATGGTGGTGAAGAGCCCCTGACTCTGGGATCACCAGTGCAGCCACCATGCAGGAAGACGGACTTTGTGAACAGAGACAAAAAAGAGTGGCTCCCCTTTCCTCGCCACTGCCAGACAGTCACTTGCAGGGTTAGTGCCTCAAAGAACCAAAGGACTCTGGGAAATGGGAAACATGCTGATGTATGCTTGAAGGGGATGTCCTAATGGGGGAGGGAATTTGAGGAGTAGAAGATGAAAGGAAAGGGTTTATATTTTCAAGAAAACTTCCACCCTCTCTACCTCTGCACAGTTCACACAAACTTAACTTGTGACCCCCATGGCAGAGGCTGGAGGACGACTCTCCCAGGACAGGTGAACTAAAGCCCTCAAAGCCTTGGAGTCCATCGGTGTAACAGGTGTAACACTGATGGGGCTGCCCAGGCTTGCCGTGAGTGACTGCTAGGTCAGTGCTGGAGCAGAAGTCCTCAGCCGCTGAATGTGGCTTGCTGTTGCTCTCACTGTGACTGTCCCCAGAGCTAGATGAGCATGTCTCCATAGTATGGGAAAGAAGCCAAGGAAGGTAGCAGGACCATCCCATCCTTCAGCTGGGACATTCATGGTGAGTATGCTGTAGGAGGTCCTGAGCCAAGATTACTCAGATGGGTAGATAAGGATGAAGGGCATGAAGTTCAGGGCATAAATGATGGACACCCTAAGCAGAGGCTCTCCCTTCTTTGCAGCTCGCCATGCTGAGCTAAATGCAAAGAAACAGACAGGCTGAGAAATTCAGCCACATGCAGCCGGATGGGGACCAGTTAGGATGAGAAGCACTGCAAGACCTCAGGGTGTGTCTAGAAAAGCATCCTTTCCTACTGGATTGTCACTGCTGTGGAAACACAGGGCACCATTCACCATGTGTACACCTGAGTGGTAGAGCATAGAGCATATTCTTCTTTGGCCATCTCTTTGAGCAACAAATATTTGCCCACTTGCCCCTCCATTCTGATTCCTAAAATATCTTCACTGTTTTCTGTGAGCAAAACTATAAGTGAAACCATTTTAAATATCCAACTCTTACAGAGCACTCAAGGTCACCATCAACAATAATTAAAATTTTAAATTCTGATTTATTTTCACCTTAAGTTGATTGAACCACAGAGCCTCCCTCTGAGATCAAGTTTTCAGTGAGCAACTCCTTTTGTCCATATTTCCATGCCAGCACATTTTTATCTTTTTAAGAACTGAGCTATCCTCATGATATTTGCCCATGAATACCAAATACTGAATATTTGAGTTGTCTGCAATTTGCACTCTCCCAGATATTCCTGAACTGAACATTCATTTGGGCATTTGTAGGAATGTTTCTCCAGTATAAATCCAAAAATGTAGGAATGCTGACAATATAACTCAGCCTTAAAAATGAAGTGATACGGTACCTGCTACAAACATGGGTGAATCTTGAGGACATGATACTAATTGAAATAAGCCTGTTGCAGAAAGACACACTTTACATGAGAACATTTACAATAGTCGCCCAGAGTGGTCACAGTCATAGGCAGAAAGTAGAATGGTGGGTATCAGGTGCTGGGGGTGGGAGATGAGGAGTTGCTGGGTGGGTCCACAATGTCATCTTTGTAAGACACAGAACTTCCAGGAGTTGGTTACACAGCAAAGTTAATGTACCTAACACTACTGAGCTGTACACCCAAAAAAAGGTTAAGATAGTGAATTGTATGTTATGTTTTTTTACCCAATAAAAAAAATAGTAAGAATAAGTCCCCAAAAGTGGGAATGCTAAGCCAAACATTGAGTGCAGTTTAATTTTATAGTTACTGTCAGAGGGCCTCTGGTCTTCCAGAGCGTCTGCAACCCCATCAGCCTCTCCACCACTGTGATGTGGTGACAGCAAACAGGACAGGAATGTGGACAAAACTCACATGCAACCTGACTTCTAATGAAAGAATGTCCTCCGAACGCTCATCCAGTGCTCCAGGGTGGCCACAGAGTCCATCTGGGTCACAGCATCTTCAGGGTGGGTGCATGTGGGGAAGTGCAGATCTCTATGGATGCTTCCAGATCCCCCTGTGATTGTGGTTCTTGCCCCCTCCACCTCCCCAGCCCTAACATCATGACTCCAAATGCTGCAGCTGGTCTACATATTTTTCCTGAAACAGCTGTCCTGCATAATCACTAAAACTTGGGTTAAAAATAGTCTCAGTCTCTAAAAGAAGGTTGTGTCCCTGGAAACAAGGCCCTCTTAGAAATGTCTCCACCTCCACAAAGGCACACAAAAGCTTGTCTGTGGAGCTCGCTGTTGATCGTAACCACCCCTCCCTGCCCTGGAAACAATCCCAGGACAGATGTTCCATTTCTTGGTTCACCCCTGGGATTGGGGCAGGGAAGGAGGGATATGGGGCAACTGCAACGAAGTTGCAAGCTGGTGTCATTGTTGCCATTTTACAAAGGCTCCAGTGGGTTTAGCGCATGAAATAACAGGTTTGAATCCCACCCATGGTGTTAAAAACAGATCCAACCTTCCATCTCACTGCAAAGATGCTATGGTGGCCGTTTCCCCAATGCAATTCATCCCCAAAAAAGTCCTAAGGGATATTCATCACTGCTAAGGAGGTGGCCTGAGCTGTTGTAAGCAGGGAAAATAGAATTCTAAATGGGTTAGAATGCTGCAGCACCAGGAGACAGGTTTCAAGAGAAAAACCCACCTAGAAAATGCCTAAGGCCTTGCTTATGGGTTCTCCCCAACTTAGCAAGTGGGGAGACAAGTTTTCCTGGTGGGTGGTATGGGGTATCAGCTGTCTGCTGTTTCAGTCTGGTTTCTCTGCTATGGTGAGAAATGAAAGTGCATCAGGTACAATCAGGGGGCGTCCCAGAGTCCCCATCCACTGTGCCTACTGGTGGGAGGCAGCTCCTCGTGCTGCCTACCTGACATTGAGCTCTGCAGTCAGAATCTCTGAAGCATACCTAGAACTACAAGATCAGGCAAAGCCAGGCTCAGTTGCTAGGAAAGATCTGTGTGAGGAGAGCATTACCTGCTGACACACCAATCCTTAGGATGGTGAGCTCAAGACCCCAGGGCCCCAGCTGCCTGCCAGCTACACGGTATTGATCCAGGAACATTTGACGCATCCCAGACCAGGATAGGATGTGAGAGAGGGGAATGCTCGTGTGTGGAGGTGCGCATGTGCATGTGAATGTGTGGGTGACAGAGACAGAAAGAGATTGAGATGTTAGGTATTGAAGTTACCTTGGCTGGAGAATCTGGGGGACTGGATCCCTGTCTCACCAGGACCCTGAGGGGAATGGATGCATGAGGAAAGATGGCTGAGAAAATTGATGTGTTGTGCTAAATACTGTGCCCCCAACCTGGAGTGTGTAGCCACAGCACCTCCAGATGACATTCCAGAACTCAGAAGCACCTTGTTTAAACCCCTGAGCCTCTTTTTTCCTGATGCACTGGGTCCAAGGGGCAGCCAAGTGTGGCTGTTTTGAGAGGAAGACAGACATGTAATGAGCTTCCATGTGTAGCCAGAATGTTCATGCACATGCAGGAGGACCCTTTGTGAGGCAGGATGAGGCAATGAGTGGGAGGAGAGGACTGGGGGAGGGGCATCCTCTACACACAATCCCAGGTGTTGAGGGGAGAGACCTAAAACACTGGTCAGAGGAACACCTGCAGGTTTCCCTCAGCATATGGCAAGGCCTGACAGAGCCAGCTAGAAGTCAGGGTCTGGAGGGTAGCTGGCCAGGTGACAAAGGCTTGCTTCCAGCGATGTGTTCTAGGATTCCTCAGGGTCCTAGGGCCCTACGGAGAGAACCCTGGGATCCCCAGCAGACACGGAAACAGGATGAGGAAACCCTTTCTGATCACCTCAGGTAAGCCCCTTGCTTTACACATGGAGCTCAATGATTGTCACTCTAAGATTCAGAGATTGGAGATGTACATGCCTTATGGGCACACAGTAGGCAAATCACCCCAACACCTAGCAGCTGAGAGTGATAATGCCTTGTTACCCCTCAGTTAATTTT
This sequence comes from Smutsia gigantea, assembly GCA_032199065.1. Classification (NCBI taxonomy): domain Eukaryota; kingdom Metazoa; phylum Chordata; class Mammalia; order Pholidota; family Manidae; genus Smutsia; species Smutsia gigantea. The sequence continues at coordinate 399,742 of JAVSCE010008099.1, read as the reverse complement.
GGAAGGTCTCAGACGATGGTTCTTCTTCATTGGCATCATCCTGGGTCACTGCCTCAGCCTCTGTGAGCATGTGCTGGGCTGAAATATTGAAGCAGGCTTCACTCACTTGAATGGTGGCTCCTCCCCATGGCTTCTCCACCTGGGAAACCTGGGCTTGGTCATGGCATGGTGGTCTCAGGCAGTGGAACCCTTACATGGTAGCTGGACTACCCCAAAGAGAAAGCAGAATCTGCCAGACCAGGATGGGTGGTACCACATCTGCTCCAATCTATTGTAGTCCTACACACACACAGGGATGGGGAGGACTAGACAGTGGCCATCCCTGAAGTTGACCTACCAGAGCACTCAGCTCCATATCCAGGTGTGAATGTGTGGCCTTTCTCTCCACGTGGTCCCGGCAGGCCAGTCTTTTCCTTTAGGATCCCTTGATTCACGGGTGAGGCAGGGTTAGAGAATGTCAAGACCAGTGGGGACCCACACTCACCCACGTTGTAATGCATGGGGACGTGGAGAAACTGCAGGGCCTGGACCAGATGCCCCAGGACTCAAGCTTGCCAAGCTCAGCCCAGGAGAAGGAAAGTGGCCCAGCAACCTGGACAGCCCACCAGCACAGACAGGGAGTGTGTCAGTAGTGGCCACAATGACCTGGGGGAGAGAGGTCCTCCCTCATTTTACCCTCACCACCTAGTTCTCCTAAGACTTCAGAGACTCCAAGGAAGCAGATGGTCCCCCAGTAAAGACTTGGGCTGAATTTCCCAACAAAGAGGGCTCAGAGTAGGACTTGGATTAAATAACTACTTTGAATTAAACTGAATTTGCAACAAAGCTGTACATTTCTTGTACAGCTGAGAAACATGTATTGCACAGACTGAAACATGTGTTAGTGGAAGGGGAGGAGGGAAGAGCCACCATAGCTGCTCAGCCCCCACCCTGCCCCATGGGATTCAGACAGAATTCAGAATGATTAACGCTGACTGCAGAGAGCGGGGAATCAATGTCGGAGGCAGTGGACTCTATGTGACGGGTTTTTAGGTGAACTGTCCCTCAAAGTTCATCTTCCTGCCTATGGAGAAAGACAGAGGTGTGTGCGTGCTTACCCAAAAACGGGATACACAGGGGCACAGAAGGCGAGCCAGGGCTGGGACCATGCAGAGCACCTAGAGAAGGTGAAAAGCTACATTCTGTCTGCTGCCGTCTTACCTGGATACCAGGCTGGCCCAAGGCTGGAGTCTGGGAACTTGAGTTGCAGGAGGGTTCCCACCAATCCCAGAACTGATAACCAGGGCTTGCAGTGCCCAAACTGTGCAAAAAAATGTAGTTTACGCTCAGCGCTTGCTTTCCTTGTGAGACTCTGGGGCTTTGGTGTGTGCTGAGCAGAAAATGCAGACATGAGCAGACCCGAGTAATGCCCCTGAGGCTGTCTCTCCACTAAGTTTTCTCATTGGCAACATTTCCCACGTGTGGTCCCAGTTGTTGCTGGGGAATTAAGCATGTCCTGTGTGACTGACTGGGAGGTCCCTCGGAAGCCAGCCACTGGTATCCCCCAGACAGCGTCTCTGGCCTCTTTCCTCTGAGATGGCCCTTCATATGCTTTTGCTGTAACCTGTCAGAGCCAAGTTACAATATCTGAGTCCTGTGAGCCCTGAGGGCAGTCTTAGGGACCCCTGGCACACACCCCCATCCTGGTCTTCCAGGCAAGACCCTGCTGTGAGCCTGGGCCTCAGGACCCAGTCATCACTGGGTGCTGCTGAGGTCACCCTCATCTCTGCTCCACTCCCACACTCCAAGGGCCCTTGTGAGCCAGAGAGAGAGAGCATTGGGCTGTTCTCTCTGGGCAGTTGTGTCAGAGCTGGCTCAAAATGTGTCAGAGCTGGCTCAAAATGTGTCAGTCTCTTCTGTCCCAGTTAAAAGTCTTCTGAACTCAGCGCAGAGGGTTGGAGGACACTCAGCTTTGTAAGACTCAGGAGTCCTGCTCACCCAACACAAGCCCTGAGGTAACAGAACCAAGACCTGAGGCTGTCCAAACCCATGGCAACAACTGCAGAGCAAGTCTCCACTGGGCAAGGAGAGAACCTGAGGCCACATGATTTCCAGGAGGGCAGATGGGGCCCAGCTGGGCTTCACACATGCTGCTGGCACCCGCTGTGGATGTATTTCTGTCACCGCTGCTTCCATGACTCCATCCCTGCCCCACAGACTGTGCGTCCCCGCGGGTGCTGCATTTAGCCTTTAGGCACCAAGGTATCGAGCAGACCTGACTCCCCCAGGTACATGCCATTAAGGGACAGGACAAGGACTGACCCCACACGTCCTGCCTCCAGGTTATGTTCTTACCAGGGGTCAGTGCCATTACACAGCACTGACAACTCCTTAAAGTCACACCCTGCACTTGGGAGCATCAGAGGGAAAGGGTCTGCACAGGCAGGCCCTCAAGAGACAGTGCCACCAGTGGCAAAATCCAGGCTTTTTGCCCCTATTTCTCTGCTCCTGGATGTCTTGACTTGAGAAGGTACAGAAGCTTCTGCCCTGATGAGTATCAACCAGCTGACCAGAAAGAACCAGCTCAAAGATCCACCCTCTGCTCTCCGAGTGGAGGTTGAAAATAAACAAATGGGCCGCTCCATGTAAGAGAAACTATTCAACTTCATAAAAACATGATAACAAGATCTAATTGCTTTTTTTTTCTCCTTTTTTCTTTCTGGGAGTGAAGTTCATAAAAAATATCGGGAATAAAAATTAGAAACATAACCTAATGAAGTAGAAACATAAACATTTCAAGAAATAAGAAATAGTCTTTGGAAAGACAGCAAAGAGAAAACGGCACATAGCAGAGCAGCAGCAGCATGGGGAGGGAGCGAGTTCTGCTGAGATGACCAAACAGCAAAGCCTGTGCCCTGCTATCGACTCATGGGGATGTCATGAGCCACAGCACCACAGGCATCAGAGCCAGGAGTCCCGTGGCTGCCTTCAGCTGAGACTCCTCTCATCTGAACAAGTCCAGGGCAGGGAGAACTAGCGCTGTCCCCTTCAGCTTGGACAACATGGAGGAGGTCCCTGGAGGTGAAGGAGCATAAGACTCTTAAGTCCCCAGGGAAGGAACAGAAGCAAGGGTGTGCTAGACCTGCTGGTCCCTATCCTCATCTCCATTCTTTTCCCTTCCACCCCAGCATTCAGAACTCTGTCAGGATGGAAGGTGCTGAAGGCACAGGAGGTAGCAGCTGTGTAGACCTTAGTATCTCCTCTGCTTTCCACCTTTCTGCTAATGCCTGATGGGACCCAGCTCAGCAAACTCGTCAGCTTCACGTTCATAATCATCTTCCTGGATTACACCTGTTGGAAAAGCAAAAACAAACAAACAGAAACAAGGTGCAGAATGGTAATTTTTTCTTAACTCTCCTGTAAAATAAAACATCCAAGCCTAGTGTCTGGTGATCACTGGTTTAATTTAGAGGGAGCCTGCATCAAGCCCAAAGCAAACTCTTCTCCAGAATGAAGTTCTTTTACAGGCTTCTCACTGTGGCCTTACTTCAGAAGCCCTTTAAGTGGAAGAACCAAACTAAACCTAACTTGAGCACAGATATGACTTGATATACCAGCTATCTTCCTTTGAAACAACTGCAAAATTCACAGTCCCAGCAGGGACTTATGAAGACTTATCCTTGGCATAGCCATTTGTGCCAAATCCCTTTTAGATCTCCTCACTCTGCGGTCTGGACTTTTCAGTAGCATATGTATAAGACAGACACACAAAAGGACGATTTGGGGCAGGCGTGATGCTCAGAGCAAGAAGATATCCAGCCACGGGGAGGTGCCTGGTGGGTTGGGCAAGAGGAAGGCTTTGCAGCCCACACAGAAATGAGTGAGACAACTCTGTCAGGAGACCCGACTCATTCTGTGAAAGCCTGTGCCCCCAATGTTTGTGTCTGTCTTATTCACAAATTTGCTGTTTCATATCTATATATCCAAAACATGCTGATACATACTAGACATTCAATAAATATTCACTGACTCATGTGAATGGCTGACACAGCATACTTAGCAAGAGATGGCTTTGGAACACCTGGTATCTCCTTAGGAGCCTCTAGAGTGTAGAGTGTGAGTGATGACTGAACATCAGTAATAGGTCATGAGTGGCAAGAGATTTTTGCAAAAGCAGCTGAGGTGAGCCTAGAATGACATCCTCGAGGTAAGAGGGGGAGCTCAGCTGCTTTGTGGCATGTCATCTGACTCTCAGAGTGAATGCCCACTGCAGACTGTCCTGAGGGCCAGCAGAACCCAGAAACCCTAGACCCAGGGCACTGCTGGGATAAAGGAATCCTTACCTTCCTCCTTTAAGTGGAGTTCCATTTGCATCAGCCACTCCTGTGCATTCCTGACAGATGAGATCAGAACGTTGACCAGCCCAGACATCACCTCCTCAACTATGGGAACCAAGGAACAAGGGCACTTTGAGTGAAGGGGCTGCAGCTCAGACCAGAGCACTGGAGCCAAAGCCCCCACCTGCAAAGAGCATGTCTACATTTCCCCGCAGGGTAAGGACCCATGGCTGCCATCTGCCACCACAAGGACCAACTACAGGGAGATGCTAGCCTGGTGCCACCACTGTGTATCTGTAGAGACTGCCCACAACAAACCATTCAAGGAATCCTTTGTTCAAAATGTCATCAAATCATAAACTGGAGTACCTGAATTACAGAATGACTTTTAAATATGCCATGCGCAGGATTTTATATATAACGTAACTTCCATGCAGCATTGCTGAGAAGCAGTTAATAAGAAAGGTAGAGGAAATGGGATTCAAAGACCACAGAATTCTCATGATGGGTAGGGCTGAAGGACTCTCCTAAAGGAAGAGAACAGCTGTGAGCCTCTAGATGTCAGTCAGGGGTCGGCACAGAGTATGCTCAAGGAATGATCGTGAACTCTGAACGAAAGTTAAAGCATTCCCCCGAAATTTAAGCACTCCCCCTAAATATTCACCACAGAATTAGTTAGCAAGCCCTTGTCTTGTCTGCAGTGCCAGGGGTCTCAGAACATCCTGGCCCAGTATCATCACACAGCTTTAGTTGGGGCAGGCTGTTCCAAACCATGGCTGTTGGTGTAATTTGAGGGCACATGTCTCATTCATGTTTCTGCTAATGCCAAGTTCCACCAGCCCAGACAGACATGGCCACAGTTGGCTTAACTCTGACAAGCATTCACAGAGCCCAGGCCCTAACCCCACGTCTGAGGGCCCCTTACCACCAGTCCAGGCCTTCCACTGGTAGAGGTCCTCCACCATATCCAAAATCTTCTTGATGCTTTCCTGGACCTTCCCTCTGCAGCATGTGGCTGTGCTCTTTGGAGCCCAGGTGGCTGTGGACCCACATGCTCTGCTCCAGGTCCTGCAGCACCAGCTTGCCTTCCTCAATGGCCGGGTCCACTGTCCTCTGGAAAAACATAGTATTTCTGGTAGGTGATCTGTTGCCTCTGGTGGCCTTTCATGAGGATGTGCTGCTCATAGGACACGGTGCTCCAATCTGGACCTCCCCTGTCTTCCCGCCCAGCCCCCGGCAGAGCCACTGCCTTGGAAGCTGTTGCCTCAAATGCTTCAGAGGGGCCAAAAAGGTCTCAGGGGCACAGATGAACTTCATGCCACACAGGTCTCACTGGGTCCTGTCGACGCTGGCCTTTTTGAATTTCTTGGGTGCAGTCACCCTGTTCTCCTCCCTGCAGCACTCTGTTGGGGCACCCACCCTTCTCCTCTAGCTGATGCACAGGGACACCACCAGGCATGCTGTGCTGAAGTTGCGTGGGATGGATGCATTCCACTGCTTCTGGGAGAGGGTGGCAGTGAAGGAGGTGGTCTTGCTCTTGTAATGCCAGCTCATCTGCCTCATCCTGGCCACAGTCACACTGTGCTTAAGCAAGGTCCTTTGTGGGTTCCACACAGAGTAGGCTGTTTAGTCTGACCTCATGGTAGAGGCCATAGACCACGATCCCCAAGGTGTGCCTACTGTCCTACTGCCAGCTACAGATGAGTTAAAGATCCAAACATGAAAGCTATTGGAGGAAAACACATGAGACTATCATAGTGACCTTGAGGTAAGAGGAAGCTTTCAACAGCACATAAAACACACAAACTCCAGGGGAAAAATTGTTGGGTGTGATCACATCAAAACTGTTCAACAAAGAACATGTGAAATAGTGTTAATAGAGAGAAAATGACCATTAACACCTAGACCAGCACCATCAAATAGACCTTTCTGTGAAATGGAAGCTCCCTCTCTATACTGGCCACTAACATAGCCACTACCACGTGTGAACAGTGAGCCCATGAATGTGAGTAGTGGCAACCAAGGAACTCAATTTTTCATTTCATTTTCATTAATTTCAATTTAAATTGCCACATGTAGCTAGTGGCTGCCAAACCACTGGCTAGACTGGACCTAAAATGGTTTCCTGCAACCACATGAAAAAGGCTTTCCTGAAAACACAATAGGAACAGGGCATGATATGCAGTCAGAGAAACCTGAATGACTAAGAAATAAATACAGATGGTCAACCAGAGAAATGCCAGTAAAAAAACCACAGTGAGATACACTCACAAGGTCTGCAAAAATTAGAAATCCAGAACCCACTGAACATGGTCAATAATGTGAGGCACAAGGGGGCCTCTTACACAAAGTGAAATTAAGAATATGCAAGCCCACTCCCAGCAGTCCTCAGGCCTGGGAGGAGACACGCTGTGCTTATGGCACTGTGTGTGTGCTCACCACTGGAGAAACGGGAAGTCAAAGGCAGTGGATGCCCATTCTGGAATACCATCAGTGGTCAGACACCTGGCCAGACTTTATGTAAGAGCGGGAGGTGAGAAAAGGAAAGCCAGAACAAGATGTCATTTAGATAAGCTTTGCTGTAGACACATACAGAAAATACTGTTATTTGTTCTAAATTAGGCATGCCTGTGGGGACACATGTAAAATGCCTGGGTGTGGCTAATGTCACAGACTTTCTGGCTCTGCATGATTTGTTCCTCCACTCTCTCTCACTCATGTCACCTTTTCTAGCCCACTCGCTGTGCTCTGGCCAAACCGGCTTCCTTGTGGTTCTTCCAATTCACCCACATGCTTTTCCCTGTAAGAATCCTTAGCCTGATACAGCAGGTGTTCCCACAGTCTCTGCTTAGCAGTCAATAAGCTGACTGGCCCCTACCTCAAACAGCAACACATGACCCCGTGTCTCCCCTCAGCTGGCCCCATCACTGCTGACATCTTATGTACTACAGGCTTATCTACCATATCTGTCCCACACTGGAGGGAAGCTCTGCAAGGCAGAGGCCTGCTCTGTTGCCTGCTGAGCACCCAGCATGCCTGGCACATACTAGGCACACATTTCTCTCTTGAATTTTTGATGTCATGACTCTGCATGCTGCACCTGAGGCCCAAAGAGAAAGCAAAATCAAGATGATACATGACAGAATACATACGCCAGGTGCTACAACAGATCTTATCTGAGTTTTACTAAATGAGACAAGTTACACAAAAGTGCCAAAATATAAAGAAGATTCAGGTGTAAGGTTCTTGTACGCCCAGAGACCTCACAGACCAGCAAACTCCTAGAACCATCTCAGCCACAGCAGTAAACCCCATAACCAGAATACCTAATACCCTATCTCTTTTCCTCTCCTTAACTATGCTGTTTACTCAGAAGAAAAATCCCTGAGTGTGAGTGAGGCCTTAGAAGGTGCCAAGTGAGCACACAACTGGAGAGAGATGATTGGCCTGGCTCTAATTGGGCAGCAGTCCCCACTGAGGCCTGCTCTGCTCCCCAAAGGGGCATCCAGCTACCACCCAGAGTGAGAGCCATGAGAGGTTTCCATGGAAAGCAGTGCAGCTGTCTGGGAAGATCCAGGAAGCCGACGAGGCAGATGAAGCCCTAAAGGGAAGTCTTACACTCCCGTGGCCTCCTCAAACCATCTCTTCCCACAGGTAGCAGACATGTGGAAGCTGGGAACAGACAGGCGATTTGGCCTAAAGATTTTGAGAAAGGCTGCTGCTAAGCTGGTCAATTTGAATCATGCTGGTTGTTTGGTGGGATGGCCACAAAGGTCTGATGCTGCCTGAAGGTTGAACACCGTTCCAGGGAGGGGCCTCAACAAAGAAAGGGACCAGACCCTTCCCAGGGTGGGGCTTGCAGATGCTAGAATGTACTAGTGAGAGAAGGCAGACGAAGCTGCCACTAGTGTCCAAGCAGAAGGAAGGAGGGAAGGCTGTGCCCCAGGGGCAGGTGGCCTCCACATTTTGGCCTCCAAAGGCATCCTGGAGAAGGAGTACCATGGCACTGTACTTAGGGCCCCCCTGGTCCCCTGCACCACCCACTTTCAGAGGCACACTCGGCAGCCTGTGGGGTGGGCAAGGGGAGTAAACTAGTAGGAGGTCTCTGGTTTGGGCACAGCAGGCACTGGGATGCCCAGAAAGAAAAGCATTAGGCCTGGGCCAGTTCCCTATAGTTGTCACTGCTTAGGGTCCAAGCCATGGTGACATGGGGGATTGGTGGGGGGTGAAGGTAAGGAACATGGAAAGTTCTGGAATCTTAGGACCCAAATTTCTACCCATGCAGTAATCCCTATTCCACTCCCATCTCCTGCATCCTAACATGTCATATTCCATAATAAACACGGGAAGGACAGGCAGCATTGGGAGAGCCTTATCATCTTCAACAATGATTGAAGCCACACTTGAGACTGCTCAGGGGGTACCCCCATGCCACCCAAGGCCCAGGATGCTCTGAGCATCAAAAAACTACTCCATTTCATGCAGAGACACAGAAACCCACCTCCCCATTGGAGGGTCATAAGGCCCTGTACAGGGGAGGTGCAGCTGCTGCAGTGGGCACTCTAGGGCACAGCTTCTCAAACTGCCTGCCATGAGGGGCCAGATGGGCTGACACCACCAGATGGCCCAATCCATTTCAACTGACACATTAAAAATGAACCACCTGTGGGGTATGGTGACTGGTGCATATGGTGTGTGGGGGGTTACAGGAAGACAGCATAGCTCAGAGAAGACCAAGAGAGACTCTGTGGCATCTTACCACACTGATGGACAGTGACTGCAATGGGGCATGGGGGGGACTTGATAATAAGGATGGATGTAACAACTACATTGATTTTCTTGTGAAACCTTCATAGAGTGTATATCAGTGATACCTTAATAGAAAAAAAAGGTTATCAAAAGAAAAAAATGAACCACCTAATGTACTGGTTGCTATTATTAATGCTGTATCATATTTGAAGTAGATCTTGTTCTCCTCACAAGGAAAAAAAAATGTGTAGTTCTGTGTGGTGATGGGTGTTAACTAATCTTCCTATGGGAATTATCTTGCAATAAATAAATATATCAAATCATCTTGTTGTATGTCAGTTACAGCTCAGTTAAAAGAGCCTCTAAGAAAATCATGACCACTTGGATATCACAGAATGCCAAACAGCTAAAAAAAAAAAAAAAACCTCTGACTGCTTACTCTCGTTTTCTGAGCTAAGCTTGTTGTGGACAAACACTAGTCACCTGCCAGCATGCTGTCTGCTCTGAGCAGCCATGCTCTAGACTAGCAGCTCTGTCACAGGGAGCTCTCTGCAGTGACGGAAATGTTCTGTAGCCACGAGCACTTGAAATGTGCCAGTGAGACTACAAGCTGAATTTTTAATTGCATTACATTTTAATTCACTTACATTTTAAATAAAATAGCCACATGTGGCTGTGGCTGCCAGATAGGGTGTGCAGATGTAGAGCAATTACTGAGTGAGAACACAGAAAAACATGTAAATTCCAGGCCCTCCACACAGGCAGACTCCAGACCGAACACAGAGAGGAGGAAGGCAGGGATATTCCCAAGCCCATCTTCCTTTTGACTGAAACATTTGGCCTTCCCATGGCTAATACAGAATCTCAACTGCTCACACAGATGTGGACATGCCTTTGTCTTTGGAGCGGCATAACCGCTGGAGGGGACAAACAAGGGCTCCCCTGCTGGAGACAAGTCCATTCCTGATACAAATGGAGGTGTCCCCCCAGCTGCTCAAGAGCAGCTCCAGGCAGAGGCCCTTTCTGCCCCAGACTCTCACACAGTTGGGCGGAGAGATGAAACTCCTTGGCATAGCTCAAACACTTAAGGAACAGTTTTGGCTCATCGCACTCCAAATAGATCTTAGCCAGTTCCAAGTACTGCACCTGCTTTTCCCTAGAAGGAGGGAAGAAAACACGTTCATGTACTGTTGGCCACACACCAATGCACATAAGCTGATGATCTAACAGATTGATGCTGGAGACTCTTACTTGGGGCTGACTTTCTTAGATTTCAGATTCAGGGCAGTGTTGTGAGCCAGTACCAGTTTCTCCTTCTCAAACGCACCTCATTTTTGGTAACACTGGCTGCAACATGGAATAGACGAAAGGTTTTAATACTGGCAAGGTAGTGGAGGTGATATGCATTCCGTGTCTGCACTGACAAAGCATGGAGTCTCATGCCACCCCACTCAGAGAAGGGGAAATGGAAAAGTGCTGGTAAGCTGGAGGAAATGGCCCCAGAGGGTAATGCCCAACAGGATTACCAGCTAACACTTCACACTCAAGGGTTCCTTTTGGAAGCACCCAGAAGCAACGGCAGAAGCAAGTACAGCTCTCCCTGCTTTTAAAAGTTTGTATAATGTCACTCAGCTTGTATGAAAGACCTATGTTAGTCCCTGTTTCCCTAACTGAAATAAATCCAAAGAGGACTTTTGGTTTCATGAAGAAAGGAGGAGAGTGAGAATAGTGCTCAGTGTCTGCTCTGCAGCAGCCCTTACAGAGGCAGTGGCCACCCTGAGCCCTGAGGCCCCCCCACATACACCTTCCCAGGAATCACGCTTGGTATCTCAGCATTGAGACACTCCAACTGTGTCTGTGAGCATCTGAGCTTTATCTAGACTTACTTTGTGCATCTGATAGCAAGATGTGTCCTAAGGTAAAAGAAGAATGAAGGGAGGTTATTTTGGAGCTCTGGGCATGCTCAAACTTTTTTCAACATAAATTAATGGTAATTGCTTTTTTACTTAACACCATTTATGCTTATAGAAGCCTTTGTAGAACACCACTTTCAGATAGCAGGGGAACCTTACACATCACCATAGTAATGCCCTCTTTTATCTTTCAACAGACACCGTGAGAGCTTTCTTCCCTCTCGCTGTATACAGTAAGCAACCTCAGGCCAAGACCTGCAGCAATTAGTTCAAAGTCACCTGGAGGCTTTTCTTCACTTGGTGATTACAACCACTAACTGGCCATGTTGATAGAGCACCTACTAAGGGTAGGAATGGCGTAGAGAAGGCACCAACACATCCCAAAAGATAATTGACCAGATCAATGGCCATGCAGATCTGTGTTAGCCAAATAACAAGAGGGCAGACGAGTAACACGGGGGAGCTGTCTGCACCCACATGCCTGCCAGCAGAAGTCTGCTTTCCTAAATAACACCACGTTTCAAAGCACATGCTATGGGGCAAAAGTTCATATGCACTCCAGCTTGCAAATATTAGGTCCCAGTGTGGGCAAGGGAAGGATTCAGTGGCACTCTGCCACCTCAGGCTCTTTGCTACAGCCTCCCCACGTCCAATTGGGCCTCCTTTCATTCCCATGACCCGGGCCACGCTCCTTCCCACTACAGAGCCTTTGCACACACAGTTCCCTCTGACTGAAATGCTCTTCCAGCCTTTCTCTGCCTGGCTAACTTCCTTTATCCTATAGGTCTCAGTCCAAGGCTCCCCGTCAAAGCAGCCTTTCAGGCCAGGACAGGCAGCTCTGGAGGCAGCTGAGGTCTGTGACATTGTCAGCAGCTGGAATCATGTACTTCTGTAGGCTGTCTCATCCACCACCATCTCCCTGAGACCTAAACACAATGCTTGGCTCACAGCTCAACAGAAATTTGCTGAATGCTTGAGTCTCAAGTGGTTTCCATTGGTACAGTGGGTCTGAAACAGGCATGGACAGGCAGCCAAAGCTGAGTAAACCACCTGAGTCCAGGAGCCCTTCAGCAGTCAGAGCAAGTCAGGCAGAGAGGCTTTTTATAACACTCTCATGTGCGCCAGCTCCTCTCAAGACTTTAGCTTCAAGCATATTCCTAGGGTACTTTTGAAGAAGCTTTGGCTATCCATAAGCAACACGTATGGGTAACGCCAGCAGTGTTCTGATGGAACAGCGAGAGACTATAAAGTTTTCTAATTTCATATCCATGTCTGCTGCCCATTTATCCTTTCCTTCTCTCTACATCCCCTCTCCAAAAAGAGAACCCTTGGTTTTACAGCAGCCAAGTGTCTAGTATTTCTTTCCATTTGTAACAAGGATGAGCACTGAATAAAGTGTGGGCTTTGTCAGCTAAGTACTGCAAAGTTACGGACCTGCTTTCCAGGCACACCCCAACAAAGCCTACAAATTCTGTTTTCTCACCCCTTACAAGTGATGGCAAGGGTGGTCACAGTCCTTTGCCCCTGCCTGTATCTGTCCACTCTCTTTTACGGTGAGTTCTGTGGCTTCTCCCCCCAGCAGTGCTGCCTCTCTCCCTCTTTCAGATCTGGGCTATGACTTGCTTACGCCAACTGAATGCAACAGAAGTGACACCAGGCCAGCTTGAGGCCTCGTGTGCTTCTGCTGCCCTTTGATCCTGTTCAGACATGCTGGGAAGGGGCCCGGGCCTCCTGCAGGAGGACAAAAGGCAAGTAATTCAGGAACCCCTGCTCCCCATCATCTAAGACATCTGAGTTCAGACCAGAAGCACTATTCTGCTGAACTCTCCTTCTCCCTTTCTGGCCTGATGGCAGAACTGTCATCCCAGGAGTGGCTGAAACTGTCAGGCGGGACTGCTCTCTCTGACTCCCTGGCAGCCAGGCATGGGCATAGGCCTAGCCCTGACCAGTGAGGTTAAGAAAGTCCACTGGGTATGTCATAACAAAAGGCCCATGAGAAGAAAGTGCTTGCACTTCATTCCTGCCTGGGATGCTGCTGAGGGAATGGGGGCCTGGTGCTACTGCAGTCATTATGCAGCTATGAGGGGCCACCTCCCAGTAGCCGCAGATGGCACAGCAGATGGGATGAAGACTGACAGAGATAACACTCCCAGAAGGAGACTGCTCAGGCTCCAGAAGGCTTGTGGGTGGACATCAATCAGTGTGCTCAGTCTGGAGGAAAAGTTTAACCCTTGCTCATCAGACTCAGATTGGCAGGCAAGTCCATGTCTTGTGAATTGGGAAAACAAACAAGGGGACCAAGGTGTTACTACTTTAAAATGCAGTATGAGGACAGCACAAACTTTGAAGCATAGAACACAGGAGGGGAAGAAAATAAACAGAAGGATGCCTTGGTGGGGCAGAGGCCATGACCCTCTGATTTCCTACCAGCAGGTACATGCTGGCTGTTGGACAAAATGAGGGGCCAAAGTTTCCAATGAAGTGGCACAAACACCATCACCCTCACCCTAGCCTGATGAGAAGTGCCATGAGGGGGATGAGGCCACAGTCACCAAGGGCCTCAGCTCTGCTTTGGGTTCAGACCTTACCTTCCAGCACTGATGTTTGGCATAGTATTCTCCTTTTGTGATCCACTCTGCAGGGGTTGAGGTCTTAACAAACATGCTATCATCAGAGTCTAAAATGAAAAAGAGAATTGGGCTTCCTGCCTCTCTGGGCATTCATTCACTAAAACTGTTGCCATGGGCTGCATTCTGCACCCCTTCCTCCATGAAAATGCATGTGTTGAAGCCTTCACCGCAGTGCTTCAGGTGACTGTCTTTGCGGAAGGGCCCTTTAAAGAGGAGACTAAGTTAAAATGAGGGTGGTGTCCTTATCGAAATAAACACACACACACACGCGCGCGCACGCGCGTGCATGTCTGGCACAGAGTAAAGGCATCCACAAGCTGAGAAGAGAGGTCTCAGTAGAAACTACCCTGCTGAGGCCTTGACCTTTTTGCCTCCAGAAATAGGGGGAATATATCTGTTGTGTGAGCCACCCAGTCTGTGTTTTGGTACAGAAGCCCTAGAACATGGATACATCTGTGATGTCTTACTGTATTCATTTCAGATAGATGTTAGCTTAGCTGTAGTGGGCTTTGGAAAAAGGAAGTCCTTAGACTTTGGTCCACCTTCCTTCCTATGACCATGAACTAGAAGACAGAGAGCAATTAATTCCTTGAAAACCCAAAGCCATGTAGCTCTCAGCAAACTCTCACGCAGGGGCTTTAGCAAGGAATGCAGTAGGGTTTTAAATTTTTTACAGTACTTCCCAAAGTGCAGATTATGCCCTCATCGGTCAGCTGTCAGCATGTTGCTGTCAGTGCACAGAGTACTGCAACTGTGCTGTCTGTCCTTTCTGTTACCTGACTAGCCTTCTGGGGGATGCCACCCACAAATGCAGCCTCCTGAGCACCGTCAACAGTGGGCAACACTTCTGCAGTTCTCAGCCACACCTCCATGAAGCACATGAAAGAAAGACAGTGAATACCAAGACAATGCTGCCGCCTGAATCTCAACTGAAGGAATCAGAGACACCCAGGCCAATGGATAGCAACTGGGACAGCAAGGTAGGCATGCCAGCGATGTTGAGACAGTGCAAAACATACACCAAGCCTTGCAGGCTGACGCTGCCCTGAAATGCTGTGTGCAAAGCAAAGGGGACTCTGTGGCATCTTGTTTGGATTCCTATTTCTGCTCTTGTGACATTTTATTCACATGGCAAAGCCCCACAGAATCTCTGTGCAGGGCCATGCATTGTGCCCACACCATGTGGAAGATCCCCAAATTGCACGGCCACCAAGGCTCCCTTGCACAATGGGTCCAAATGTTCCCACAGACTTTCCATGTGCAATTTATGACACTATGAAGACTGTAATTTTTCTTGCATTATTAATGCTACCAAGACATAAAATAAATTGAAATCTTTTCACCTTGAATTTTTAAATTAAAGAAAATTACTTCTCTTAATGATCCTTTGAAATGGGTCTCAGAATATATTTTGAGAATTAAAGGAACATGAGCTGCAGGAGAGATTAAGAATGACTGTAGTAGGTAGATACCAATGCACTCCCTTCTGTTTTAATTGAGGAAGTGAAGACCCAGGGAGAGAAGGTGACCTGGCAAGGTCATGGCCACACAGGTGGTGAGTTCTTGACAAGAATCTAGTTCTTAATGCCACGACTGACTTCCTCATTACACCAAAACAGTCAAGACCCATGAACAGAACACCCACTCCTGCTCCCCAGTGGAGCCACTGGCTGGAACCAGCAATAGCCTCCATAGAGTTGGCTGCAAAGTACACAGGAAACCAGTAGACCTCTGTACAGCAACTGGGCTCTGCCCCATCCCATCATAAGAGAAAGTTCTCCACTCCACTTCTTATTTAGCTAGCCTTTGTAAATTATAAAAAACAACACATGATAATGGTTTTTCTCTTTAAGTTAAGGTATGATAGATATACAATCTTATAAAGGTCTCACATGACCAACGTTGTGGTTTCAACATTCACCCATACTATCAAGTCACCCCACCCCACTTCAGTCACTGTCCATGAGTATAGTAAGATGCTAGAGAGTCATTATTTGTCTTCTCTGTGCTATACTGCCTTCTCCATGACCTACCTACATTGTGATTGCTAATTATTGTGACTCTTAATCTCCCTCTCCCTCCCTCCCCACTCATCCTTCCCACCCCCTTCCCTTTGGTAACTGCGAGGTTCCTTCTTGGGTTCTGTGGGTCTGCAGCTGTTGTGTTCCTTCAGTTTTTCTTGGTTGTTATAGTCCACAAATGAGTGGCATCATTCAGTATTTGTCTTTCTCCGCCTGGTTGATTTCACTGAGCATAATACCCCCTAGCTCCATCCATGTTGTTGCAAATGTCAGGGTTTGTTTTGTTCTTATGGCTAAATAATGTTCCATTATTTATATGTACCATCTCTTCTTTAACCATTCATCTACTGATGGGCACTTAGGTTGCTTCCTTATCTTGTCTATTGTAAACAGTGCTGTGATAAACATAGGGGTGCATATGTCTTTTTGAATCAGGGATCATGTTTTCTTTGGGTAAATTTCTAGGTGTGGAATTCCTGGGTCAAACAGTATTTCTATTTTTAATTTTGGGGGGAACCTTCATATTGTTTTCCACAATGGCTGAATGAATTTACATTCCTAACCAAGAGTGTAGGAGAGTTTCCCTTTCTCTGCATCCTCCCCAGTATTTGTGGTTCCTTGTCTTTTGGATGGCAGCCATCCTAACTGTTGTGAGGTCGTATTTCCTTATGGTTTTAATTTGCATTTCCCTCACAACTAGCATTGTGGATATCTTTCCATGTGCCTCTTGGCCATCTGAATTTCTTCTTTGGAGAAGTGTTTGTTCATATCGTCTGCCCACTTTTTTAATAGGGTATTTGCTTTTTGGGCACTGAGGCATATGAGTTCTTTATATATTTTGGATGCTAACCCCTTGTCAGGTATATCACTTACAAGTATATTCCCCCATACTGTAGGATGCATTTTTGTTCTGCTGATGGTGTCCTTTACTGTCCATACTGTACAGAAGCCTTTTAGTGGGATGTAGACCCATTTTTTTTATTTTTGCCTTTGGTTCTCTTGCCTGAGGAGAGGTGTTCAGGAAAATGTTATTCATGTCTATATTCAAGAGGTTTTTTTGTTGCCTGTATTTTCTTCTAAGAGTTTTATGGTTTCATGACTTACATTCAGGTCTTTCTTTGATCCATTTTGAGTTTACTTTTGTGTATGGGGTTAGACAATGATCCACTTTCATTCTCTTCCATGTAACTGTCCAGTTTTGCCAACACCAGCTGTTGAAGAGACTGTCATTTCCCCATTGTATGTCCATGGCTTCTTTATCATATATTAATTGACCATAAGTGCTTGGGTTTGTATCTGGGCTCTCCAGTCTGTTTCATTGGTCTGTAAATCTGTTCTTGTGCCAGTACCAAATTGTTCTTGATTACTGTGGCTTTGTAGTAGAGCTTGAAGTCAGGGAGTGTATTCCCACCCCCTCCACTTTATTCTTCCTTCTCATGATTGCTTTGCCTATTGGGGGTCTTTTGTGGTTCCATACTAAATTCAGAACTATTTGCTCCAGTTTGCTCAAGAATGCTCTTGGTATTTTGATAGAGACTGCATTGCATCTATAGATTGCTTTAGGCAGGATTGCCATTTTGAGAATATTAATTCTTTCTATCCATGAGCATGGGATGTGTTTCTATTTATTGGTATCTTTAATTTCTGCCATGAGTGTCTTGTAGTTTTCAGTGTGCAGGTCTTTCAACTCCTTCATTAGGTTTATTCCTAGCTATTTTATTCTTTTGGATGCAATTGTAAATGGAATTGTTTTCTGGATTTCTCTTTCTGCTAGTTCATTATTAGTATATAGGAGTGCAACAGATTTCTGTGTATTAATTTTGTATCCTGCAACATTGCTAATTAGATATTAGATCTTGTAGGCTTGGAGTGGATTCTTTAGGCTTTTTTATGTACAACATCCTGTAATCTGCAAACAGGGACAATTTAAGTTCTTCCTTGCCAATCTGGATGCCTTTTATTTCTTTGTGTTGTCCGATTGCCTTGGCTAGGACCTCAAGAACTATGCTGAATAAAAATGGGGAGAGTGGGCATCCTTGTCTTGTTCCCGATCTTAAAGAAAAGCTTTCAGCCTCTCGCTGTTGAGTATAATGTTGGCTGTGCATTTGTCATATATGGCCTTCATTAGGTTGAGGTACCTGCCCTTTATACCCATTTGTTGAGAGTTTTTATCATGAATGGATGTTGAATTTTGTCAAATGCTTTTTGGTGTCTACATAGGTAATCATGTGGTTTTTGTCTTTCTTTTTGTTGATGTGGTGGATAATGTTGATGGGTTTTCTAATACTGTACCATCCTTACATCCCTGGAATAAATCCTACTTGACCATGATGGATGATATTTTTGATGTATTTTTTAATTCAGTTTGCTAATATTTTATTCAGTATTTTTGCATCTATGTTCATCAGGGATATTGGTCTGTAATTTTTTTTGTGTGGTGTCTGTGCCTGGTTTTGGTATTAGGGTGATGCTGGACTCATGAAATGAGTTTGGAAGTATTCCTTCCTCTTCTACTTTTTGGAAAACTTTATTTTATGGAGGATGGGTATTAGGTCTTCACTAAATGTTTGATACGATTCAACATTGAAGCCATGTGGTTCAGGGGTTTTGTTTTAAGGTAGTATTTTGATTACCAATATAATTTCTTTGCTAGTAATTGGTCTGATGAGATTTTCTGTTTCTTTCTTGGTTAGCCTTAGAGGGTTCTATTTTTCTAGAAAGTTGCTTATTTTTTCTGGGTTGTCCAGTTTGTTAGTATCTAATTATTCATAGTATTCTATAATTCTTTTTATTTCCACAGTGTCCATAGTGATTTTTCCTTTCTCATTTCTGATTCTGTTTAAGCATGCACACTCCTTTTTTGTTGATAAATCTGGCTAGCAGTTTATCTATTTTGTTTATTTTCTTGAAGAATCAGCTCCTGGTTTCATTGATTCTGTTGTTTTTATTCTTCCCTGTTTTATTTATTTCTGCTCTTTTATTAGTTCCCTCCATCTTCTGACTTTGGACCTCCTTTTTTCTCCTTTTTCCAGTTTATTAATTGTGAGTTTAGACCTTTCATTTGGGATTATTCTTCTTTGTTGAGGTAAGCCTGTATTGCAATGCATTTTCCTCTTAGAGCTGCCTTCACTGTATCCCACAGGTTTTGGGGTATTGAGATGTCATTTTCATTTGTAGCCATGTAATGCTGGATCTCTTTTTAATTGGCCAATGATCCATTGATTATTCAGGAGCATGTTGGTAAGCCTCCATGTGTTTGTGGGCTTTTTGTTTTCTTTGCATAATTTATTTCTAGTACCATACCGTTTTGTATGAGAAACTGGCTGGTAAAATTTCAATCTTTCTGAATTTACTGAGGCTCTTTTTGTGGCCTAGTATGTGATCTATTCTGGAAAGTGTTCCATGTTAACTTAAGAGGAATGTGTATCCTGCTGCATTTGGGTGGAGTGTTCTGTACATGACTGTTAGGTCCACTTGTTCTAATGTGTTTTCCAGTGCCTCTGTCTCCTTACTTATTTTCTGTCCTTTTGGTCTGTCTTTTGGAGTGAGTGGTGTGTTGAAGCCTCCTAAAATGAATACATTGCATTTTATATCCCCCTTTAATTATATTAGTATTTCTTTCAACTATTTAGGTACTCCTGTGTTGGGTGCATAGATATTTATAATGGTTATATACTCTTGTAGCACTGACCCCTTTATTGTTATGTAATGTCCTTGCCGTTGCTTTGAAATCGATTTTTGTTTGGTACAAGTACTGCAACTCCTTCTTTTTTCTCCATATAAATTGTATGAAAAAATTTCTCCATACCTTCTCTTTTAGTCTGTGTATATCATTGGGTTTGAAGTGAGTCTCTGTAGGCAGCATATAGATGCATCATCTTTGTCTATTATGTAACTATCTGTCTTTTGATTGGTGCATTCAGTACATTTACATTTAGGGTGATTATCAATAGGTAAGTACTGCCATTACATACTGTATTGTAGTCTTTAGATTCATGGTTACCAAAGGTTCAAGGGCAGATTCTTTACTATCTAGCTGTGTAACTTAACTCAGTAGCTATTTCAAACAAGGTCTAAAAGATTTTTTTGTCTCCCTTCTTTTTCTTCCTCTTCCACTCTTTAAGTATTAGGTGTCATATTCTGTACTTTTTGTGTATCTCTTGACTGAATTTGGGGGTAGTTGGCTTAGTTTTGCATTTTCTTAGCAATTAATTGGTCTACTTCCTTCACTGTGGTTGTATTTTCTCTGCTGACAGCTATTTAGCCTTAAGAGCACTTCCATCTAGAGCAGTCCCTTTGAAATACACTGTAGAGATAGTTTGTGGGAGGAAAATTCCCTCAACTTTTTCTTATCTGGAAATTGCTTAGTTCCTGCTTCAAATAGAAATGATTATCTTGCCAGTAGAGTATTTTCAGTTGGAGGCCCTTCTGTTTCATTGCATTAAACGTATCATGCTACTCCTTCTGGCCTGTAAAGTTTCTGCTGAGAAAGTTGCTGATAGCCTGATGTCCTTTCTTTTGTATATGATCTTTTCTTTCTCTCTGGCTGCTTTTAATACTCTGTCCTTGTCCTTGATGTTTGCCATTTTAATAAATTAAATTGGATGTCTTGATGTTGTTTTCTAGGGTCCCTTGTGTTGACAGATCTCTGCACTTCCATGGCCTGAGAGGTTATATCCTTTCCCAGGGTGAGGAAGTGTTCAGAAATTATTTCCTCAAAGAGACTTTCTACCCCCTTTTTCCTGTCTCCTTCTTCTGGAATGCCTATAATGCAAATATTGTTCCTTTTGGATTGGTCAAACAGTTCTCTTATCATTATTGCATTCCTAGAGATGCTATTTTCTCTGTTTCTCAGCTTCATTGTTTTCCTATTCTCTAATTTCTATTTCATTTTACCATTTCCTCTACCTCATCTAATCTGCTCTTAAATCCCTCCATTGTATGTTTCATTTCAGATACTGTATTTTTCAGTTGCTTGTCTTACTTGAAGTTCTAACTGAGATCTTGAATACTGTTCCACAGCACCATGAGCATGTTTATGATTTCTATTTTGAAATCCTTATTAAGAAGATTAGTAATTTCAGTTTCACTTAGCCCTCTTTCTGGTGTCTGTTGGATTTTTGTTTGTACAAATTCTTTTACTGTTTCATATTTCTAATTATTCTTATGAAGTAATAACTCTGTGTAGGTGGTGCCCTGTCACGCTCAGAAGCTCTACCCTCTGGAGCTGCACAGAACCTGGAGCAATAGTGGGGATCACAGCTGAGGAGCACCTGCGCCTGCCAGGAGGAAAGAGCTCTTTCCTGCTTCACAGGTGCGTGCCTGCCTCCACTGCCAAGGCCAGTGGGCTGAGTGAACAGGGAGGAGCCTTGGCTTTACACCCCTGTAGCTGCCATAGGTGGGGCCACTCTGGCTGGCCTGGCATGATGATAGGGGCAGCAGGTGTGCAGACTAGTGCTGGATGGGAGGAACGAGCAGCAGCCTGTCTCTCACAGTAGGGGTCTTTGGGGCTGCACTGAGAGCGAGGGGAATGAAGCACCTGAAGCTCCTGAAAGTTCCCAATGTGCTCAGCTGAGTGTTCTGGAACAATTTTGTCCACTTCCTCTCTCTCCTGAGCAGCAAGTTCTGTATAATCATGGCTCCTTTAGCACCCCTCTCACTATTGGGAAGTCTTTCAAAGTGCTCGCCCTTTTGTCCCGGAGTGGCCGGTTGTGGATACCTGCTATCCACAGGCCAGTGGAATCTCAGCCTCACTGAGTATTCTGCCTGTTTTTGCTTTCTGACCCCACTAATTTCCAAAGCATAATGTAATGTGCATTCATGGTCCTGGAGCAGATCTCCAGGGCTCAGTATTGAGCAGTCCTGGACTTCTACTCTCCACTCCGTTTCTCTTCCTCCTGCCTGTAGACTGGTGTGGGGAGAGGGCTTGGGTCCCACTGGATCATGGCTTTGCTACTTTATCATTTTTTGTGAGGTCTTCTCTTTTCCCCAGATGTAGGTAGTCTGTAGCAGTCTTCAGGTCACTTTTTCAGGATTAGGTGTACTTGCTGTATTTTCATGTTATATGTGGTTTTGGGAGGAGGTTTCTGACTCACTTCCCATGCCACCATCTGTCTGCAAACATTCCTCCTCTCCACTTCCCTCCACTTTTTTAAAACACAGAAAACAGCACTGAAGTGTATAAAAGTGAAAGCAAAGTTGTCATATCTGTTTAATATCCCTCACCAGCAGGCCTGGAACCAGAGAAACCACTGCAAACATTTTACATTTGTGGAGCATCTAAGGAGGTGCTTTTAGTTTCTAATAATTACAAACAGGCCTGTGATGAACACTCTTGTACAGGTACCTTTGAGATTTTATGCAAGAATATCTCTAGGATACATTCTTAGAAGAGGAATTACTGAGCCAAAGATATGTCCATTCCTTTTTTTTTATTATCAAGGTATCACTGATATACACTCTTATGAAGGTTTCACAAAAAAATGGTTATTACATTCACTCTTATTATAGAGTCCCCCCATTCCACACTGCAGTCACTGTCCATCAGTGTAGTAAGATGCCACAGAGTCCCTATTTGTCCTCTCTAAGACACACGGTTTACCCCATGACCCCACACACATCATGTGCACCAATCATGATACCCCACAATCCCTTTCTCCCCTCCCTTCCCACAACGCTCTTCTACCTCTCCCCTTTGGTAACTGCTAGGGCTTTCTTGGAGTCTGTGAGTCTGCTGCTATTTCGTTCCATGAATTTTTCTTCATTATTATAATCCACCAATGAGGGAAATCAGTTGGTGTTTGTCTTTCTCTGCCTGACTTATTCCACTGAGCATAATACCCTCTAACTCCATCCATGTTGTTGAAAATGGTGGGATTTGTTTCTTTCTTATGGCTGAATTGTATTGCATTGTGAATATGTACCACCTCTTCTTTATCCATTCATCTACTGATGGACACTTAGGTTGCTTCCATTTCTTGGCTACTGTAAATAGTGCTGTGATAAATGTACGGGTGCATATGTCTTTCTGAATCTGAGAAATTGTTTTCTTTGGGTAAAGTCCTAGGAGTGGAATTCCTGGGTCAAATGGTATTTCTCTTTTTAGTTTTTTGAGGAACCTCCATATTGCTTTCCACAATGGTTGAACTATTTTACATTCCCACCAGCAGTGTAGGAGGGTTCCCCTTTCTCCACATCCTCGCCAGCATTTGTTGTTCCTAGTCTTTTCTATGTTGGCCATCCTAACTGGCATGAGATGATATCTCATTGTGGTTTTAATTTGCATTTCCCAGATGATTAGTGACGTGGAACATCTTTTCATTTGCCTGTTGGCCATCTGGATTTCTTCTTTGGAGAAGTGTCTGCTCAGATCCTCTGCCCATTTTTTAATAGGGTTATTTGCTTTTTGTGCATTAAGGCATGTGAGTTCTTTATTTATTTTGGATGTTAACCCCTTGTCAGATATATCACTCACAAATATATTCTCCATAATGTAGGATGCCTTTTTGCTCTGTTGATGGTGTCCTTTGAGGTACAGAAAATTTTTAGCATTATGTAGTCCCAAAGATATGTGCATTCTTTATGGGGACAGATATTGCCAATCAGCTGTGCAGAGCCCACAGCAACTTGTTTTCTCCAAAAGGAGCCCATTTCCTCTAATTCTTGCCCATGATCTCACTTTTAAAGGACAAACAAGATATCTTCCCAGACGGAGTCAACCCACTCAATCCCATTACAACCACATGTGCCCATACACTTTATCAATAAATACAAACTCATTTTTCAAAAGAATGTAGAAAGAAAATGCTTCAAAAAACTATCCCCTTTACAACAATGGAACTGTTGCTTTTCTATCCATAAAGCCAAAATACATTAATGAGATCCTACCTTTATTTGCATCTGTCTTCACTACCGGGACAAAACGTCTTCTAATGAAATATCTGAAAGCAGGAGCCCACTTCTCTGGGTTTTCGTTGAAGATCCAGAGGTTAACCCAGGCCTGGGTTATGGCCGTGTACAGCTGCTTCAGCTCTCTGTTGAGGAGTGAAAATAGGATGAATCACAGAAGCCATGACCCTTCTGTCTAGAGCTACCATATGACACACTTCAGTGGGCCTCCCTCGATTTTGGAGGAATAGAAAAAGTAAGTTATACAGAAGGACAGCACAGATGTGAGCAGGACCCAAGCAGCTCACTGCAGCTGAGGCACAAGTAGGTGAAGCTCTATCAAGCAATCACACTTGAAGAACCTCTAACCTTCTCCTAACTGCCTAAGAGAATTTAGATATGGGACCTGCTCCAGAAAGGGAGACATCACCATATATAACATTGTCAGGTGAGCCAGGGGTGGCAGACAGGGAGGAGAGCCACAAAGCCCCTAAACTTCCTCTCTACGTTCTCTTGCTTCTGTGTTCCCTGCAGATGTCCAGTTCCCTAACATTGAGTAGCACACCTCATTCTTGGCACTCTGCTTTACTGTGTTTCACAGATTCTGTGTTTTTACAAATAGGAGGTTTGTGGTGGCCCTGTATACAGCAGGTCTGCTGGTGCCATCTTCCAAGAGCATCTTTTCATTTCATGTCTCTGTGTCATGTGTTGGAAAGTCTCACAATATTTCAAACTTTTTCATTATTACTGCATTTGTTATCCTTGTGGTCTGTGAGCAGTGATTACAACTCACCAAAAGCTCAGATGATGGTTAGCACTTTCTAGCAGTATTTTTTAATTAAGGCATGTCCTTCGGCTTTTTGGACATGGTACTGTTGCACACTTAATAGCCTATAGCATAGTGTAAACATACTTTACATGCACTGGAAGCCAGAAATTCATTTGGCTCACTTTATTGCACTATTTGCTTTATGGTGGAGACCTGGAGACAAACCCATAATTCCAGAGTGTGCCTATGCTCTTCCTTATTGTCCCGTGAGTTACTTTCCTTCCCTTCGAAGTCCCAGAGCCCCACCATCTCTCTTTACTTCAGGACAAATTTATACCTCATTCTGCCTGTGTTTGGATCGCTCATGATTAAATGCATTTCCTGAATATACATAATAAGTAAGTGTTATTTTCTCCTGTTAATCTGTTTCACATAAACATAATTCATAGACCAGCCAAAGGAACCTTGAAGGACAGAGGAAAATCCTTCCTCCCCAGCACAGACAAGGCTGGTTACTGCACTCTCACTAACTATAGTCCTGCACATCCCTTCTGAGCTCCCCATCTGTGATGTCAAAATTTCTAGCAGACCTAAGATCCAGGGATGAAGAGAAGCTACACCTTCCCCTTTCACTTTCAGAAAGTGCCCCTTGCCCCCGTCATGCCTAACTGTCTTCCAGAAAGTGGGAGTTGCCAGCACTGAGATCCCAGATGCTCCCTCTCCCAACCTCCAATCCCCAGCATTCATGAGCAGGAGCCAGCCAAATCCAGGGCTCCTTTAACTGCTTCTTCTTGCCCAAGCCTTGTTTACTGGCTTCCCATAAAATGGACAAGTGGTAAAAAATCACCTTGTACATTTCCAGATTCATCATGAGAGTCTGACTGTGGAGGAGGAGCTGAGTTTTTCCCGGGGCAGTTCAATCAGTGGCCAGTTTTCCTCTCGGGAGTCAGGCAGTGAAGGTGTAAATAAGTGGATGATCTTCCATTTCTTGTAAGCCTGAATGACAATAACAAATTAAAGACATTTGGATGCGCTTTTGGACTGTGAACATTGCCACCCTGGGCCCCATGGAGAACCCAGCCCTCCTTTCCTGGCATAGGGGCCAGGCTGTCAGCCCCAGCTGTGAGGAGGGTACTCAGGCTGTGAGGCAGGGAGCAGCAAAGCAGCTGTGAAAACTCCCCCAACTCAGCCTAGCCAGCTGAGAAGTCAGGCACCTGTGCCCATTTCTGGGAGGAAAGTGAAGGGCCCAGGATCCTCCTTGTTGAAGAATCTCAGCAAGCAGTGTGGAGAGAGGAGCTCAGCTTTCTCACCCCTTTTCCACAGCATGCTAAGAGATGCCATTTAGGGTCAGCCACTAAGAGAGATGTGACAAAGCTGTCAACTAAATTATTCAGCCAAGGATGGAATAAATTCAGGAGCTGTGTGGTACACTGTGAGAGGTATACTCAGGTCAGACAGAACAACTTATATCTCAGGACTTTGATTTAGTGGCTGTGACCTTGAAAAGTTGTTTTGTCTTTTCTAGATGTCATTTCCCTGCTCTGTAATATGGGAATGACAGAACTATCTAGGTTTGTTGGGAAAATAAAAGGAGATGATCAATGTCAAGTGTCTAATACAGTCCTTCTTTAATAGTTGGTATTTTAGTTATTTTTCCCTTTACCCAAACTCAAACCACAAAAATATGGTGACTGTGTAGACAAGGGATGGAAAAAATATTTCTCTAAAGGGTTGGGCAATAAATATTTTTGGCTTTGTGGGCCACACAGTCTCTCTCACAACTATTCAATTCTGCTACTGTAGTATGAAAGGAGTCATAGTCAATACATAAATGGCCTGGTTTCAAATAAAAACTTATTTTTTGACACAAAAGTTGGATTTAATGTAATTTCCATGTGCTGTGGAATATTATTTCCATTTTTAGTTTTTTAAAGCCACTTAAAAATGTAAAAACCATTCTTAGCCCACAGGCCACACAAAAATAGGCACTGGGCTGGATGCCTCATGCTGGGGCCATGGTTTGCACACACTGGTGGGGCTAAAGTGCCCAGACTGCATGTAGTATTTAGAGTGCAGAATTCCTATGAAATCTCACACTTCCCACCTTCTCTTGTCATGTGAGAGTAGCTAGTTATCTCCCCTAGCCTTTGCTTCTCTATTTATAGCATGGTGCTACTTACGATCTATGTCTCCTGAGCCTGGGATGAAGACTATCGCTATGGCCCGGGAGCCAAGTCAAAGCAATGGGTGGGCACAGAAGTCACTGGTGGTCACTCCAGGGACTCTTCTGTGGCCACTGCATGGGCAGCAAGCAGCAGCAGTGAAGCCAGTGAAAACTGGAAGCTGACAGTTGGGTACAAAGCATTCAGAAGAAGGTGAATGCAAGACAGTGGGAGTGTGGGAATATGCAGAAAGCCATCCCAGGAAATACAGTGAGGCAGCCCACAGCTGGTGCACACCCACATCCAGACACACAAACCCCCACACAACTGGGTGACACTCCAAACAGAAACAGGCACCTGAGGCAAGCCCACTGCTACTTGGCTACTTGCCTCCAAGCTTCCTCCCAGAGTGGAAGTAATGTGTGAAAAGCATTCATATGACAAACCTCAGAGTCAGTAAAAAACTCTAAGCCTTTTGCTTCACAATTGTTAACACAGGTGCTAACCCCAGCTCTTCTGGGATTTTCTCCTTTGCTATTTCATTAGCTAGATGGATCACCAGGGGGTGAAAAAGAGGTGGGAAAGGAAAAAAAAAACATCAAATTCTACAAAGAGAAATCTGGTGAAGCTCAGTCTATTTCTATGGGAGACAGGTAATATCTTTAAAGAGAAGTGGTCAGCATGGACTTGCTCAGCCAGGCTAGTGGAATCATTAAAGCAATTGGTCACCCACCAATCTGTGAAACATATCCATCCTGAGAGAGGGTTATTAAATTCTGCCTTGTAGAATAATTCAGCCTCTCAAACTTTTCTTCAGTTGCAAACTACCTTTTACTTCAAAACATGATTCCAGGAAACTCACCTGGTGGGCTCCAAACTCAGTGGGCTGCGTTTTCCTTTTGTTCCCTTGTAGCAAAATTGCCAAGTTGCTTACACTACAAGACTCCAGGACAATTGGTTTTGGACCATCAAAGAGGCTGAGGGTGGAAAGCAATCAAAAGATTCTGGGAAATAGAACTGAAGTAAGCCCACCATCCCAGATGCCAGGTTGAGGATTCCTGGAATAAAACAGAAAACACATGTCTATTAAAAACCATGACAACATGGGTGAGTTTTCATGTTTTTGTGATTGTTTTTATCTTCATTTTGTTCTATCCCTGAGGAACAGTTTTTGCCCTGAAGGTAGGAACGGCTAACTTCGCAGTTCCTACAAGATAATCACCTTGGCCCTGAATCATATTGCTCTGGGTGTGATGGAGGCAGAGAGATGCTACTCTGCTAAGGTTTGTGGTCTCTCACTCCAGACCTATATGTGTACTACAGAAAATCACCTCCAAAGAAGAGTCCAGGCAGAAATATAATCTAAACTGGACTATAGAATGTTCATATAGGGGCTGGTACAGATGAGCAAATGGGAAGTCCCATTTCCTGTCCCCTCTCATGACACTTAGAGCACTGGACGTGGCTTTGCCATGGTGACAGCATGCTGAATATTAGCTGGGGGTGCAACCCAGAACCCCCTCCCCCATCATCCTTTTCTACAGGGTCATACCCAGCTGGAAGAGGGCAATGCCGAAGACAGCTGGGGAAAGAAGTCTCCCAAGGACTCTCTCCCTGGACCCATTTTTTGCCTAGGCTCTGAAGGAACCTTGACAGTGATGCTTTTGGAATTCTATAACAGGCACCTTCATTAAAAAAATCATCCCATTTAATCCTCCCAACAGCCTAGTGAGACAGAACAGACAATCCCACTTTTACAAACAGGAACTCTGAGGGGAGAAGGTAGTTAACACTTCAAGCAACAGGATTTGAAGCTGGATCGAACACAGATCACCTTAGCTCTCCCCACCTGGGGGTCATGTGCTCTATGCCTAATACCAGATAGCATATTCTTGGTAGAACACCATGAAATGGGAAAAGAAGATAAAACCTGCCATTCGGTGCAGAGAAATACAAAAGTTTAAAAGGCAGACTGTTCAGCAAGTTTGTTAGACACTAGATCAACACACAAGACCTAACTGCATGCCTCTCTACCAACAATAACTCAAAAGAAATCATGGAAAAAGAGAAAAAGGCACCGTGATAGTGACATAAAGTATAAGGTACCTTTATGTGTAACAACTGTGTAAATGTCCAGGGGAATTATAAAATACTATTGAAGGCATAAAAGAAACCTGAATAGAGAAATGTACTAAGGTCATGGTTCAGAAGTCCCAGTAATGGAAAATGTGAATTCTCCCCCAAAGCGATAAATTCTACAAAATCCCAGTCAAATTACAAAGAGTTGTAGAGGGCCTCTGATAACTATTGCTTAACAATGATAGTGTTATAATAACACAGTACAGACCAGTAAGACAAATCAAATAAAACAGTGAGTCCAGAAACAGATTCACAGATACATGAAAACAGCAGAAATTGAAGCCAGGCCACAGGACAGAGGATGAAGTAAATGGTGTCAGCACCACTGATTTTTCATACAGAGAACACAAAATGAGATCACAGAAAGGTTATTTCAATGAAGACAATATCATGCCACACATGCATTTTAGAGAAAGTGCACTTAATTATATCTACCCAATTTTAAATACCTACCTAAATATAAATGCAAAAATAAAAAAAACCATTAGAAGACTAAATGGGAGACCATATTAACTCCAGAGCACAATTTCTTAAGAGAAAAAAGAGCAAATCTTAAAACAAAGATCTGTAGTTTAAAATTTAAAGTACCTGTCTCATGAAGAACAAATTACTTACATAGCTTTTAACCGTTAATGAAGTTGAAAGGACAAACCACATAATTTGTAAAAGAGCCTGCAATACATAATCAACAAAGCATGGGAAGGAAAAATTTGTGGAGAATTCTTAACAAATCAGTAAGAAAAACAACTCATTAAAAAAGGAGGCAACAGACAATTCACAGAATTCCAAAGGGCCAGGAAACATGAAAACATGCCACGTCTCAGAAATACAGAAATTCAAACCACAGAAGGTGTCATTTCACAACCACAAGATGGCAACTTAAGGGGATATAAAACAGATCCCAAGAGATCTGCTCAATGGGGCAGGAGCCTAATGCCCATCACTGGAAAGCAGTAACAAACAGTGACTGGTCCTAAAATGGAATACTAAGAGCAGATAGGAATGCATGGACTAGAACTCTGCATCAGCAGTATGCAGGAACTGCAAAATGTAACATTAAGTAAAAGTATGAAGTTGCAGAGAGATATGTCTGGCACTCCCCCCACCCCAGCACACCGGCGGGAGGAAAAGAATCAGAGTGGGGAGGGAGTGGAAGAACAGACTGCTAAATAACCAGCCCTGGTGATCTGCACCGAGAGCACAGACACACATGGCATGGTGTACTGGAGGCTAGAGAAGTGGAAGGGAAGGATCCGAGATGGAGACTGCAAGCGGGTCCCCTCAGCTGGCTCCCCTGGGACAAAAGAAAAGCAGGCGCTTTTTTAAAAGTCTTAAAGAGACAAGCACCCAATAGAGGAACAAAATCGTCCCAGCACACTCAGCCCAGCAGGCTGGGAATCTGGAGGAATTTCGGGCCCCTAACCACCTGCTGGGTAAAGCAATCCCGCCAAAGCCCCTCACGGCGATAGGTAGCCTCCCATTAGTTCCCCCGGGGCCAGTGCTTCAAATGGTGTGACAGATCCTCCACAGCTGCAGAGCAGCTGGAGAGAAGACCCGCTCACAGCAACCACACACAATCTCCTCCCGGAGGGCGTGCAGCTAACTGGGAAGGGCCGCAGAAGCCATAGCAAGGTCTGGAAGGCACCAAGCAGTGCAGAACACACCCGGTGTGGCTGAAAACCCCGGCAGTGCTCTAGGCCAGCCTGAGGGACCGTGAAAAGGCAGAAGAATCTGTTCCAGTCAAAAATCACTCAGACAACCCCAAAGAGAGGGCCTGGTGGGATAGATATAACTAACCCATCTTCCTGAAAAAGATTTCAGAATAAAAATCATAACCATGCTGATGGACCTACAGAGAAATATGCAAGAGCTAAGGGAGGAAGTGAGGAGAGACATTACAGAACTGATACAATTGATTGATGAACTTAGAGCAGACTGGACGAGGTGCAAGAGACTGTTAATGGAATAGAAATTAGAGAACAGGAATACAGAGAAGCTGAGGCAGAGAGAGATAAAAGGATCTCTAGGAATGAAAGAATATTAAGAGAACTGTGTGACCAATCCAAATGGAACAATATTCGCATTATAGGAGTACCAGAAGAAGAAGAGAGAGAAAAAGGGATAGAAAGTGCCTTTGAAGACATAATTGAGGAAAACTTCCCCAAGCTGGGAAAGGAAATAGTTTCTCAGACCATGGAAGCCCACAGATCTCCCAACACAAGGGACCCAAGGAGGACAACACCAAGACATATAATAATTAAAACAGCAAAGATCAAAGACAAGGACAGAGTATTAAAGGCAGCCAGGGAGAGAAAAAAGATTACCTACAAAGGAAAACCCATCAGACTATCATCAGAATTCTCAACTGAAACCTTACAGGGAAGAAGAGAATGGCATGATATATTTAATGCAATGAAACAGAAGGGCCTTGAACCAAGAATACTGTATCCAGCATGGTATCATTTAAATTTGAGGGATGGATTAAACAATTCCCAGACAAGTGAAAGCTGAGGGAATTTGCCTCCCACAAATCACCTCTACAGGATATCTTAAAGGAACTGCTCTAGATGGAAGCACTCCTAAGACTAAATAGATGTCACCAGAGAAAATAAAATCATAGCAAAGAAAGAAGACTATCCATGTAATTGTAGATTAACAATACCAAAAAAAAAGTCACCCCATCTACCCTTCTCTTACCACCCTCTGAAATTTTTATCTTTAATAATTTCTTCCAGAAATACCTGAACATGTTTTCATTTCTATACAAGAGATTAACATTGCTGGGCCATATGGTAACTCTGCCTGACTTTTTGAGTAACTGCAGATATTTTTCCAAAACAGATGCACCATATTTCACCCCCCATTAGCAGTGCATTAGGGTTCCAATTTTTTTCACTACTTCTCAATACTTGCTACTGTCTTTCTTAATTTTAGCCTTCATAGTGTGGTGTGCACTTTCAAAGTTTTTAAATTAAGGTATCATTAACATACACTCTTATTAAGTTTTCACAACAATGCCATTATTACATTCACCCTTATTATCGAGTCCCCTCCATACCCCATTGCAGTCACTGCCCGTCAGGGTAGTAGGTTGCCACAGAGTTCCTATTTGTCTTCTCTGAGCGATGCTGTCTTCCCCGTGACCCCACACACACAATGTGCACCAATCATGATACCCTACAATCCCTTTCTCCCTCCCTCCAAAGGCGACCACCCACAAACTTCCCCTTTGGTAACAACTAGTGCCTTCTTGGAGACTGTGAGTATGCTGCTATTTTGTTCCATCAGTTTTTCTTCCTTGTTTTCCAGAAATGAGGGAAATCATTTGGTGGTTGTCTTTCTCTGCCTGACTTATTCCCCTGAGCCTAATACCCTGTAGCTCCATCCATGTTGTTGCAAGTGCTAGGATTTGTTTCTTTCTTATCACTGAATAAGTATTCCATTGTATGTACCACCTCTTCTTTATCCATTCATCTACTGATGGACACTTAGGTTGCTTCCATTTTTTGGCTACTGTAAATAGTGCTGTGATAAACATAGGGGTGCATATGTCATTTTGAATCTGAGAAGTTGTTTCCTTTGGGTAAATTCCTAGGAGTAGAATTCCTGGGTCACATGGTATTTCACTTTTTAGTTTTTTGAGGAACCTCCATATTGCTTTCCACAATGGTTGAACTAGTTTACATTCCCACCAGCAGTGAGGAGGGTTCCCCTTCCTCCACATCGTCACCAGCATTTGTTGTTCCCAGTCTTTTCTATGTTGGCCATCCTAACTGATGTGAAGTGATATCTCATTGTGGTTTTAATTTGCATTTCCCTGATGATTAGCAATGTGGAGCATCTTTTCAGGTGCCTGTTGGCCATCTGAATTTCTTCTTCGGAGAAGTGTTTGTTCACATCCTCTGACCATTTTTTAATAGCGCTATTTGCTTTTTGGGTGTTGGGGCATGTGAATTCTTTTTTTTTTTATTAATATACAATTACATGTAAAACATGGGTACTAGATTCCCCGGATTATCAAGTCCCCACCACATACCCCATTGCAGTCACTGTCTATCTGCATAGTAGAACATTATAGAATCACTTCTTGTCTTCTCTGTTATACTGCTTTCTCCATATAACCCACCCCACCCCACCCCCACTACATTATGCGTGCTAATTGTAATAGCCCTTTTTCCCCTTATCCCTCCCTTCCCACCTCTCTTCCCCAGTCCCTTTCTCTTTGGTAACTGTTAGTCCATTCTTGGGTTCTGTGAGACTGCTGCTATTTTGTTCCTTCAGTTCTTGCTTTGTTCTTATACTCCACACATGAGTGAAATCATTTGATACTTGTCTTTCTCTGCATGGCTTATTCCACTGAGCATAATACCCTCTAGCTCCATCTATGTTGTTGCAAATGGTAGGATTTGTTTTCTTCTTATGGCTAAATAATATTGCATTGTTTATATATACAACATCTTCTTTATCCATTCATCTACTGATAGACACTTAGGTTGCTTCCATTTTTTGGCTATTGTAAATAGTGCTGCGATAAACACAGGGTGCATATGTCTTTTTCAAACTGGGCTGCTGCATTTTTAGGGTAAATTCCTAGCAGTGGAATTCCTAGGTCAAATGGTATTTGTATTTTGAGTTTTTTGAGGAACCTCCATACTGCTTTCCACAATGGTTGAACTAATTTACATTCCCACCAGCAGTGTAGGAGGGTTCCCCTTTCTCTACATCCTTGCCAACATTTGTTGTTGTTTGTCTTTTGGATGGCGGTCATCCTAACTGGTGTGAGGTGATATCTCATGGTTTTAATTTGCATTTCTCTGATGACTAGTGATGTAGAGCATCTTTTCATGTGCTGGTTGGCCATCTGAATTTCTTCTTTGAAGAAGTGTCTGTTCAGCTCCTTTGCCCTGTTTTTAATTGGCTTATTTGCTTTTTATTTGTTGAGGTGCATGAGCTTTTTATATAATTTGGATGTCAACCCCTTATCGGATATGTCATTTATGAATATCTTCTCCCATACTGTAGGATGCCTTTTTGTTCTACTCATGGTGTCCTTGGCTGTACAGAAGCTTTTTAGTTTGATATAGTCCCATTTGTTCATTTTTGCTTTTGTTTCCCTTGCCTGGGGAGATATATTCATGAAGAAGTTGCTCTTATTTATGTCCAAGAGATTTTTGCCTATATTTTTTTCTAAGAGTTTTATGGTTTCCTGACTTACATTCAGGTCTTTGATCCACCTTGAGTTTACTTTTGTGTATGGGGTTAGACAGTAATCCAATTTCATTCTCTTACACGTAGCTGTCCAGTTTTGGCATGTCAGTTCTTTATATATTTTGGATGTTAATTCTTTGCTAGATATGTCATTTACAAATATATTTTCCCACACTGAAGGATGCCTTTTTGTTCTGATGATAGTGTTCTTTGCTGGACAGAAGCTTTTTAACATGATGTAGTCACACTTGTTCATTTTTTATTTGCTTTCCTTGCCCGAGGAGATACATTCAGCAAAAAGTTGCTCTTATTTATATTCAAGAGATTTTTTGCCTGTTTTCTTCACAGAGTTTTATGGTTTCATGACACATTCAGATCTTTGAAACATTTTGAGTTCAGTTTTGTGTATTGGTTAGACAATAATCCAGTTTCATTCTCTTGCATGTAGCTCTCCATTTTGCCAACACCAGTTGTTGAAGAGGCTGTCATTTCCCCACACTTTCAACTTTTAAAGTAGATTTTTAAAAGGTGATTCAAAGAATCCTATGTGAATAGCAAGAGACCAGTATAGTAGAACAGAAAGGTCAGAATTAGTAGCATCTCAAATCTCTGGGGTCACAATAGACTTTTAAATAAATGATGCTGAGACAGGTAGCCACTTGGAAAAAGGTAAAATTAGATCCTTACATTAAACTCCACTGGATCAGGGATCTAAGTGTACAGAAAAAAGGAAATCACATAGGCACTAGAAGAAATATAGCTAAATTTCTCCTAAGCTTTGCTAACCCAGGGAAAAGTTTTCTCACTCTGGCTCCAAATACAGGAGCAATATAAATAATAGGTCGATAAATCTGACTACATAAAACAAACATTTGCATAAAAGAAAGACCAAAATCAGAGGACAACTGATAAGGTAAGGGAAAATATTTAAGATGAACACCACAGACAAAAGCTAGAAAAGAATTCCTAAAATTTGACAACAAAGGACCAAAAATTCCACAGAAATTTGGGAAGGAGACACGAACATATAAAATCAGAAGACATGAAATGGTCTTCAAATGTATTTTTAGAAGTTCAAACACACATAATTAGACAAAGGCATATTGGAACAACCACAAGACACCAATTCTCACTTCCCAGTCCAGAAAAAATTTTAATAAATGACAACAGATTCTGCTGGTGAGACAAGGGGTAAAGAGGCCCTCTCACATATTGTTGGTGGTTGTGCAAGTTGAGAAAATCCTTCTGAATGAATATTTGACAATATCTAACAAAAATACATATGCATTTGTGCATATAAACTGATATGGACTGACCTAAGGACATACTGTTAATGAAAAAGGCCAGGAACCAAACACTATAGACATTGTTATGCTCCATGTAAAGAAGGAGATGTAAAAAAATTCAATGTATCTGCTGTTGCTACAAAGGATATCCAGGAAGAATAAGCCTGAAATGAGAGAAACTGATCCCCTACAGGTAGTGGATGGGAAAGGGGTAGAAATGGAAATGGAAGGTGAGGGGGGTACAGGAATGAAGAGAAAGTGACACTTCCCTGAGTACATCTTTTTATATCATTCAGACTCCAAGAATCATAGGAATAAAAAATGAACCTAAATGTACTATAAATAAGTAACATAATAGTAAAGGGATGGGGAAGAAAAGCATTTACTATCTTTACTGGATTACATAAAGCTTAAGACAAAACGAACTAACCACAAATGAATATAAAAATGAACATAAACCTAGTTAGTAAATGCAATTCTCACAGGGGTATGGGTTAACAGGTGTGAAGCTCATAGAACCGAACAAGTAAGTAAACATATTATATAGTAGATGAGAGATGTTATAGATTAGAAAGGCCAAATGACCATGGTGTTGGACTGGAATCAGAGAAATCAGTCTAAACTCATGGTTTTAATATAAATTTAAGCACACACTTACAGTGATGTGTGTACCCAAGGACTCCTTACATGCATATATTTCCTGCCTCTGTGAGCTGAGAAGGTCTAGTAACAATGATATTCCAGCAGCAATGTTCACACCTAATAGCAGGTCTTTCTCCAACAAGAGGAATCAGTATCCCCGGAGAAAAGTTTAATTCCAGGACTAGGACACAAAAAACTCAGTCTAAGCCTGTAGTATCTTGTGGTACCTCAAAATGAGGTACCCCCCAAAAGATGGGTGCTTATGGATGGAGCACAGGAGCCAACCTGAAGGAGCCTTAATGGCCCAAACTGGAACAAGTTGAACAAGAAAATAAATGATAGTACTGGATTTTATCGCACAGAATAAATATCCAAGAGCCCATTCTGAAGTACATACATACATGGGGAGAAGGGAGAGCTCTTCATGACAAAATAATTTCAAATAATAAATGAAGGTAAGAAAATTTAAAAATCAACCTTAATCAAAGATCATGCTAATAACTTCCTGACAAGACCCACCGATGGATGCCAAAACTGGTAGGCAAAAGTTTGAGGAGAAACAGAGTATCTGAATAGCCTCAAAGTCTCTCCTCCAAGACATTTATCATTACAGAAGGAAAGATAGTAACTTTATCCAGCAGAGATAACCCACAGATCACATCTTAACCTAAGATAGTAAGGCTAACATCATATAGGAAATACTGACATCATGAACTCCTTGATATGTTGTCAGAGAAGAATACAAAATCCCTCTCAAGTATTCTCACCAAAAATGCATAACTTCATTCCAATGATGAGCAAACATCAAATAAACTCAACCTGATAGACAGTCCACAAGATAACTAACTGACCAATACTCTTGAAAACAGACATATCTGTTTGGTTCACAATTTATTTCTGGTGGCAAGCAGAGTTGGCATGGAATAAAGCACTTAGCTTGATGAGGGTAAGGACAAGTGTAGGCAGAAGCCCCCATCTGATGAGTAGGGACATGTGCAGACAGAAGCCTCCATCCTTAGACATGCAACCCCAGAGAGGCCATTTCAGCCAATGGCATGCAGAACCCAGTGCTCCCTCTTCCCGCATGCAATCTACCCTCCCAACCACATGTTTCGTTCAAGGCAAAGTCTAGCAGTCTGAGCCTGTCACAGGATGGAAGGGTAAGATGTGGTGGTCAGCTGTGTGGGTTCTGTGAGGCCAGCCAGCCTGCAGCACACACTCCCGCCTGGTGCTGCTGCTCATGGTGGATGAGGCGTCCTGGGTATTGGGTGGCCACAATGACCTGCAGGATGGTGCAGCCATCCTCGTCCTTCTGGTGGATACGGCCTCTCCATTCGGCCTTGTGGCCCATTAGCCATCTGAAAAGATGGTTTTCCCCTGAAGGGAATTAAAATGAGTCACTGATATGGGATTCTACATACAGAAATTTGATAAAGCAAATTAATGTGTACAACAGTGAGGGGACCAAATGGGAACTCCAGCACATGATACCACCCACCACAAACAGTATGGGAGATGTGGATTGTAAATTGAAGGGGTGAGTCACAGACAGTTATTCATAACAGAATTAAGTCATATTTCCTGAAGCAGAGCCTGAGTTGAGGGTTCCTGCACCTGTGCATTCCTGAGAAGGAGCTCAGATGAAATAGAGAAAGGGAAGCAGGATGGGGAAGAGGAAGAAGGCAAGTGCGAAGTGGTCTCAGCTGAGACCGATCCCACTGCAAGCTCTAGCTAAGCTTCTGTACCCTCACATGTCAGTCAAGAGCTATGGAATGCCCTAGAGAGGGAGGAGAGGTTAAGGAGAAGCTCCCTGGGAGGTGGTGCCTGTGGTTAAGGAGGTTCAGCAGGCAGGGCCGGACAAGGGATAAAGAGGACCTGGGTGAGCACCACAGTGCCCATCAGCAATCTAGTCAGTACATCTGGTTAAATCCTACGTTACCACTGCTATGACACAAACACATATATCTTAGATTCCCTTCCCAGACTTTTCTCCAGCCCCTGCGAATGGAGGAAATTCATGTATTCCTGCAACTCTGTGAACACCGTTGGTCACTGTGTCAGAGCTTTCTTCTGAGAAATGAATCAGAGATAAACTTGAAGACCTGACCTTACTGACACCTGCATTTAACCGCAGAAGCTAACTTAGGAAGATGCCAAATGCAATCATGACTTTCCTAACCAGAGGCACACTTCTCTGCATTCCAGGTTCGTTATTTGAACCTGAGAGTATTGGATGAGATCACTTTTACTCAGACGTTCTTTCTGAATGTTTCACCCACTGACCCTGTGCAAAGAATAAAATCTGACAAGTTCTCAGGACCTCTTCCTGGTCTAAAATGGTGTGGACAAATGTCTAACAGAGATCTCCTATACTCATTAAAAAAAAAAACCAGTTACCTAAAGTGTGTGTGTGTATGGTGTTTTAATAACAAATTAAAATATTTTAAAATTTAAATCCCAAAGCCAGATGGTGAAGACTAAAAAAAAAAGAATTTGATGAAAACAGGAGTCCTTTAAAAGAACCACAAGCTAACTGGAACAGCAATACCCAATGTTTCCCCAGGAATCTCCACCACCACCACCATGGGACTACAGAGAAAATGACCATGAACTCGGGGGAGACCACTGTGCCTTTGCCAGTGGGAGGAAACTCCAGTCTCGTGGCAGCTTTGCCCAGCTAAGGCTCTCTGTCCAAAGTCCCCTCTTCAGGTCTCAGCTTCCCTCCACTGCAAGGATTTGTCTAGCAAAGCATAACCCTTTCAATTTGGCCTCCTGTAGCTACGAGGTCCCAGGAGAAATAAAAATGCTGTTTCCCCGCCACGTTCATTCACTTGGCTGTCCAATCACTTGAATATTCTACCTTGAGTGGCTAAATTCTGGTTTCTCTTAAGCTCAACAGAGATCCTGAACTCAGAGCTCGACAGGCACCTGGACTGGGCTTTAACTGACGGAACACTCACCTCCCTGGATGCAGAACTACATGGGGCAGTAAAGAGGGTAGGTATGGTCCTATGGTCTCAACACTCGCACCCGAAGACACGAGCCACTGGACTAACGTAGGCACCTGCTCCATTTTTTGTAAAGTCCAGTGAAGACATACTTTTTTTAAGTTTATTTTGATATCATTAATCTACAACTAAATGAGTAATATTATGGTGACTACACTACCCCATTCATCAGGTTGCCCCCCCCCAACCCCATTGCAGTCACTGTCCATCAGCGTAGGGAGATGCCATACAGTCATTACTTGTCCTCTCTGGGTTGTACAGCCCTCCCCATGCCCCCCGAACATTACATCTGCTAATCATAATGTCCCTTCGTCCCCCTTGCCCCTCCCTTCCCACCCATCCTCCGCAGTCCCTTTGCCTTTGGTAACTATTAGTCCGTTCTTCGGTTCTGTGAGTCTCCTGCTGTTTTGTTCCTTCAGTTTTTTTTTTCCTTAGTTCTTATACTCCACATATGAGTGAAATCATTTGGTACTTGTCTTTTTCAGCTTGACTTATTTCACTGAGCATAATACCCTCTAGCTCCATCCATGTTGTTGCAAATGGTAGGATTTGTTTTCTTCTTATGGCTGAATAATATTCCATTGTGTATATGTACCACCTCTTCTTTATACATTCATCTACTGATGGACACTTACGTTGCTTCCATTTCTTGGCTATTGTAAATAGTGCTGGAATAAACATAGGGGTGCATCTGTCTTTTTCAAACTGGGCTGCTGCATTCTTAGCGTAAATTCGTAGGACTGGAATTCCTGGGTCAAATGGTATTTCTATTTTGAGTTTTTTGAGGAACCTCCATACTGCTTTCCACAATGGTTGAACTAATTTGCAGTCCCACCAGCAGTGTAGGAGGCTTCCCTTCTCTCCACATCCTTGCCAACATTTGTTGTTGTTTGTGTTTTGGATGTTGGCCATCCTCACTGGTGTGAGGTGATAGCTCATTGTGGTTTTAATCTGCATTTCTCTGACGATTAATGATGTGGAGCATCTTTTCATGTGCCTGTTGGCCATCTGAATTTCTTCTTTGGAGAAGTGTCTATTCATGTCCTCTGCTCATTTCTTAAATGGATTATTTGCTTTTTGTTTGTTGAGGTGCATGAGTTCTTTATATATTTTGGATGTCAACCCCTTATTGGATACGTCATTTATGAATATATTCTCCCTTACTGTAGGAAGACTTTTTCTTCTACTGATGGTGTCCTTTGCTGTACAGAAGCTTTTCAGCTTCATATGTTCCCACTTGTTCATTTTTGCTTTTGTTTCCCTTGCTCGGGGAGATATGTTCATGAAGAAGTCACTCATATTTATGTCCAAGAGCTTTTTGCCTATATTTTTTTTCTAAGAGTTTTATACTTTTATGACGTACATTCAGGTCTTTGATCCACCTTGACTTTACCTTTGTGTATGGAGTTAGACAGTTGTCGAATTTCATTCTCTTACATGTAGCTGTCCAGTTTTTCCAACACCAGCTGCTGAAGAGGCCGTCATCTCCTCAATGTATATCCAGGGCTCCCTTATCAAATATTAATTGACTGTATGTATTTGGGTTGATGTTTGGATTTTCTATTCTATTTCCCTGATCTGTGGGTCTGTTTTTGTGCGAATACCAAATTGTCTTGATTACTGTGGCTTTGTAGTAGAGCTTGAAGTGAGGGAGTGTAATTCCCCCTGTTTCATTCCTCCTTCTCAGGATTGCTTTGGCTATTCGGGGTCTTTTGTGATTCCATATGAATTTTAGAATTATTTGTTCCAGTTCATTGAAGAAAGCTGTTGGTAGTTTGATAGGGATTGCGTTGAATCTGTAGATTGCTTTGGGTAGTATAGCCATTTTGAGAATATTTATTCTTCCTAGCCAA
This sequence comes from Smutsia gigantea, assembly GCA_032199065.1. Lineage (NCBI taxonomy): Eukaryota > Metazoa > Chordata > Mammalia > Pholidota > Manidae > Smutsia > Smutsia gigantea. Next base: position 359,159 of record JAVSCE010008099.1, on the reverse strand, counting down.
GAGCATGGGATGCATTTCCATTTGTTAGTGTCCTCTTTAATTTCTCTTAGGAATGTCTTGTAGTTTTCAGGGTACAGGTCTTTCACTTCCTTTGTTAGGTTTATTCCTAGGTGTTTTATTCTTTTTGATGCAATTTTGAATGGAACTGTTTTCTGATTTCTCTTTCTGTTTATTGTTAGTGTTCAGGAAAGCAACAGATTTCTGTGTGTTAATTTTGTATCCTGCAACTTTGCTGAATTCAGATATTAGTTCTACTCATTTTGGAGTGGAGTCTTTAGGGTTTTTTATGTACAATATCATGTCATCTGCAAATAGTGACAATTTGACTTCTTCTTTACCAATCTGGATGCCTTGTATGTCTTTGTTGTGTCTGATTGCCGTGGCTAGGACCTCCAGTACTATGTTAAGTAACAGTGGAGAGAGTGGGCATCCCTCTCTTGTTCCCGATCTTAGATGAAAAGCTTTCAGCTTCTCACCATTAAGTATGATGTTAGCTGTGGGTTTGTCATATATGGCCTTTATGATGTTGAGGTACTTGCCCTCCATACCCATTTTTTTGAGAGTTTTAATCAGGAATGGATGCTGAATTTTGTCAAATGCTTTTTCAGCATCTATGGAGATGATCATGTGGTTTTTGTTCTTCTTTTTATTGATGTGGTGGATGATGTTGATGGATTTTCGAATGTTGTACCATCCTTGCATCCCTCGGATGAATCCCACTTGACCATGGTGTATGATCTTCTTGATGTATTTTTGAATTCGGTTTGCTAATATTTTGTTGAGTATTTTTGCATCCACGTTCATCAGGGATATTGGTCTATAGTTTTCTTTTCTGGTGAGGTCTTCGCCTGGTTTTGGTGTGAGAGTGATGCTGGCTTCATAGAATAAGTTTGGAAGTATTCCCTCCTCTTCTATTTTTTGGAAAACTTTAAGGAAAATGGGTGTTATTTCTTCTCCATATGTCTGGTAGAACTCACAGGTGAATCCATGTGGTCCGGGGTTTTTGTTCTTGGGTAGTTTTTTGATTACCACTTCTATTTCATTTCTGGTGATTGGTCTGTTTAGTTTTTCTGTTTCTTGTTTGGTCAGTCTTGGAAGGTTGTATTTTTCTAAGAAGTTGTCCATTTCTTCTAGGTTTTCCACCTTGTTAGCATATATTTTCTCATACTATTCTCTTATAATCCTTTGTATTTCTGTGGGATCCGCCGTGATTTTTCCTTTCTCATTTCTGATTCTGTTTATGCATGTAGATTCTCTTTTTCTCTTAATGAGTCTGGCTAGGGGTTTTTCTATTTTGTTTATTTTTTCAAAGAACCAGCTCTTTATTTCATTGATTTTTTTTCTATTGTTTTGTTCTTCTCAATTTTATTTATTTCTTCTCTGATCTTTATTATATCCCTCCTTCTGGTGACTTTGGGTCTCATTTGTTGTTCTTTTTCCAATTTCGCTAATTGTGTCTTTAGACTATTCATTTGGGAATGTTCGTCTTTCTTTAGATAAGCCTGGATTGCAATATACTTTCCTTAAAACTGCCTTTGCTGCGTCCCACAGAAGCTGTGGCTTTGTGTTATTGTTGTCATTTGTCTCCATATACTCTTTGATTTCTGTTTTGATTTGGTCATTGACCCATTGATTAATTAGGAGAATGTTGTTAAGTCTCCATGTATTTGTGAGCCTTTTTGTTTTCTTTCTAACGTTTAATTCTAGTTCAGTACCTTTATGATCTGAGAAGTTGCTTGGTAGAATTTCAATATTTTCATTTTACTGAGGTTCTTTTTGTGGCCTAGTATGTGGTCTATTCTGGAAAATGTTCCATGTGCACTTGAGAAGAATGTGTATCCCGTTGCTTTTGGGTGTTGAGTTCTGTAGATGTCTGTTAGGTCCATCTGTTCTAGTGTGTTGTTCAGTGCCTCTGTGTCTTTACTTATTTTCTGTCTGGCTGATCTGTCCCTTGGAGTGAATGGTGTGTTGAAGTCACCTAAGATGAATGCATTGCTATTTCCTCCTTTAATTCTGTTAGCATTTGTTTCACACATGCCTGCGCCCCTGTGTTGGGTGCATATATATTTAAAATGGTTATATCTTCTTGTTGGATTGACCCCTTTATCATTATGTAATGTCCTTCTTTATCTCTTGCTACTTTCTTCATTTTGAAGTCTATTTTGTCTGATACAACTACTGCAACACCTGCTTTTTTCTCCTTGTTGTTTGCATGAAATATCTTTTTCCATCCCTTCAGTTTTAATCTAGGGATATCTTTGCGTTTGAGGTGAGTTTCTTGTAGGCAGCATATAGGTGGGTCCTGCTTTTTTATCCATTCTGTTACTGTGTCTTTTGATTGGTGCATTCACTCCATTTACGTTTAGCGTGATTATGTAAAGACATGTACTTTTTGCTATTGCTGGCTTTAGATTCGTGGTTACCAAAGGTTGAAGGGTTGCTTCTTTACTATCTCACAATCTAACTTAACTTTCTTGTTAAGTTATTGTAAACACAGTCTGATGTTTCTTTATTTCTCTCCCTTCTTATTCTTCCTCCTCCAGTCTTTATATACTAGGTGTTTTATTCTTTGCCTTTAGTTAGTTTTGGATGGTCTGCTTTCTTTGCTATGATTTTACTTTCTCTGATGACCGCTTTTTAGCCTTAGGAGTGCTTCCCTCTAGAGCAGTTCTTTTAAGATGTCCTGTAGAGGTGGTTTATGGGAGGCAAATTCTCTCAGCTTTTGCTTTTCTGAAAATTGTTTAATCCCGCCGTCATATTTAAATGATAATCGTGCCGGATACAGTATTCTTGGTTCGAGGCCCTTCTGTTTCATTGCGTTAAACATATCATGCCATTCTCTTCTGGCCTGTAAGGTTTCTGTTGAGAAGTCTGATGTTAGTCTGATGGGTTTTCCTTTGAAGGTGATCTTTTTTCTTTCCCTAGCTGCCTTTAATACTCTGTCCTTATGTTTGATCTTTGCCATTTTAATTATTATGTGTCTTGGTGTTGTCTTCCTGGGGTCCCTTGTGTTAGGAGATCTGTGGGCTTCCGTGGACTGCGAGACTATGTCCTTCCCCAGCCTGGGGAAGTTTTCAGCAATTATTCTTCAAGCACTCTTTCTATCTCTTTTTCTCTCTCTTCTTCCTCTGGTACTCCTATAATGCGAATATTGTTCCTTTTGGATTGGTCACACAGTTCTCTTGATATTCTTTCATTCCTAGAGATCCTTTTATCTCTCTCTGCCTCAGCTACTCTGTATTCCTGTTCTCTGATTTCTATTGCATTAACAGTGTCTTGCATCTCATCTAGTCTGCTGCTGAGCCCATCGATGGCTTGTCTCATTTGTGCATTATCTTTCCTGACTTCCCTCACCTCCTCCCTTATCTCTTGCACATTTCTCTGTAGATCCATCAGCATGGTTATGACTTTTATTCTGAATTCTTTTTCAGGAAGATGCTGCATTTCCATCTCTTCAGATTCCTTCTCAGAGGTGCTCTGAATCTTGGTGAGTTTTGTCTCTATCATTTTCTTCTGTCTTGTCATGTTGGCAGGAGTGGTCGTTGGTAGGTGCCACGTATGTCAGCTGGGCTCTGGAATGGATTCTCTACGCGTGCTGTAGGTGTCGCTGTTGCTCCACTAATTCGCAGCCTCAGCCACCCCACTTTTCTTGTAGGTAGGAATGAATGGGATGGTATTGTTTTCTGTATAAAGTTCCAACGTGGTTGCTCCCTTCTTTCTGTCACTAGCGAAGGGGACCGAAGTTACCCAGGACTTCCAGCCTGCAGGGCTGGTCCTGCCGGGGCGCTGGTGTTCCCTCGCTGGGCCCCCCGCCTCTCCGAGACCGCTACATATGGTGCGCGCTTTTCTTTTGTCCCTGGGCGCTGGCTGCACTAGCCAAGGGGACCAAAGTTCCCCTGGACTTCCAGCCCGCAGGGCTGAGCCCGCCATGGCGATGGTTTTCCCTCGCTGGGCCCCCCGCCTCTCCGAGACGGCTACAAATGGCGCACGCTTTTCTCTTGTCCCTGGGCGCTGGCTGCACGGTACTGGCACCTTCCCGGCTCAAAACTTGCACCTTCTGCCTCTCCAATGTCTCATGCACCGCGCGATGTGTGTCAGCGCTCCCGGTGCTCCGTCACAGACCACCGGGGCTGGTTATTTCACGGACCTGCTCTTCCACTCCCTCCCGGCTCCGAATCCTCTCCTCCCACTGACGCGCCGGGCTGGGTGAGTGTTCGGGTGCCTCCGGGTCGTGGCTCTGTATCTTACCCGCCTCGCGAGGTGCTGAGTCCTCCCAGGTGTGGCTGCACGCTGTGCACTTTCCTGTGTTCTCTGATTTCTCTTTTAGGAATAGTTGTATTTGCTGTGTTTTCATAGATTTATATAATTTTGGGAGGAGATTTATGCCACCCTGCTCACACCGCCATCTTCCCGGAAGTCAGTGAAGACATATTTTTGAAAAGAAAAAATCCCACACACACAGGAGGAACCATCGAAGTCACCACATCAATGTGAAATTTCAATCACCTTTACCCATAGAGGTGGCAATCAGTTAAACCTGGAGTAGCTGGGGTCCAAGCTTACAATTCTTGTAAAATAAACCAGTTCTTGGTAAGGCAGCTGGAGACCCACCATACAAGCTAAGGTTCCAATACAAGCCTGAAGAGGCCTGACTTAAGACCATGTTTCAAGAAGCCACCTTACCTCAAAGAGATTTTTCAGTGACATGTCTCAGACACGGATATTTACTAGGAGTCTGTCTGCACTGTCAGAAATAGAAATGACTAGTGATGGGGGAGAAAGATCCAGGTGAACTAACAATGCTCAACACTTGTTCTGAGAGCCAAAGCTATCTTAGGCTTTAAAGCAAACAAACAAACAAAGACAAAAACACCTTCCAAGCTTTTCTGCTCAATGACAACTAGAGCCCTTCTGCCCAGCCACCTTCTGGTTCCTGCTGAGGCAGGGGCTCTGTGTGCCCATGTCCCACGCAGAGGATGGGCAGGGCCCTAGTCAAGCAGCACCACAGAGGTTATGGTAACTGTGGTGTGCAGGGTAAAAAAACAACTCCCTGCAAAGTTCTTCAAGCTTAGCAAGCAGAAGAATAAACTTAAAAAGATCCCATGCCAATTAATTCTTTAGTACATTCCTGTTCCATAAGCCCCAAGCATTTGGGGCCCATAAGATGGGAGGGGGGAGATGGCTCCTCTTGCTCCTACTGTGAGACTACTAATCCTACCTAAGGTCACTGAAGAAACTCAGTCCCAGAGAGGTCAAGGAACTTTCCCAAGATCACACAGTACATCCCAGAGGCCCTGAGGAAGCCATCCATACATTCTGAGACTAACTTGGCTACAGCCCTGGGCTCAGTGTAACTTCCTGCATGTCTGCTCTCACCGGTGACTGTGACATAGGAATGGAGCCCATGGTCACATCTTGCTTCCAGTTTCTCCAAAGCTAATGCCCACTCTTTACAGCTCACCCTAAACAGGCCCTGCTGCCCATACTCAATTCCGGATGACAAGTTCTGACAGTCCTGGTGCCTGGCCTGGCTTTCTTTTTAACAAGACGCTTCTGTCTCCACTATCTGAGGATTCCCTGGTCCCACTGCGGGTAGGATATCAGGCCTTCCACCTGGCTCGATTCCAAGGCCTTCCATTGGCTGCTCCCTTCTTGTGATATGTCAACATGGGATTAAGTTTCAGGGGACTGACAGCTAGACCATAGGGGATTTCCATGAACCCTGTGAAATTATCCCTGTAACTGTATATGTGCAAAAACAGAATCTCATAGACTTCATTACATTTCCAGCGGATTCCACAACATTTCCAAAAAGTGAAGAATTCTGTGTTCCCAAAGTCACTTGGCCTGCCTGGCTCTATACTTTTCATGGTTTGCCCCTGCTTTTGGTGGCTTTTCCAGACTTCCCAGGTTTAGAAACTCCCAGCCTTGACCAGCCCATTCACATGAGCACACAGAGGTCATCATCAGTAACAAACACTTTCCACTGGGCCCCTAGCATATGTCAGGTATTGTGAACCTCCTTTAGCTCCTGCCTGGCTCTCAGCAAACATTAACTGATTACTATCATGTGATATTGGCCCACTATTTCTAACTCTCACTAAAACCCTGAAGGAATGTTTATATCCTGCTTCTCACAAATGAGGAAATGAGGCTCAGAATGGGAAGTGATTATCTCAAAACAGAAACTGGGAGATTAGGATTCAAGGAGGATCTGTGTGACACTGGTATCCAGACCTCATGGTCCACTGTGCATCTCCACTCTGTGGACTCCTGGCCTTGCATCTGGCTCCCACAGCCTCCCTGCTGCCTCCAGGTCACTGTCCCCAAATGCTACCCAGAAGCCCTGTGAGCAGCCCCAGCAGGTCACCTGGCTGACACCAGCACATCAGTACAAAAAAAAGGTTATGAAAGTGAATGTGAGGTGCTTATCTTCCTCCTTGTATATTACAATTAACATCTGGGCTTCCCATTTCTTTGATGGTAATGGAGATACCGAGCAGGAGTGAGGGTGCCACAAACTGAGTATGCATCCTATCTTTAAAAAACGTGGAGAGGTCTAATCAATATATCTCGGTGACTTCTGATCTTTAATAATGTTTCAGTTAAATGTTGTTTAGGCATCAAGATAAGCACATAATAAAATACAATCCCCCAGTGCCAGCAGAAAGACACTGTTTCACTGAAAATGTACTTGTCCCACAGGAGAGCCATCTCCTTTTACTTACATGCCATAATCCATTCTTTGCCAAGTTTTCTATTGCAGATTGCCACATTTCAGTTGAGAATTCAGGAGTGAAAATATGATCAAAAAAGGGCAAGAAACTTTGCAGAACAATGGGGTCACCTGAAAGAAAGTTCCATGGATTAGAAAGTTTAATTTGGGGAAATTCTGGAACATGTGGGAAAGGTCCTCCATTTTAGACTACAGATACACAAATGGTAAATTGAAGGTATCAGAAAGAAAGGCATTTTCGAGCTACAAAGTTCTACACAACTAACCAAGTAGCAATCATGTGAAGCTCCCCCATAAAATTAGTCCTGAGGAGTTAGGCAGTGTCACATGAGCCAGAGCTCACTCAGCTTCTCTATTTGCCAAGCCCCGTGTGCTCACACCTAATCCATCAAGCATGCCAATAAGACAGTGCCTCTTATCTCCACTTAGGAGGAGGGGAAGGAAGTTACAGAACTCACTTACTTCCAGAAAGCTGTGACAAATGTTCACCCAACAGATAAAGAATCACAACAAATGGGGTGAGGCTTTCTGGCATGGCATGTGGCTAGTCCACGACAAAAATCAAGATGGAATGCAACCACAGTCTGTCAGCTCTTTCAGTAAAGACACACTCTTCTAACCTCATGGCCTTCCAACCAGCTGCATCTTGAGACCCTCCAAATTACATCTCTGAAACTCATGGATGAACACATAGAGGGGGACAGGTCAGGGGCCAAAATGACAAGGCACTTCTCCAGGGTTACCAACTTCCAAAAATAAGCAAACATCAAAACACATATATTGTGTGAAAAGTTAAGAAATGTCCCCAAATTTTTCAAAATGCAGCAATTGGACCATAGGCATACATGCACCCTCCAAGTAGTACTTTGGTTGAAAAGTATGGGATGGATTGTCTAAAAAGTCCATTCAACTGCCTGTTCCCAAGATGGGGCAGAAAGGAGACCATCCAGATTTCTCAAGGGGATGTCACCAGAAAGCAGCCATTTGGAATTCTCAGAGCTCTGGCCTGGCTTCTGATGGGACGGTGACTTCTTAGGAGCAGACAGTAAGGAAGAGCAGGGACGGGCCCAGCCACTGGCTCAGAGGAAAGGGTAGTGGGCTTCACTGTCAGCAAAAGGCTGGCTGTGCAGCAGTGTCCAGCAGCAGCAGTCCAGGGACTCCACTCTCTGTCGAGAGGACACAGCTCTGACCACCTCGAACCCCTCCCCACTTGCTGGCTGGTACTGCTCTCAATCCCTCTGTGCCAAACCTGTTGGATTCCACCCATAGACCACAGTGGTTGCTTCCCCACCCCAGCAGTGGGAACAGGATCTACAACAGCTGAACCTACTGTTGGCAGTGATTTCCATACTGGGCAAAGCCGAAGACCATTTTTCAGCAATTCTAACACATGCCATTTTTCACCTCCTAACATCTCCATGACTGGGGCTCATATTCCAATCGATGTTGTACTCTCAATGACAGAACACAAATCAACAGCACATCTTAAGTCAGCGCTATCTTCAATTTGATCAGTATTTGAACACAGTGGACTGGTGACTGGTGTCAGACTGTGCTTAGGTAACCGGAGAGAGAGAGTGTCTCTGTCACTGGAAAGGGTAATACACCGGTGTCCTGGGGTTCTGCTTTTGCCTGTGCTGGACCACTGACAATGCCATGTCACAAGCCAGGTCCTTAAAAATGTAATACTCTAACGCAGTGATGCCAAACACCACTGGCATCACACCTAGGCTGAGTGTGCAGGACCCTGGTGTAATGAGTGTCATGGCTGCGACACTGAGCTCCAACTGTCCCCCTTCACAGCCTCCTCCATTGGCCCTTTCAGTTTATTCTCATAGCAGGCAAGAATATTTCCTCAACATGTTGGAGATATAAATGCAAAAATCAAGGAAAGAACAAAAACCACATAAAACAAGTAGTGTAAATAGGGAAAGCTGTATGAATAGCAACACAGGAAATGCAGAAGTCTGAAACAAGATTGGGAGTGCTTCAGTGACCTGTGTGGAAGGACTTACCAGGTTTTACAAAGGTGTGAGTCCCCAAAGCTTCCTAATTTGCTTTCTAATGTGAAAATCACCATCATTTGCCTCTGATTATTTACTGATTTGTATTAACCTTCATTTGAAAGTCTAAAACCTTAGGTGATCAGAGAAAGGGGTGCAGGGAATGGGGTTTCTTTCCCAACCAGATAAGCTGATAGACAAGTCCCCATTTCTTCGATTTCCTCAGAATTTTGGTTTCTGTCATCTTTTATTTTGGAGGGGTTGAGGGGAGTAGAGTATGCCATCAAAAATATGACACTTTGGTATAAGGATTATTTTGAGCTGAAGGCAACTGAGATTCAAAAGAAGGACCTCCCGCTCTCTGACTGAAAACACAAACTCTTGAGGACTGCCATAAATCCCCTATGCTGGGGATGTTTCTGGCCCTGCAGCAGACAGATAGGTGGCATGGTAGGGACCCACACAAATAGCCCTTCCTTGGATAGTCCCTATTGTCCTTCAGTTTCTCTATTTTCCCTGCCCATAGCTTGCAGCCCCTAGAAGATTAAGGCCCATTTCCTTTGTCTTGTCATGTCTCTGCAATGTACCACTCTTTGTTAAAAATGCAATATAAACTCTCAGGCCTACCCACCTCTTTGGGGTCTTCATTTATTTTTAGGAAGGCCCCTGTGTCACAAAAAATTAATATCGAGTAACATTTGTATGCCCTCCTTTTGTTAATCTTTCTCCTGCTAGTCTAATTTGCAGGGCACCAGACACTGAATCTAAAGAAGGTTTTCTTCCTCTCCTATCGAGGACATTTTGGGTAGGGATGGGAAGAGGGAGGAATGCAGAAGGAAAGAGACCCCCAGGTGTTTGGGTAGGGATGGAGGCATGGTCCGGGTTGCTAGTGTATCCAGGGTGGCTACAGGTTGGGACATGCAAGGAAGAGCCCAAAGCATTGAACAAGACCCCCTCAGCCCCTCTGGCCACAACCACAGCTGTCACCTAGAGGATGTGGGCAAAGCCCAAGGACGACGCGCCCACTACCACCCCATTCCAGCTAAACAATGGGAAATCCTCAATTGTGTGTGCAGAGTGAGCACTCAGGGCATTTTTGCTGAAAAAACAATCAAACAATCTATTACTGACCTTCGGGAATACCTTAAAAGTGTCTTATAGGTCTCTCACACTTCCCTGACTGGTTTATGCACTTAGAAATGCTTTGTCAAGAGTCAGTGTCATGCTGTCCAGACACCTTGCATTTGAAATAAGGCTTTGCTAGAATGAAACTTGCAAACAGCAAAGAACATAAACAGACTATGAGTTTTGCTGTAACTACATCAGAAGAAAATGAGCTCCACAGTGATCCCTATGGGGAATCAACTTCATGTGACCCCCCCCCCCCCAGAACGCCACCAACCAGGAGGTCCAGCTCTGCTCCCCCCTACAGGGGCACTTCACATGGCCAGCTCTTGACCACTGCTGCTTTTAGTCTTCTCCCATTCCCATGCCCTATGGGCATCAGCCTGAATCATCAAGAGCTGAATGAGAGACACCCCCTTGCATCTTCATTTTAAAAAAAGGGTGGGAAGGAGGTAGCAGCCCCAGCTGTCACCCTAACTTCACATAGGTTGGGTCCCACTGGAGACATTCTTGGCAGCCATGAAGGCCTCGTCCCACTTCCTGAGGCTGCAAAATGCAACTGATTTGTGGCACAGCAGTACAGCCAACTCTCGGTGGGGGACAGAAAGAGCAAACTGGGTTGGTAAAGCCACGCTGCAAAAACACAAACCACCCTTGAAGGCCACCGATCTGCTGCTGCCATTATGAAGGGGATTTCAGCAGGAAATGTCTCAGTTGTGCCTATCACATCTGACCTTCAGCTCCCTAGAAAGCCCAGAGCACTGGCAAAGTGAAAACGTGTCCTTTCTCACTCTCTAATCCACTGCTCTCACATATTAATGACAAATGTTCCACACCCTGGTTCCACCTCCTACTGGTCTCCAGAGATCTGTTTATTTTCTGAGACCACTGGTGGAAGTTGCTGTGAAAATGGTGGCTGGTCCTAAGAAAGAGAGGATTGAAGTTCCCAACAAATAAGAGTCAGCAGAGTCCAGACAATGGGTGAGCCACTCCACACACATGCTCATGATGGATGGATTCAGAGCTCATCACAGGACATGTGATCGCACCACCCCCAAGAACCTTCTGTTAGGGTGGTAGGATATACTCAGGGCCATCCTAACATATGCAGGGCCCAGGGCCAGAGTACAAATGGAGGCTCACACACAATGTGAATTATCTGCACTGTCCAGTACAGCAGCCACTGGCCATATGTAACTCCTCAAATGTCAATTAAATAAAATTTAAAATCCAGCCCCTCCACTGTATTAGTCACATCTCATATTACAGAACATCATCATCATCATCATCACAGAAAGTCCACTGGACAGTGCTAGTCTAAGTATTTGAAGCTTACAGAGTGTTCAATAAAATATATTCTAACCTACTACTTTATAATAAATGGGAAGGCAAGTATCAAACTTAGAACCAGAGTGTAGAGAGTGTCAGAGTAGGTGATCCAGGACTGCGGTCCTGCCCAGTGCCTCTACTTTCTACCTTGGCCTTCAGTCTGCACTGCAGAGATACAATTCCAAGCTCTGCTGACCCGGACCTTGGCCAGCCCTCAGAAAATCAGCGTCTGTGCTGGCTGTGGGAGCAGTGTCCCCAGGCCCTGGTACCCATGGTGTGAACCAAAGGGGAAGCAAGGGCTCTGGTAGGGTAAAGCCCCTGGCCCTCCTGACACCTGACTGTAGGGAGGGCACCACTGGGGCCCTTTGAATGCCTGGGTCTAGGAGTAAATACAACTGCAAGGTTAGTGCTAACACCAGGTCAGAAGAAGCTGGAAAGGGCAAAATACACCACCACATGTCAACGGAAGCCCATGTGACACTGAGTTCAAGACACTACTTCCAGACTGATTCTTGGAATTGTGAAAACAATCCAGATCCCCACAGGAAGGGTATATGATGCAGATAAGCAGAGACACAAAGCAGAACAGAGCCACCTGTACTGTGGCCTCCTCCTCCAATGGCTTCTGTGTGCAGCTTCTCTCACTGCCCATCACTCCTTCTAGGTGAGGGTATGAGACCCCAGGAGCACAGAAGATGTGGTGGGGCAGTCAGAGGATTGGTAAGGGAGCCATGACTGTGAGTGTCACCTTCAGTACCCTGGTGTGCAGCATTCCAGCTGCAGTGAGTGTTGGCTGCAGCTGGGGCTTCTGGGGCCCTGCTCCCCAGAGGTTCCTCCCCAGCAGAATGGGAGCTGCCTTCTCCCCAGAAGTTATGACCCTGCTGTGGGCTGAACTGTGCCCCAGCACTTCCCCTTCTGCCAAATTCAGATGTTGATTCCCTTGGCCCCATGTGATGGTATTTTGAACATATGGAGTTTGGACAGGTGACTACGTTTAGTTAAGGTCACAAGGGCAGAATTCTCAGGATGGGAGTCCTGCCCTTGAACAAAGAGGTACCAAAGAGCTTCATCTCTCTCTTTCCACCAGGTGAGGACACAGTGAGAAGGCAGCTGTCTCCAACCAGGAAGTGGGCCTCACCAGGAGGAACTGAACTGGCCAGCACCTTGACCTGGGATTTACCAGCCTACATTCCTGCGATCAGTAAATCCTCATTGTTTATTCAGCAGGTTATGCTGTTTTGTTAAGGCACACCAACCTGAATAACACAGCTCCTCCCCCTAGGACAACTCTTAGGGGATGCCAACCTTCCACCAATGGTTCAAAAGGCCAGCCCCTTGCCCCAACATGGGACCAGTTCTGCAGTAGCACAATTCCTGCTCCAGTTTCCCATGGGTCAGTCAGAAACTGACTCCAGCAGGATACCACCCTTGCTTGGAGACCTGCCCACTCCTGCTGCCCTCAGCCCCTTCTCCTGTAAGCACCTGCTCAGTCAACCACAATCACCTAAATCCCCACATCAACTGGCAGAGGCAGGAGGCAGACAGAAGGTGATGTGTGAGAGGAATGGTGTTAGGAAGGGCCATGAAAGGCACCAGGTGAGTGTCCAGGCAGAAGGCCTCTTAGAAGTCACACAGATAATAAATGTGGGAGCTGAGATTTGAGCACTCTGTGGGGCCGATCAACAGTCATAACCACTAACACACCACCTCTTTAAGAAAGTCATCAAGTATTTTGCCCTGAATGAGGAGCTCTAAGCACCACTGTGACACAGCTCTGATCTGAACCAGAAGGGGGAATTACAGGCCCAAACCAGATACATTCAAGTCCAGCTGAGCAGACACCAAGGTGACAGGAGATAGGAGGTGAAAGCCATGTTGCAGTAAGGTAATTCAGTGGCACTTCTCACTACAAGTTTAGGCTGCATGCACCCCACACGTGCCAACCTCTGCTTCTTCTACTACAGCTGTTCTGTACATATGATCTGGGAACCTTCAAGTGGTCCACAAGGTCAAAATATTTCTACAGTTGTAGCAAACTGAATAATGGTCCCGAAATAATGTTACTTGTATGGCAAAAGGGACTTTGCAGATGTGATTAATTTACAGATCTTGAGAAGAGATTATACAATCCCAAGGGTTCCTATGAGAGAGATACAAGGAGACATCACTACAGCAGAGGAACAGATGATGTAATGACAGGCAGACTGGAATAGTATGCTTTGAGGATGGGTGAAGGGGCCATGAACCAGTCATTCAGAGCTGAAAAGACAGAGGAACTGATTTTCCTCCATATGGTGCTGCCCTGCTGACACCATGATTTTAGCCCCATGAGACCTCTTTTGAAAGACTCTGACCTCCATACCTCTCAGATAATAAATTTGCATTGTTTTAAGTCACAAAGCTTATGGTATTTTGTTATACAGCAGCAGGATGCTAATACAACAACCATACTGACACTATGTGGCTTTTTCACACTCATCCTACTTTCACCTGTCCACAGAAGTTTCCAGACACCCCGCCATGTGTGCAATCACAGTGGACTGAATGTGGAAGCAGATGTGAGAAGCCAGAAGTCTTCTACTGAGACAGACATTAAAGAGATTTGTAAAAATGCAAAATGTGCCACTCTTCTCACTAAATTTTTGGTTTGGGAAAACCTAGGTTATTTTTCAGTAAAATGTCTTATTTATGTTAACACAGTAACAAATGTATTATTGATATTTTTAAATAGCTGAACAAATACATATTTTTATCTTCTGCCAGGCTTAAGTACTAATGCAGAGTACCTTGACAGTTACAACACACATAAACAAAAGCTCTTGGGGTTCCTCCATAATTTTTAAGCATGTCATGATACCGAAACATTTGGGACCAGGTGTGCTAGAAAATACTGGTACAAATTTTAGATCACTTTCAACCCCTCTAGGAGGAGACTTGGGACTAACCAAGTGACACGATCATATGGCCTGTGACCCAGGAATTTCACTTCTGTTAATCTTACAGACACAGGAAATGGCAGGCACACAAGATTATTCACTATCTAGCTGTAATAACACAAGACTTGGACCAGCCTAAATGCCCATCAACAATGGACTGGTTTAATGAATTGCAGTGAGCCCTCCACAATGAAGCATTACACAGGTGTTTAAAAAGAAAGGGAAAGATGAATGAAAATGCTTTGTATGTACCAATCTGAAATGATCTCCAAAATATACTTGAAAAAAGCAAATATTGAACAGTGTATATGTTATGCTCCCTTTTGTGCAAAATTAAAAAGAAACAGAGGGAAAGGCTAAATAAGAATACATATTTACATGTGCTTATATATGCATAAAGAAATTCTGGAAGGATACATCATCAGAAATAAAATTATTTACTGGGGATGGGGTCAGGGCAGAGGAGGGAGACCTACTCCCACCTTTCATTATAACCTTTTTATAATTTTGATTCTTGAATTACATAAATTCAAAGCTTTAATGCAACAAAGAAAATTGTATGTAATCTTCGCATTTGAGAAGGCCATTCTAATGATACCAAAAGCAGAACCCAGTAACAAAAACAGTGGCAGACAGGAATTCACAAAAAAGTGGAAATCATTTGTACATTAAAAGCCCCCAAAATAGTTCAGTAAAACCCTATGTCAGCCAGATTCTGGGTGGAGAGTCACTCTCACATTCTAATGGCAGGAGAAAGTGGCACATCTTTCCACAGAACTGTTACAGACACAGACATTTCCCACAGGTATTTAGCTGCTGGGAATCATTCTATAGAAATATTTTGCTCAATTTAAATGTCAACTGCCTCATTCTCCAACAGGTAGACATATCTCCAATAGGTATAAAGAACAGTAGAGATTAGCCCACAACACTCTACTGGTGTGAAGAACTGAGGCAGATCTAAACTAAGATGAAGAAATGTCCAAATATGTAATTAAGGCAAATAAAGCAAGTTGGAGAACAATCTTCAGAGCAACTTGGAGAACTAAGGATAGATGTTTTTGTATGTGTGGATACAATCTACTGGGAGTATTTCTGGAAGGACATGTAAGAAACTAACAGGAGTGGTGATCTTCGGAGAGATATGGGAATGGGTAGAACGTTCTTCAATATGAGGGAATACATTTCTGTTACTTTGTCACACAGGCTGTGGTCATTTTGCTACAGCAGCCCTAGGAAATGAATCTCACACCACTTGGAATCACACACATAGAAAGGGTTTAGTAAAGTGAGATGGTTGGAGCCAAATCTCTGCAGTAAGAAACACAAGGCTCAAAGATTCAGGGGCCTGCCCATGGTCAAACAGTGGTGAACACCAGAACTGAAACCCAGGCTTCCCTCCTGGCCACACACCCCCACCCCCAGTGCCCTGGTCCATACCACCTGTGCATGGGCAGCAAAGCCAGGATCAGCACCCAGGTTTTCCCTGGAACTCAACGGTCCAGGTTAATGGGACGGGCCATGGTGACATCTGCATGTTATTGCAGGGTAATCCTGCAACATTTAAAGAACCTCTGCTTGGTTTACTCAGCAAAGAGAAAATACTTGGTAAAAACCAGAGCACTAGTATTTGCCTGTTTTCACCAGGATTCTCTGAAATTAATAGTTCAACAGCCATAGCTGAGAAAAATCTGTAAGATTCAAGGCCAAGGATGAGGATTGGGAGGGGCCAGCCCTGTAACATCTGAAAATGGACCTGAACCTTTCTCTGCTATAACTGTTCCTTTGAAAACAAGGGACCAGCACCTGCTCACAGGTGCAAATTAATGCTTCAGCTGGAGGACAGTCATCATGGTAAGCATGCTCTGAGACGGCTGTGTGGCTCACCACCGAGGCCTTCTCACAGGAGAGCCCAGGTGCACAGTGGAGTCCCCAGGGCCTCATGAGCTCCACATGCCAGATCTGTGGGCTGCAGTCATGTCAGTCCCCCTCCTGGGAGTGTCTGAACTGGAACTTTGGGAATACCTCCTCTGGAAATGACAGGTGGGCTTGTGGCTGCAAAGCTGGGTTACTTACTCCCACCCTAAGAAGAAGCTGCTCTGGGCTGAGAGAATACAATTCCCAAACCCAGAGAGGTGAGAGGCAGAAAGAGAGGCTCCTGGGGCCCACATCTACACATTCCACTGCTTCAGAGCCCCAGCTGCTGCCTGCTCCCTCTGTAGTTACCAAAGACAGCAGCAGCCTTCCAAAACTTTCCTCCTTTTGCCTAAGTAGTTCAGTTTTTTCCTTCATTCACTAGAAAGGAAGGAATGGAGAATGTCTTGCCCATTTCACCCTCTCCACAACTTTATATTAGACCAGGGTCTCAACAGGGGTGTCCTGTCCCCTCCCCACCCTGGACACCCCTGGTCACTGTATCCCTTCTTGCAGGGCCTGATAAGGCCTCCAATCTTTTCCACAACATTCATTGTAGGTGGCCACACAGTCATGCCTTAAATGAATCCCATGTGCCATTCCCTGGTTGCATAACAAAGACTAGGACCAAAATTTTTGGATTTTTGTACACCCAGGCAGGAGCACCCATCTGCTATACCTGGGAAACAAGAAGTCAAAGACATGTCAGTGCTTCCCCACCTCACCCT
Source organism: Smutsia gigantea (assembly GCA_032199065.1). Classification (NCBI taxonomy): domain Eukaryota; kingdom Metazoa; phylum Chordata; class Mammalia; order Pholidota; family Manidae; genus Smutsia; species Smutsia gigantea. The sequence goes on along the minus strand of JAVSCE010008099.1, from coordinate 342,388 downwards.
CAACTCTATCTCCCAGCTGTCCCTGAGGTGGCCTCCAGACATTTTCCTCATAAGCCTGAATTGCCACAATATTGACCTGGCATTGCTCCATGCCTGGACCTCACCCACTCTCAGCCTTCTCATCAGCATCGGTGAGATGGTCCCCAAATGCTCAAATCATATTGTGTGCTGTGCCCAGGTTAAAAAGGCCTCCAGGGTCACTGAAGACTCCTACCCCACCTCCTTTCGAGGACGATTTCCATGAAAGTTCCCCTGCAACTTTCAGATTCTCTGGGCCCGTCTCCCTCCATACAGCCTAAGCTCCAGCAAAACATACTGTCCCCGACCTGGGTGTCACCAGGGTGTCACCGGTCCTGTCCACCATGACAGGTTGGGGGCTGCAGTCACACTGCTGCTCTGAATGTTTCTGTAAGGCCCTGTGTGTATTTCCAATGCCTCATAACATCCACAGTATGATCTCATTGATCCTTTGACTTGTATTTCCCAAACAGCCTCTATGTTTCAGGCCCTGTGCTAAGTCTCAAGCGTTCTATTCTACACACTTTGTTTTTCTGCTTCCCCAGTAGTCTGAATTCTCAGGGCAGGAAAGCAGTCTTACCACTTCTGCAACTGAGGGCTCTGCATTGTTGCATGAATAAATGATTTTCTGGGTATTTCTTTACTTATCAGAGAGAAATGATGAGGCTGAAGAAATGGGAAAGGAAGAAAGGTTTGGGTGCTTAATTCAACTAGATGATTTCACTGGTAGTTTTGGATTTCTGACTGTCTCTTAGAAAGCCAAGGAATGTCAGCCATTCCTTTGGAGGAGGACACAAGTTTCATAAAAGCCAACCACACAAAGTACAAACCAGAAACAACCAGGTAAGCCCAACCAAAACAAAACTGCTAAAGCTGCTGGCTACTGGGGAAAAACAAAGGAGAAAGATGTTATCAGTTTATAAGCACTTGTGGAGAATTCAACAGTCAGCAAATAAGGCTGCTATCCCCTGTGAAATTATAGTCCCAGAGACACAGACATGCTAAAAGCAAAAAAGAAACCCATATATCATGGTTTCCAGACTTTCAGAACTGACAAACAATAACATTGGCACACATGGAAAAGAAACTGAAGGGAAGGGAGCCAAAATAGGGCTGACAGCTCTTTATTTACCAAATAAAAACATTAAAAAAATGTATACCCTCTACTGCCCCAAAATTCCACAGGAGAAGGAATATTCTAATTCCCAAAAATAAGAAGGAACTCTATAAACTCAGAACTAAGAAAGCCATTCTCAAGGAAGGCTAGGTTAAGAGCCTTAGAGCACACGTCACTCCGGGACAGTGTGTACATGGTAGGGGCCCTGAAAGGTAGACACTCCCCATGTCCCTAAAACCATGCCAGGACCCTGGATGTCACTTAAGGAACATCACTAAAGGACAAAGACAGAAAAATTACAACTCCCGGCTCTAAGTGGGGTCTCGATCCCCTGACTTCCCTGCCAGCTGTGGCCTAAGGTGGGTGCTGTTTACCCCGGCATGGGCCTCAGGCTAACATTTCTCCAATGTGCTTTTTGAGTGACAGTAGGCCAAGGTAGTGTGACACCAGCTGGTAATTACTGAGCTCCTCCTACGTGCCGGGCCCTGTGCTAGGCCCTGCTTGGCCACTTTCTCACTGGGTGTCCCTGACAGTGCTGGTGAGAGAGGCAAATGTTATCGTGATTTTACAGGTCAGGAAACAGGTTTAATGAGGGTTAAGGGACTTCTCCAAGCAAGACACGAACCCAAGTCTGATACCAAAGTCTGTACCACACCCATAGGGGTGACCAGGTCCACAAAAGGTGAGGGCAACAGGAAAACAGAAGGGCCGGCCTTTAAAGCTAAGATCAAATCCCTGCAAAAGCACATGTAGAAACCTAAAATGTTATCACTCCACACTCTGCCTCAATACAGATGAGGAAGTTTGGCCTCAGCCAGCACAGACAGCTCAGAAGTCTTGACTCCAAATATGAACTAAATCCCAACTGCCACCTTCCGATCCTTCTGGTTTCCTGCTCTCCCTCTGAGCACCTGGGAGCCAAAGATGGTTGTTGGGTTGGGGAAAGCCACCAGGAAGGCACAAGGCCCTGCAATGACAGCCCTTGGACATAGGTGCTTTCCCATTAAAAGGAGACCTGTGTGGGCAACAGCAGCCAGTCATCCCTCCAGATTCTACCCCAAACATCCCTATATTTTAAGTGCTGATTAATTGCCTTCATTCCACCTCCCACACTCCATACCATAGAAATTCTGCTTCCCCCTCGATCTGAAAGGCATAAAAGCCACCAGAGGGGCCAAAACACTATCCACTGCAGCACAGGGAGGGTCCAGAGGTGTCTGGGGACCCCCACAAAGAAAGAAGTCTCTCCCCAGCTGGGACCACTAAAGGGCACCCTCCCTAAAGGGAGGTCCATGAGTGGTGCTGGAAGGGCCTGAGTTCCAGCCCCTGGTCTAACACCCAGCAGTGGACAGGTTCCTGAAACATAGGGCCTTGAAAAAAGTAGGGACTTTGGCCAGGCTGAAAAATGTTCCCACACACACTCCAGGCTTCTATGCAAAACACAGAGCTGTTAACACACACACCCTCTTCAACTTATTTTCAAAGCACTCTCCAAGACTATCCACCTGCCAAGTTGTGGTCACATGAGTTCCAGTCAACCAGGCCCCTCCCTCTCACACATGCCTGCTGAGCACTGCCACAGGGCTTGGGACAGAACCAGGAGGATATAAGGGTACGAGCGTATCTTCCTCATAGTAAAGGAAGTCCAGAAACCTCAGAGCAAGTCCCACTTCACCCTTCCAGGCCTGGTGTCAGAGAGCTAATTCTTATGTTGGCCTTTGTTTCCTTACTGGAAAACAGGCACACCATCGCCTAAATGATGTTTTCTCAGTCAGTCAACAAACTAACTGCCCTCTGTGTGCCTGGCACTCTGCAGGATGCTGGCGGTCTGTGAACGAGAAGACTGACCCAAACCACTGCCCCTCATGCAGGTTATATTCTGGTGGAGGTCTGTAAGGTGGGGATTGCTCAAGGTACCTCTGTGACACAAAATAGTATATGAGAGACCTGACATAGAGCCTAGCACAGGAGCAGCTGCTATTATTACCACACTGATGTTTAGAGGATAAGCCCTTGGTGGTGAGAAGCTGCTCCTTTCCCTTGGGATGTCCCTCTCTCCCTCATGGCACCCCTTGATCTGCCTGCTGGAAGTTTTCGTCTGTCAAGCACAGCTCAAATCTGGCCTACTGCCCCTCCTCCTGGGATGACTCAGTCTGGAACTCCACTGATCCCTCTCATGGCTGGCCTGGCCTTAACTATGTTCTCCCATAGTTACAGGTGTCTGACTCAGATTCAGAGAAGGGATTAGTGGTTATCAAAGGCAGGGGTCATCAGTAAAGAGAAATAGGTGAATGGGTATGAATTTATTAAATAGAGAACTGTTTTAAAAATGTAATTGACCAAATAGCGAAAGCAATCCTGAGAAGGAAGAATAAAGTGGAGGGGATTATGCTCCCTGACTTCAAGCTCTCCTACAAAGCCACAGTAATCAAGACAATTTGGTACTGGCACAAGAACAGACCCACAGACCAGTGGAACAGACTACAGAACTCAGATGTAAACCCAAGCATATATGCTCAATTAATATATGATAAAGGAGCCATGGATATCCAATGCGGAAATGACAGCCTCTTCACCAACTCGTGTTGGCAAAAGTGGACAACTACATGGAAGACAATGAAACTGGATTATCGTCTAATGCTGTACACAAAAGTAAGCTCAAAATGGATCAAAGACCTGAATGTATGTCAGGAAACCATAAAAAAGTTAGAAAAAAATATAGGCAAAAATCTCTTGGACATAAACATGAGGAACTTCTTCATGAACATATCTCCCTGGGCAAGGGAAACAAAAGCAAAAATGAACAAGTCTGACTATATCAAAATAAAAATTTCTATGCAGCAAAGGATACCATCAGTAGAACAAAAAGACATCCTACAATATGGGAGAATATATTCATAAATGACGTATCAGAGAAGGGGTTCACATCCAAATTATGTAAAGAGCTCATGCACCTCAACAAACAAAAAGAACATAATCCAATTAAAAAATGGGGAGAGGAGCTGAATAGACACTTCCCAAAGAAGAAATTCAGACGGCCAACAGGCACATGACAAGATGTTCCACATCCCTAATCATCAGAAAATTGCAAATTAAAACCATAATGAGATATCACCTCATACCAGTGAGGTTGGCCCCCATCCAAAAGACAAACAACAACAAATGCAGGCAAGGATGTGGAGAAAGGGGAACCCTCCTACACTGCTGGTGGGAATGCAAATTAGTGCAACCATTGTGGAAAGCAGTATGCAGGTTCCTCAAAAAACTGAAAGTAGAAATAACATTTCATGCAGAAATTGCACTCCTAGGAATTTACATTAAAAATGCAGTCGCCCAGCTTGAAAAAGACAGATGCACCCCTATGTTTATCGCAGCACTATTTACAATAGCCAAGAAATGGAAGCAACCTACGTGTCCATCAGTAGATGAATGGATAAAGAAGATGTGGTACATATACACAATGGAATATTATTCAGCCATAAGAAGAAACAAATGCTTCCATTTGCAACAACATGGATGGAGCTGGAGGGTATTATGCTCAGTGAAATAAACCAGATGGAGAAAGACAAGTAGAGGAGGGAATACTCCCAACAAAAAGAGGAGGGAATACTCCCAAACTCATTATATGAGGCCAACATCACTCTAATACCAAAACCAGATAAAGACACCACAAAAAAAGAAAACTACAGACCAATACCCTGATGAACATAGATGCAAAAATACTCAACAAAATATTAGCAAACCGAATTGAAAAATATATCAAAAATATCATCCACCATAAGCAAGTGGGATTCATCCCAGGGATGCAAAGATGGTACAACATTTGAAAATCCATCAATATTATGCACTACATCAACAAAAAGAAGAACAAAAACCACATAATCATCTCCATAGATGCTGAAAAGGCATTCAACAAAATGCAAAATCCATTCATGATAAAAACTCTCAACAAAATGGGTATAGAGTACAAGCACCTCAACATAATAAAGGCCACATATGACAAACAAACAGCCAACATTATACTTAACAGCGAGAAGCTTAGAGTGTTTCCTTTAGGAGCAGGAACAAGACAAGGATGCCCACTCCCCACACTTTTATTTAACATAGTTCTAGAGGTCCTAGCCATGGCAATCAGACAACACAACAAAATAAAAGGCATCCAGATTGCTAAGGAATAAGTCAAACTGTTCCTGTTTGCAGATGACATGATATTGTACATAAAACCCCCCCTAAAGGATCTACTCCAAGGCTACTAGATCTAACATCTGAATTCAGTAATGTTGCGGGATACAAAATTAATACACAGATATCTGTTGCCTTCCTATACACTAATGATGAACTAGCAGAAAGAGAAATCAGGAAAACAATTCCATTCACAATTTCATCAAAAAGAATAAAATACCTGGGAATAAACCTAACACAGGAAGTGAAAGACCTATACTCTGAAAACTACAAGACACTCAGGAGGGAAATTAAAGAAGATACCAATAAATGGAAACACATCCCGTGTGCATGGATAAGAAGAATTAATATTGTCAAAATGGCCAGCCTGCCTAAGGCAATCTACAGATTCAATGCAATCCCTATCAAAATACCAACAGCATTCTTTAATGAACTAGAGCAAATAGTTCTAAAATTCATGCAGAACTTCAAAAGACCCCGAATAGCCAAAGAAATCCTGAGAAGGAAGAATAAAGTGGGGGGAATTACGCTCCGTGACTTCAAGTTCTACTACAAAGCCACAGTAATGAAAAATGATTTGGTACTGGCACAGGAGAAGACCCATAGACCAATGGAACTAAGTAGAGAGTCCAGATATAAACCCCAAGCATATATGGTCAATTAATACATGATAAAGGAGCAATGGATAAACAATGGGGAAATAACAGCCTCTTCAACAGCTATATTTGGCAAAACTGGACAGGTACATGTAAGAGAATGAAACTGGATTTTTGTCTAACCCCATACAGAAATGTTAACCCAAAATGGATCAAAGACCTGAATGTAAGTCATGAAACCATAAAACTCTTGGAGAAAAACAAAGACAAAATTCTCTTGGACATAAACATGAGCAACTTCTTCATGAACATATCTTCCCGGGCAAAGGAAACAAAAGCAAAAATGAACAAGTCAGACTATATCAAACTAAAAACCTTCTGTACAGGAAAGGACATCATCCGTAGAACAAAAAGACATCCTACAGTATGGGAAAATATATTCATAAATGGCATATCCGAGAAGGGGTTCACATTCAAATTATACAAAGCGCTCATGCACCTCAAAAACAAAAAGCAAATAATCCTATCAAAAAAATGGGCAGAGGTGCTGAACAGACACTTCTCCAAAGAAGAAATTCAGATGGCCAATAGGCACATGACAAGATGCTCCACATCCTTAATCATCAGAGAAATGCAAATTAAAACCACAATGAGATATCACCTCACACCACTTAGTATGGCCACCATCCAAAAGACAAACAACAGCAAATATTGGTGAGGATGTGGAGAAATGGGAACCCTCCTACCCTTCTGGTGGAAATGTAAATGTGTTCAACCACTGTTGAAAGCACTATGGAGGTTCCTCAAAAAACTCAAAGTAGAAATACCATTTGATGCAGGAATTCTACTCCTAGGAACCTACGCTAAGACTGCAGCAGCCCACTTTGAAAAAGACATATGCACCACTATGTTTATTGCAGCACTATTTACAATAGCCAAGAAATGGAAGCGACCTTAGTGTCCATCAGTAGATGAATCGATAAAGAAGATATGGTACATATACACAATGGAATATTATACAGCCATAAGAAGAAAACAAATCCTACCATTTGCAACAACATGGATGGAGCTAGAGGGTATTATGCTCAGTGAAATAAGCCAGGTGGAGAAAGACAAGTATCAAATGATTTCCCTCATCTGTAGAGTATAAGTACAAAGAAAAAACTGGAAGGAACAAAACAGCAGCAGACTCACAGAACCCAAGAGTGAACTAAGTTACCAAAGGGAAAGGAACTCGGGAAGATGGGCGGGAATGGAGGGATAAGGGGGAAAATGGGGTATTACAATTAGTATAGAAAATGTAATTGGGGGGGTGACACAGGGAAGGCAGTATAACACGGAGAATACAAGTAGTGATTCTATAGTCTCTTAGTATGGTGCGGTACAGTGACTGTAATGGGGTATGTGGTGGGGACTTGATAATAGGGGGAGGCTAGTAACCGTAATATTGTTCATGTAATTGTACATTAATAATACCAAATTAATTAGTTAATTAATTAATAAAATAAAATCATCAAGAGAAGCAAACCTAAAAAAAGGGCAGTATAGATGAAACAACATTAGCAAAATGCTGATAATTCTTAGAGCTGGTGATTGGTTCTATGGCGATTCATCACACTATTCTCTCTATGTCTGTGAAGTTGGAAATTTTCCCATATAGAAGAGTTTAAAAAAAAAGAGAGATGAACTAAAAGTAATTGGAAATTCAGAAAATGTAAATGACATTATTAGTTTGGAAGCAGTCAGTGATCCATTGAGGTATGACACCTCCAACTTCACTATCTTTGGTCTTCCTTCTGGACCTGCTCAGATTATGTAATCTTTCTGGAGAGTCATGGTGTTATGGGCACCAAAGGGATGAAGGAGAGTTTGGGGTCTCAGCATACAGTATATACATGTGGTTTGCTTGCAGTATCCAATAAATACCTTTATTTTCAACTCTCCCCAATGTCCCCAATCCTGAAATGCACCTTTTTACCTCTTCTAGGGAATAAAGCCCTTTTTGCCAGGTGAGGAAGAGGCAGTGGGTAGTTATGCTGAGTTGCCTTACCTTCGTTTCCCTTGTGCCTGTTAAGTCATTTCCTTCTCTTCTAATAGCATCCAAGCTTTTATTGTGGTTGTATTTTTTCCCGCCCTCCCTCTCCAGATCCCTTTAAGAAATCTATTGATTTTCATTTGAGTGGAGTTTCAGGACACAATGCTTGTGTCCTATCCACTGTTGTCCTCTGATATTCTTTTAAGTGGGCTGAAAGTTCTGATTTTTGAAGAATGTGATCAATAATGCTCCTTCTATTCCACACCCATGCTCCAAATATGGCTATGCTTTCACTGTATGGCACCATGTACCCTCCCCTATAGCCTGAATTTCACAAACAGATCAAAGGGTGATTCATCAGGGCAACTGGCAACTCAGCTCTAAGGAGTCCCAAACATTAGAGCCCCGAGGATGGAGAAGTTTGTACCTATCCAAATTCTGGGGACAGTTTCAAACAGGATTTCAATGACTGTTTGGAAGCACCACTTTGGTTTGGGGGTTGGGGACAGAAAAGGTGGAAAACCACCCCAGGGAAAGGTTCACTAACAGTACAGGATCAACAAACTGCTTCCCAAGGAGGGTGGTCCTGGTAAGTGCAGGACACTGCTTGGGCCAAGTACAGCACAGGGGGAAGTGTCAGTTTCAGATTAAATTCTCTGGACCCCAGAGGAGAGGCTGGTGCTCCAGCACTCTTCCCTCTCTGGGTATGCCCGTGCACTGTTCATTCTTTCCTCTGTGCACACGCTGAACATGGATTTAAAGAATGTTATTTTGGGAATGACATTGGCAAGGTGGGGGAATAGGAGTTTTCTACTGTCTTCCCTCCAAAGAATATCAACTGAGAGAATCATCCAAGGATGAGAGTGCCACTGTGGAAGTCTGGAGTCCAGGGAAGAAGTTCACACACCATCAGGGCAGAAAAGTCTGAAGTGGATGCATGAGAGTAGTACAGGAACACATTAATTTACCTAAGTCACCCTCCCCCAGGCAGCAGAGCTCAGTACCAAGAGAGAGCCTCTCAGCCTGTGCCTTCTCCCACAGGGAAAAATGAGTGTGCCGTGAGGGCCCAGCTCCCTCAGCTATACAGGAGGCTGCCAAAGAGTTCCACTTATTTCTTGCCCCATGGGGAGTACTGTCTTAAGCTGCATGCCTGGAGGGTATGAGAGGTTGGGAAAAGAGCAGCCAGAGCTTAGAAGTGTCAAAGGGATGCAGGTCCTATCAAACCTGGACTCCAACAGGAAGCCCACCAATGGGCCACTGAAGATGCCACACTGCTGAATGCCCACAACTGGCCCACAGGTACTCCAGATGCTCATGCTCCTCAGCTACACACACCCTCACCCTGTGGCCAGTTCCCTGTGTGCGGTGTGTGTGAGCTTTTGATGAAAGCTAGTGAGCATACACTGGAAGCTAGCCTGACTCTGGAAGACTGGGAGAAAGCACACAAACTCGGGCATTCAGCACTGGCCTAGGGAAAACAAACAGAAGGCTGAAAGCAGGGCTGTCAATTTGCAGAGCTGAGAGAAGGCATACAATCTTAAGAATTCCCCTCCCAGGAGATTACTAGAAGTGTGGAACAGGCATATACATGGGAAAGATCTGAGAAAATCTCAGAATTCCTAGGAGGACTGACCACTGGGTATTTTTCCCTAAAGCCAGTCAGTAAAGACTGGAGGAGGTGACTGCTTCTTCAGATGCAATGATAGGAATTCAAGGAACATGAAAAAAGTAAAGAAACAAGACACCAGCAAAAGAACACAGTAATTTTCCACCAGCAAAAACCTACCAAAATGGAGGTCATGGTTGGCCCAACATAGTATTCAAGAAAGTTGATTTAAGAAGTTCAGTGGGCTACAGGAAAATACAGAAAGACAATGAAATCAGAAAAAATGATATATGAAAAAACAAGAGGCTTAACAAAGAGAAATTAATAGAGACATAGAAGTGCTGAAAGGGAACGAAACAGAAATTCTGGGGCAGAAGAATTTAGTGCACGACGTGGATAATGTAATGGAGAGCATCAAAAGCAGACTGATCATGCAGGAATGAGAATTGGTGATCCTGACGAGAGGTCGCTTGAGATTGTCCAGTCAGAGGAGAACAAAATAAAATAAATTAACATGAAGAAAGGCCATGTAAACTAGGGGATACAATCAGGCAATACAGTTTACACATTATTGGAGTCCAAGAAGGAGAAGAGAGGGAGAATGGGGCATGTGGGTAAAATTGTAACATTTCCAGAATATCTGGCCTGTCCTTGGTGCATTGGCATATCCTCAGGGTTGGAGAGAAGTTCATCTCCATGTCAGTGGGTAATTACCTGGGCAACCAAGAGCATGTCTGAAACTGAGAGTTTAAGGGATGTGCGAGCTTGCTTACTTCTTCCGGAGCAGGGGAGAGAGACGGCACTGGACTGCAGTTTGTAAGCAATAGGTTATAAACTTTATTTCTACCTTTAACTGATTTCAGTTTTTAGAGGTATTTTGCTACGGGATTCCCTCTCCCTGGACTTACACCTGGCACAGTCAGCAGGATTCCTCTGAAACCAAATGTGTCATAGTGGGTGCGAATTTTTGAGAGCCGCTCCTGTGGATAATGGGGAGGCCCCAGTGGATACAGCAGCAGAGGGTGCCACTTCACCTGTTATTATCCCCCCCAGCTGTGGGGCTTCCAATTTGAGAACTCCTAGTGGGGAATTGGTCTAGGGTCAAGTACCTCTTAGAGGGCCAGAACTGGCGAAGGGTGGAAATGCCAATAGCTGCAGAATTAGCCCTATATGAGTCGGAAGACTGCCTGGAGACCTTAGGGGATCATGTAGGAACAGGTATTATAGATTCTCTTTTCATCAAGATAGTGGAAAAAGTTATACAGGAGAGAGAGGGACTTAGATAGGAGAGAGACACACTTCAGCATTGCTTGGAGGAGCTGGGCAATAATATATGGGATGCTATTACAGAAGAGAGACAGTTACTGACAAGGCAGATCATGCTCCTAGAAGTGAAAGGGGGGAGGCAGCAGGAAAATCCATGCTACAGGAGGCCATGGGGGACGGGGAGGAAAGAGTGGTGTCTTCAGCCCTGGAATAGGTGGAGGAGCCTGAGGAAGAAGAGAAGGACGCTGATCTGTTACCCATGCCTTTGCCGGAGGTACCATCTTCTCCTGTTTTAAAGGCATGCCCAGCTGTAATTAAGAAAATAAAAACGAAACAACTGTGGGATCCTCAGGGGGAGGAGCACCCCCCTCCCCAGATTGTGGAGAACTCCATGCTCTGCCCCTTTAACCAGGATGAGCTGGTGGGCATGAGTGTCCCGTATAGGCAGAGGCCATCTGAATCTCTACCTACATGACTTTTACTTCTCTGGGATATGGAGGTGGAGAACATTGTTATTTTAGGTACTGAGATGAGTAAAATAGCTTCCCTGATGACTCACTTTCCTCCGGCAGTCGTCGCAAAATGCCCATGATGTGTCATGTATTCAGACACTCCTGGAATGGCTGATAGCTGCCATCAAGATACTTTGGCCTAATCTGGGTGATTTACCATATTTTCCTAGTAGTTGGAAAACATATGCCGAGCTCCAACAGGTACTTTGGGAATGGGGTATGGAATATATCATCTATAATATGGACCTTCAGGGCCCTGATGAGGAGGTGTTCACTACAGGAAGAAGAAGTCTAGTTGCATACAGCTCCCACAGCTCTTTGTGTTTCTAGTGAATACTCTTTCCCTACACCTAGGGCACCCCATAACTGAAGCTACTGGTACTTTAGCAGATCTGGGGGAGGATGAAACAATAAGGGCATGGAAGGAAGTATGGGCCATAACTTTAAAAAGTGCAAAGGTCCCCGTGAAAGTCTTAAGGACCAGATGCAGGTTGATTTGGTAAAGGCCAGGATAGTGAAAGAAAAACTCGATGGGCAGCCCGATAGAATATTGTTAGAATTGTGGCACCACTTAAAGCCAGAGCAGCATTTCCAGCCACTGAGGTCCAGGACACAGGAACCAGAGTCAAAACCTCATGCCCAGCCTCTGTCCCTGCAAACGTTATGGTAGACGGTACTCAGAATTTGCTCAAACTCTCACCACCACAGGAGTGTGATTGGGCATCGCGGTTCAACTGAGCGGGGTGTCAAAGTCCCCACCTTGTGAGCCATGGTGGGGACCAGAGGCTGGCCACATGTAGAATTAGCAGTTCATTGGTGTCCTGTGACTGTACAATATGTCCTGGCGCTCGTGGACACAGGAGCTGAGTGTTCTCTGATCCATGGCAACACTGAGCATTTTCTTGGGACACCTGCTGCGATGGTTGGCTATGAGGTTAAGGCAATTAATGTGAGTAAAGCCTAAAGGAGTATACCGGGTACATTTCTCCCATCCCTGAATATATTCTGGGGATAGATATCCTGCAGGGCATGTGGTTACAGACCACTGCCGGTGAGTTCAGACTGAGGGTATGGGTGGTAAAGGCAGTTCTGAGGGGACATTATAAGCACCCACCTGTAGCTCTACCTGTGCCTCAGTGGGTGACAAATACTAATCAGTATAAATTGCCTGGGGGGGGGGGTACTAGGAAACTGGAGAAACTCTACAGGAATTGGAGAGGGTGAGCATCATAAAGGCCACTCATAGTCCTTTTAATTCCCGAGTGTGGCCAGTAAGAAAGCCAGATGGTTCCTGGTGTATGACTGTGGACTACAGGGAATTGAATACAGTCACACGACTTTGCATGCTGCTGTCCCCTCTATAGCAGACATTCTGGACACCCTCAGCCATGAGCTGAGAATGTATCATTATGTAGTAGACCTTGCTAATGCTTTCTTCTCTATTGACATAGCCCAGGAAAGCAAGGAATAGTTGGCTTTCATGTGGAAAGGCCAGGAGTGGATATTCACTATCCTTCCACAGGGATACCTCCACAGTCCCACCATCTGTCATGGACTTGTGGCCCAGGACTTGGCCACATGGAAGAAACCACAAACAGTGTAGTTGTATCACTACATTGATGATATTATGCTCACATCTGATTCTCTTTCAGATTTAGAAGGGGAAGTTCCTAGACTGTTGCAACATCTACAGGAAAAAGGACGGGCTATGAACAGCAACAAGGTCCAGGGACCTGGTTTGTCTGTGAAATTCTTGGGGGTTGTCTGGTAGGGCAAAACTAAAGTTGTTCCTGATGCATTTATAAACAAGGTCCAGGCTTTCACCACCCCTACCACTGTGGCAGTATTACAAGAGATTTTGGGTGTTTTGGGCTACTGGAGAGTGTTTATCCCACACTTGGCACAAACTCTGAAGCCCTTATAATACCAGTTGGTATGAAAGGGCATCAGGTGGGACTGGGATGAGACATGTGCAGCTACTTTTACTGCTGCCAAGCAGGCAGTCAAAGCCTTACAGGCCTTGAATGTAATGTACTCATCAAGGCCCTGTGAGCTAGATGTTCCTGCAACCGAAGGTGGTTACAGATGGGGCCTTTGGCAGCGGCCTAATGGACATGCCAACCTATGGTATTCTGCTCACACGGAAGGAAAGAGGCAGAGGTCCAGTACACCTTGATAGACAGGCAACTGTCTGTCTTCTGTGTACCATGGCTTGCTGGCTACAGAGCCCACTGCTGAAACAGCTCAGACCAAGGTAATAACCACCTATCCCACTGAGGGGTGGGTGCAAGGCTGGAACCAAATGCCACAGAGTGGCATGGCACAGACACTTACACTGGCCAAGTGGAGTGCATATTTATGGCAGTGCAGCACCCTCTCTACCAGCCCCTTAAGTGGAGAACTCCAAGGCTTACTGGGGCCAGTGACCTATACCTGTGGAAAGCAGCAAGGACTTGCTTTTGAGCCTTGGTAGCAAACACCCCTTATCAGTAGGGAAAAGCCCTTATATCTGAAGATGCTTGGTACACAGACAGCTCCAGTCATGGGCAGCCCCGTAAGTGGAGGGCCGTGGCTTTCCATCCTAAGACTGAGACAACATGGATGGAGGACGGAGAGGGGAAGAGCGGTCAATGGGCTGAGTTGTGGGTAGTATGGCTCATGATCACCCAGGAGCCTTCCCCCATAGTTGTCTGCGCTGACAGCTGGGCCGTCTATCGGTGCTTGACCCTATGGCTACCATCATGGCATCATGAAAACTGGATGGTTAGTTCCAGGCCCCTTTGGGGCAAGAGTTGTGGTGAGACCTGTGGGCCTCTGGTCAGACTAAGACTGTTACCGGATATCATGTGACTGGCCTTTTGTCTTTGGCATCCCAGGGAATAATGAAGCAGGCACATTGTCCCAGGTGCATTGGCTAGAAGGAAAGCCTACCTCTGATGTGCCCCAATGGCTACACCAGCGTTTGTTGCACCCGGGGCAAAAGATAATATGGGCTGTAGCCCGTCAGTAGAGCTTGCCACTGACCTTTGAAGAAGTCAGCAGAGCCTGGAAGGAGTGCCTTATGTGCTCTAAGAGGGACTTACACCGAGTCCCACAGCAACATGGGACAATAGTAAGGGGGCCATACCCCTTGTCAGGTGGCAGATAGACTGCATAGGGCCTCTGCCAATATTAGGACATTGGTATGCCATGACTTGTGTGGACACGGCTACTAGACTATTGGTTGCCTTTCCTGCATGTCGTGCAGATCAGCCAGCCACCAAGAGGGGCCTGGAGTGTCTCTTTGTGGCCTATGGCCAGCAGCAGGTGATTGATGGCGATCAAGGCACCACTTTACTGGACAAGGATGGGTGCAGCAATTAGGAATGAAGTGGTTACTGTTAAGCGGATGTTGCCCTGGACATTTGTGACACATGGACCAAGAATGACTGTCCCTTCTGGCACCTTGGGGCAAAGGCCCAGAAGCTGGCCTCTTCTGAATTTCTGGAGTAACAGCAGAGTGACCTCCAAAAACTAAGGTTCTATTCTCTGTTTGTGGCCTGTAGACACCCCTGGATGCAGCTGTTGCATGATGGCTAGAATGGATGAGCTTTGGACTTTGAACCTAGCTGAATCCTCCAGCCTGAAGACAGTCATGATTTTATTGCTGTTGCTATTGTTATCTCATTAGTCTGGTCACAATGCTCCAGTTTTCCTACCTAGGGACCACCGTGGAAGAGGCAGAATGAGTAGATGGTTAGGCAAAATTTCTGGAAGGGTGGTCTGTGAGTAAAACTAATATTTCCAGAATATCTCGCCTGGCTTTAGTGCATCTGCATATCAACAGGCATTCCTAAGGGATGGATAATAGTAGTTCATGTCCATATCAACGGGTAATTACCTGGGCAACTGAGGGCTTATCTGAACCTGAGAGGTTGGGGAGAGGTCTTGCTTGATTCTGCCAGACAGGGAAGAGAATCGGCCCGGGACTGCAGTTTGTAAGCAATAAACAGATTTTAAACTTTATTTCTCTCTTTGACTGATTTCAGTTTTTGAGATATTTTGCCCCAGGATTCTAGGATTTCCTTTCCCCAGAGTTACAGAAACTTGTGGTTTGTGAATGCATATGTTTTTCATTAGCCGTGAAGCTCTCCAAACCTCTTTGAAGGTTTGTGAAGGTTCCATTACATAGGTCGATTGATGAAATCATTGGCTACAGGCAATTAATAACAGTTAATTCCCACAGCCTTCCATGTGTCAGGAAACTATACAGTGGGAGTCAAATTTCTAACTCTAAGCATATTGTTGTTTTCTCTGGCCACCAGCCCACCCCATAAAGATCTCTAGAGGGCCAAGAGTTACCTCATTGGCATAAATTAAAGTATAGTTGAAAAGGGATTGTGATCAATAACAAAAGACATTCATATCACTTAAGAAATTCCAAGGATTATGGGAGATGTGTGCCTTGTGAACTCTGCACTCATAAAGGAACTGAGGATAAAGATCTCATTTATATATAGGGTGAGGGCCTCTGGAAAAAATGGAGCAGGATATTTGCAGTCAGAACAATGTAAGCACATGCAGGGAAACATCCTATCAAAACTCTGTTCAGACATTAAGCTCTAGGGTCATTCTTCAGTAAGATCACTTAATGTTCCCCAGATAAAGAAGAGTAGCACATGTTTTTATTATGCTAATCATGTGTAAGATTCACTTTAGAATGCTAAAAGGCCCAGGCCTATGTGCTGTCTTTCCTCTTTCAGATCTGATGGGGTGATTTTACAAACTGGGCATCTAATTTAGCATGCAGACCCAGCTGTTAACAACATATAAAAAGGCAAGAAAGATTCTCCCTTAAAGATAAGATTGAATTTTAACACCCAGGAAGTTTAAGAAACAAGATTCTTAACTTATTCTTTAGCAAACACACAATATCTCAGCCCACCTTGGGGGCTGGGCAGGCCACCTTTTGATATGCTCCTAGACCAAGTATCCTAGAGAGAGGTTGGGGCGGGAAATACCTTGTGTTAAGTTAATTCTGGGTGTTCAGACACCACTTAGCATGTTCACACCCCGAAGCTTTTTTTCATGTTCTCAAAAAATCCTCATTTTGCCTGTAAAACCCCCTAGACAACATAACACCCGGACTCTCTTGTCCCTTCCTGGCGTGAGCCGGGAGCTCGGTCCTTTCACTTTGTCTCTAAATAAAAGCCTACACCTTGCTCTTACCTTGAGTGTTTATGAAGCTCATTCTTCAGCTTGGTGAACAAGAACCCCGGCATCATCTTTGGGGGCTCATCCACGATAGCTTCGGAGGTGAGTATCGGGGATCTAAACCTGCCTGTTTTTTCACTGTCCTTATAGAAGGAAGTTGCTATGGTACACAAAATCGGGCACATGTCAGCCACTTAAATGGGACTAGCCTGGCTGCTGATCTCAAAGTCTCAAGTGGCAGATTCCCCTGTGTCCCCCTCAGGTGGATCCCCCGTCTCGCTTGGGAGCTGGGAATGTCACCTGAGTGGAGGCCAGGATTCCCTTTCAGAGGCCTCTCCTTGGATGCAAAGGACTGAGGAAAGCCGTGGGCAACTGCTAGAGTCTAGGCTGAGGCTACACTTCAGCACTTCTCAAAGGTCCACGTGTCTGGAATCAGACCCCGACAGCCCAACTGGGTATCCATGAGGAGTGTCTCTCTTTCTCTGTCTCTGACTTCCAGCCTGCTTCTCCAGGCTGCCCTGGCCTCTGAGTGAGGCAGGGGGTGTTCCTAACTCTCTCCTAACTTCACCAATTTCACGGAAACCGATGCTCACCACCACAAGGTAGGAGATCTATGCTTCACTCTTATCCCTGGCTTAATACTGCACTTTTTTATCTCCTGAAAAATGTGTCTGGGTACCCGTTAGCCACTTAAAAGATGGTTAGCATCAGCTACCAGTCTTAAATATTGGGTGAAAGGTTTCACGGTGTCTGGCACTCCTTGATTGCCCACCTCCAGAAGGACGGGAATGTTGGGGAGTCCCTGAGCCGATTTCCTACTTTCCTATCCTAATCTGTGGACTCTGAGGGCAGACCAGACTAGTAGTCAGTGGTCCTTGGTTCTCGGCTCTGGCCGATTGATCCAATGGTGCTGAGTGAACCTCCAGCTAGGCTGCTGCCTATGCAAGAGTCGCAGATAACTCCCCTGACCTCTTGTCTCACAAATCAAATTTGTTATAGTGGGTGACTGGCTAAATAATTCCCATGCAGTGGCAGAAACTGGTGTTGAAGAGTAGAGATCCCCCGCCCCCATAAATGTCCGTAGCAGCCTCTGAATTTTATCTCTGGCCTTGGCAAAATGTTCTCCTGTTTCCCATTCAAAGCAGACCTCTTAGGCCTGCATCACTTTCTCCTGTGTAATGTAAATGAAGTCTCTGAAGTATTCAAACTGAACTCTGAGCCCAACATGTAAATGACTCTATTCCATTGATCTCCCTTGGAGGCAGTCATCCTGGGGCTAGGCATTTCCTTTTACGCAGCTCCAGGGAAGCAAAACTTGCTTGTGACTCTGACCAAGGCTCAGGCAGTGAGAGGTCACACAGTCCCTGCACTTATCGGACAGGCAGGGGGCTCTCAAGAAATGACTAAAGCTTGTGCAGAGAAAACTAGGATCCAGATCAAAAGTCCCAAAAGGCATAAATTAGGAGCACACTGGTAAGGTCCCACTAAATGCAGAGCTCCGAGGTGACTCTTGCTGAGTGGGAAGACAAGAGGGGAATCAAGGCAAGGTGCAGGCCACACTGGTAAGGAGTGGTTAATTCCAGTAGGGCAGCAGAGGGGGTGACTGATCACTGTCACCTAGGCTCCAAGGTGAGGGGACGCCCTCATGGGGAGAGAGGCTGATCAGGTGCTGGACACCCGTCTTTCTCTGTCTCTCTTCCAGATGGGAGCAGCCTCTTCAAGTTTAAAGCCAGACACGCCTCTGGCTTGCATTCTGAGGAACTGGGAGCAATTCGATCCCTAAACACAAAAGCAGTGCCTGTCTTACACAAACCTGGCCTCGATAGAAAGTCTCTGATTAGAGAGGCTTGGTCCCTCAGAGAAGTGTACAATATACTGAGGGTATGCAGCTAAATATATTTTGCCACAAGGAAGGAAAATAGTCAAAAATCCTGTGGACTGCTACAATATGGAACTAGTTTTCTAGATTGTTTTGGTGGAAATCTATTCTACTTACTGGGTTCATCATTCTCCTCAAAAATTGGGAGGTTTTTAAACTAGACTCCCTGAAATGGAAGAAATTTATCTTCTTCAATACAGCCTGGCTTTAAATGACTTGTGTTGGAATTGTACTTGCATTTCATTTCCAGCCACCAGGAAAACACTATCAAAGGGAATGATGCTAAACTTTGTTACCAAATGTTTTGTGTTGCAGAGATATCCAAATTTGCTTATGTCAACTGTCTTATAGTAAGCTCTCATCAGATCTTTAGCCACTGTCATTTGCAAGTCTTTTATCATTTACAGTCACTGTTTTGTTAGTCCTAAACTAGTAAAGAACTAAGTTTCAGCAAAACAGGTATTAGTTACATAGGATTAAGTAAACTAAGGAAGATGATTTTGTAGCTTTTTGTTTCAAATGTTGCTGATAAAGTGTTTTAAGCTTTTTCTCTTAAGCTGACAACAGTTTAGTAAATGACAATATCTTTGTAAGCAGAATTGAAACATTTACCTTTCTCTCTACCTGATCCCTCCAGAATTTAAAAACTCTCAGTGACTATTTTTATATTTCATGGCACCATGTTTATTTGCATAAGCTCAATAAGAATCTGCTTTCTTTGTAAGAAGACCAATTAAAAACACTGGTTATATGATAGCAAAGATAGCTTACATGATAGCAAAGAATTTGCCATCAGCGAGGCAAAATAAAAAATTAAAAAATTCTTGGTGCTGGGCAAGTTCTTAGTAATCATTTTATACCCTCATTTTACCAATGAAGTAATACATTTCAGAGGTCAGGTCACTTTTCCAAGGTGACAGGTCTAATTTGTGGCAAAGAGACAAATGCTCAGGCCTTCAGGTTCCTGGCTAGCAGCTGAATTACCCCAGTGTGCTGCCTGACACTACACGGTTTCTGTCCTTAAGGAAACCAGGCCAGAATTGAGGAAATCTCAGATACATTGTTATTATGCAATGGTCCTAACTCTGCTATTGGGCCAGTGGTTTTCAAATATCTTTTTAGCTGTTAAATACTTTGCTCAAATGGAATTTTATAAAGAAACTCACTCAACAGATTAGGTCAAGGGAATACTGATTAGGTCAAGAACCCAGCACTATTAGACCCCTTCTCCCCATCCAGAGGGGACTATGTGGAAGTCTTAACACCCGGTTAAGCCACTGCATTAGGAAGAAGCCAGCATATTTTCAATTATAATTCTATCTTTCCATAGCACCTGATGATCAAGTAGCAGTGCTGCCCAGCAGACAGTGACGAAATGGTGGCTCTGGTCATTAAGGCCACTGAGGAAATATGTATTTGTATCTGTGGGAAATGTTTATTGATAAAAACATTTTCTTTTAACTTCCCTTAAGAAATACATAGTTTATTTTTCCAGTAAATTTTATCAGTATAATGACTTTATGTTCTGACAGACACAGAATTGTATAACTAAACACATAATCCTTTTCATCTTGGTTACTAGGAAACAACTGAATAACTCTTAACAAAGAAAAATAGCAACCCTGGCTTTATCTTATATTTCTATCCTTATTTTCTCTTTGATCCAATGGCTTTAGATGCCACTTTACTCTCTTATTATATTGCTATATTGCATATATCCCAGTAAACTGCCTAAAATAAGTTTTTAGAGCAAAGCAGGGTACAAATCAACTAACAAAAAGTTTATAATATTTTATTAACAGGCACTTACAAGACACACTACTGGACAATGATTCTGAAATTTTTCCTATGTTAAAATATGCTAGAGATTTAAGAAATTCCAGAACATAGGTAACTGTTATCATTCTGTCTGTATTTATATTAAAATTAGTGAAAAACAGAAAATGCATTCTTTAGGCTTCATCTTAGGGTTAGTTTGTCCTAAGTAGACAGGTTACAGTTATGTGATTAAGGGAAAAAAAATCACTCTGATATTTTTAAGAGTGGTGGTTGACTAACCTTTCTAATCCCCCTACTCTCTCCTTGCCTGTAACCCTTACATAGGTCAGCAAGCTTAATAAAGTATTAATGGAGAAAAAATTTAATACTTTCTTGAATCAGTTTCTAAAATCAAGAACACTTTAACAAAAATTTGAACAAGAGTTTGCTTTTATGGGATCTTGATATTTTGAGATAACTACCTAGATATTTGTCAATTATAGCTAATGGAGTGGGTTTCTGTCCCTCCAAATCACAATTTCTGGGTCTTATGCAAGGAAAATGCTAGCAGGAGGTAGAATTAACATTCATATTGACATTCATAATTAACATTTCATATTTGAATGATTGGTAATTGGAGCTTACATATCAAAATTGTTAAATAGAAAAATGATTATTGTGCTATATTGGATTTTTTGGACATACTTTAAGTGCTATTATAAAGAACTGTTATAAAAATATTAAAAATTTACAGTTTTAACATTTTTTAGGTGTGCAATTCAGTGGCATGAAGCAATTCAAAATCTTTGCAGCCATTCCCACTTATCCATTACTGGAAGTTTTTCATCATCCCCAAACAGAAACACTGTACCCACTGAAACAATAACTCCCTAGTCACCCTTTCCCCACAGCCCCTGTAACCTCTATTCTACTTTCTGGCTCTATGACTTGGCCTATTTTAGGTTCCTTGTGTAAACAGAATCATACCCTATTTGTACTGCCATTGCTTTGTACAAGAGTGTTTCTATATACACTATAAAATTTTCTGTTTGTTAATTTTGCCTTCCTTTTGAAATTAAAGACATTCCTATTGATTTCCCTTTGCTAAAAAGTTTGCAGAATTCTGTCCAGTATGGGGGTCTAAGCTTCTTGTGTGTGTGTGTGTGTGTGTGTGTGTGTGTATTACATAAGTTTTACAAAAAGAGAAAAATCTCCTAATTAACAAAGTAGTCTAACTTTTGAGGATTGTATAAGGAAGCAAAGAACAAACAAAGTCCAAGAAGAGAAAAAGCTACAAAAAAGATGTTAGATTCTGCATGATATTTAAAAGGCATAAAAATGTGAAGTAGTAGGTTTGTGCTGCATTTAGTTAAACATAAGCATTAACCTGGAAATGGAATGAAATCACAAATGATTCACTACATGTGTACATGTTTTAAAAGCCTTGAAGGCCATACATCTAAACAAAAGTGATTTCTGTAGTAGAGTAACAGATTTAAATTTTTTTCCTTTTTGAGCTTTTCTAATAGTTTTAGATTTCACACAATGAACAAACATTTCAGTGATTAGAAAAACAAATGTTATTTTAAAAATTACAAATGATATATTTAAGAACAATTAATTCTCTAGCATATTGTTACATTAAGACAAGGCAAAATGGTGGTAATTACCAGGTTAAATAACCAGCTTTTTTCTATAATATCAAAAATACTATCAGCATTGAAATTATTATAATAGACAAGAAAAAAGGTTCTTTTTCTAGTATAATTATTTCTACCAGCAGTTGAAATCGAGTCACACTACAGTATTTAAAGTTACTTTATGAAAGTTCTACACTGAACTGCAAATATAACCAAATAAAAACCACTGTGGCAGTATTTCAATTGCACTGGAAACTGCTGAGAATCAGGCCTCCGAGCCAGGAAAATGCCGTACTTGTTCTGGCTCACACAAAACCATGTTCACTAGAACCATCTGAAAAAAACCCATACAGGCCATGTATGAAGGACACAGGTGTTTTCCTATCAAAGGAAACCCACGATGTGCCGACTGAGCAAATCATTCCCTAACACATCTGACTAGTGCACTCTGTGGCAAAGTACCAAGGATTCAAGGGGAAAAAATTAACAAAACAAATGCTCTTTCCCAACTTGAACGGTATCTGTGAAAACCACAAATAATGAAGGCCAACAAAGGAAGGGTAAGATTAATCAGTCATCAGGGATAAGTTAATCTGATTAATTAATACAATTAAGAGAGAGAAACCCAAAACAATCAGAGCATGCATCCTTATAACTGAACATACATTATGAGCTCAGGCAAATCACAATCTGATTTCTATTTTTCCTTCTGGAAAATGTTATTAGGACTTGAAATCGAACAATGGCTCCTAAATAAGGATGTTTCAGAGTCACTTGCAGAGGTTCTTAAATACAGAACCCAAAGGTCCCCTCCTTCATACCAATTACAACAGTATCTCCAGGGATCTGCATTCAGGGAATCTGCCTGGAATCTGCACTTCAAACCAAACCAAACCAAACCAAATCCTCAGGTGAGTTTGAAGCATTAAGTTCACACAACTGCTTCCCATGAAAAACATAAAGTGAGATACCTCCTGTTTGCTAGACACAGCTGCAGGAACTAAATAAACCACAGAGGCATTCTTAAGGCAACATTTCTGATGCCAGTAAAATTGGTAACAGCCTACTCATTTAGTAAAATATCACTTATCATGCGGTTTTTAGTGCTGGCATTTACAACCAAGTAGAAGATACCTACTGATTCAAGATGTTTTCTTTTTGACAACAAAGGATGTGTACAGACATAAAGAGTACAAATGCTCCACAGTAGGTGCTTAATCAGAATTTGCTGAGTTCAACTAATTTGGGCAAACAAATCCGTTACCATCCACACAGTCAAAAGCAAACATTTAAAGTAATTTAATTTAAGCATTTGAACACCTAGTACCTTCCAATTCTCTCTCAAAATAAACATACCGGTTCTCATACCGGTTATCATTTTGAGCACACAACTTTCCTGAAGCAGAGTGCCATCAGAGTTTATGTGGGTAGCAGGGCATGAAATCTATTAACCAGGGGTCACTTACTGTAAATGCCCTTTTCTCCCAACATTTATTTGACATAAATAGAAATAAATTATGCTGAATGAAGCCAACTGTTTTGCTTTTTTCAAAACAGACTTAATAATTCATTGCTTTTCTAAAATATAATTACTGAGTCTAAAGAGTTGAATGAGGTTTAAGTTTGCATTTGCCAGGATAATAAACAACAGATCTTATTTCAGAGATGCACTCAAAGATGTTAATGATCCTTAGAAATGTGTCTAGAAATATTTCACTGATGAGTACATATAATACAATATACAGATAAAAATATACCAATCAGAGCCAAATGTATACATTTGCCAAAATTCTACTATTAAAAAAAAAGCTTCTTATTCAGGAAAAAGTTCATATGAGGTTACAACATTCAGAAAAACAGATTCCTAAAGCCTCCTGTTTACCGTTTTTCATTTATTTACTCTTCTTATAGTACAGTACACAGCATACAGTAGGCACTCAATGAATACTTAGGGAATGCATGAATTTAAACCTAGTGTTTAATGTCCAATTAATAATATAAAAATAACCAATTTAATAATCAAGTTTGGAGCCAAATTTTATGCATACATCTCATTCAGCTATATTTTAGCATTTTCCATTGAGTACAAAATAGAATTGAAGTGGCTTAGAGTAACAGCATATTTATAATGGAAGAATTACAATGAATACAAAACTAAGATTACAAGCTCTACAGTAGATTCTCAAATTGAGACAGCAAATTTAGCACGAGCTTTCAAAATGCGAATTTTTGGGTCTCACCCTGGGGATTCCAGTTTAATAGGTCAGTGATAGGCCTTAGAAAGTAACATTTTAAATAAGCAGCTCTACGAGTTTGATGCAGCTGTTCTAAGAATAATGCTAGAAAAATACTCCCATGTAAGAAGAAGAGGGGAAAACAAACCCAAATTTGTTTCTACACCTGAGCCTTGAATTTAGCTCTTGCCTTCTTGGCAGACCAGACAAAAAGGAATGAAACAGGAAGCAGCCACTGGCTGATGGTAGGAGGCCTGGCAGTTTGTCAGGCCAATAAATTGCCTCAAATCTTTTGTAAACAGGCACAGCATGCACATGGAGAGAAAAAAATTCCTAGCATTAACAAAAGATGATTTATCTGATGGCACTTCATGTAAAGGACATGAAGTAATAAAAATGGAAATAAAAATAAAAATATTTTGGAGAATATATAGAAACACCATTAAGGGTATTTCTAATTTAATTTTAAAGCATGAGGACAAATTTGTACACTGCTGGTGGGATCCTAAAATGGTCCAGCCTCCATGAAGAACAAGAAAGATACACATTCCTTATACTCCTGACTCAGTCCTAGATAGAGCCTACATTCAGAAAACTTGTTCATGTGCACCATAAGATGTGTATGCAAGACAAGTATCAGTACTGTTCATATTTGCAACAAATTTGAATCATGTTAAGTATCACTCAAGGAAAATGGATAACTGTGGTATATGCAGACAATAGAATACCGTAATTACAGGAAAATGAGTGAACTAAAAGTATTATCTATATGGATGAATTTCCTAAATATAACATTGAGGGGGGAAAACAACTTGTAGAAGAATAAATGATACAGTACAAATAAAGCTTAAAAGAATTCTATGTACTGTTTCAAAAACAAACCTATGTAGTAAGTACATAGAGTGATGCATAGGGTGAAAATCAGATTCAAGAAGGGCAGTTACCCTGGATGGAGTAGAGAACAGCATCAGGGAGGACAGTCATACTGGCAATGCCATTATCCTTTAGTAGGATGGTAGCTACATGGGAGATTGTTACATATATGAATTATTTCATAATAAATAAATAAAAACTATGAGGTCATAATACTGAACCATATCCTAGTAAAGATCCTAGAGATATAACTGAATGTGGTTCACATAGACTCCTTTCCAATGAAAGCACAGGAAGAGAGAGTGAGGTGGGGGAATGGACAGGGAACAGGGTCCTGGTACCAGAACAGTGCATCCCTCCCACATGGTGCCCTCTGAGGTGAAGAGAATCTCCACAAAGCAGATACACTGCAGCCACTAAAAAGGGAGAGACTAATCTGAAGGAACTGATAGGAAAACATGTCAACCACACATTAGTTATAAAAGCAAGCTACATAATAGTAATGCTTGTACAATACCATGTAAAAAAGAGAAGATTTATATATCCTTGTGTGGGTAAGTTTGGGTTCCTATGGCCAGGATCCTCACTGAACTTAAACCACCTGATGATGTAACTGGCCTGTTGCTAGGCTACTGCTTTCACACCCGTAGGCAATAAGCTATTATTGCACTATATAGAGAACATGGCCCAGTGCTCTGGGTGGAGGCAGAGACGCTAGTGCTCGAGCTACCACGGGGAGAACAAACTGGGTAATAAACCCTTTCACCCCAAGAACGTTCTACTGTCATCTCTTCGGTCACACTGAATCCATAGCGAACTTGCCTGGGGCTGAAACCCATTCTCAAGACAATTGGCGAAGTTGGCAGGGTTCATTGTTGACCAAGGAAAAGGACAGGCTGCCCTTATGGGAGGGGTGCTTCAGCGGGATGCCCTTTTGAATGGGGAGACAGTGGACAGTCCCCAGTGGGTATGTGGTCTGAGGTGGCTTGCCTCCTACAGGGTTGGGCCCCACCCCAGGGCTGGAGGCAAGTGGAGGTGACACCTGAGGCAGTAGGGTGGCCCTCGGTATAGTAAGTAGGTCTTTTGAGAGACAGAGTGCCCATGAGGCAGTGGGGACTGTGGGTTGGCTGCTTCTCATAGTACTAAAAAAGTCTACAGAAGAGAAGGACATGCCCCTGAAAAAGACCCAAGAAATGGCGGCACAAGAAAGTGAGTTGTGAACTGTTGTGGATTCACTAAAAAAGAAATTGGAGAAACCCTCCAGGAACTGGAAAAGGTGGGTATTATAAAGCCCACCCGTAGTCCTTTCAATTCCCCAGTGTGGCCAGTAAAAAAGCCAGATGGCTCCTGGCGTATGACTGTGGATTACAGAGAACTGAATAAAGTCATACCCCCTATGCATGCTGCTGTCCCCTCTATTGCAGGCTTGATGGATACCCTCAGCCATGAACTAGGAACATATCATTATGTGGTGGATCTTGCTAATGCCTTCTTTTCCATTGACATTGAGCAAAAACGTCAGGAACAGTTTGCCTTCACATGGGAAGGACGGCAATGGACTTTCACCGTCCTCCCACAGGGATACCTCCACAGCCCCACCATCTGTCATGGACTTGTAGCCCAGGACTTGGCTACATGGGAGAAACCACCAACGGTGTGGCTGTACCATTATATTGATGATGTCATGCACACGTCTGATTCTCTTTCAGAGCTAGAAGGTGCAGCACCTAGACTGCTGCAACATTTACAGGAGAAAGGATGGGCTGTGAACAGTACCAGGGTTCAGGGACCTGGTTTGTCAGTCACATTCTTGCGGGTCGTCTGGTTGGTTAAGACCAAAATTATAGCAGAAGTAGTCATAGAAAAAGTCCAGGCCTTTCCTACCCCTACAACTACAGCATTGTTACAGGAGTTTTTGGGTCTTCTAAACTACTGGAGAGTGTTTATCCTGCACTTGGCACAAATTGTGAAGCCCTTATCCCAGTTGGTACAAAAGGGCATCAGGTGGGACTGGGATGAGACGTGCATCTGCCTTTGCAACAGCAAAACAGGCAGTCAAGGGAATGCAGGCCTTGAGTGTGATAGACCCATCAAGGCCCTGTGAGCTGGATGTTTTGCTGTTGTGACTGAAGA
Source organism: Smutsia gigantea (assembly GCA_032199065.1). Lineage (NCBI taxonomy): Eukaryota > Metazoa > Chordata > Mammalia > Pholidota > Manidae > Smutsia > Smutsia gigantea. The sequence goes on along the minus strand of JAVSCE010008099.1, from coordinate 315,346 downwards.
CGGTTATGGCTGGGGTCTCCGGTAGCAGCTTGAGCAAACTGGCCAACCCGTTGGATTCTGGCCACAACTCGGGAAAGGGGCAGAGGTACGGTACACTTTTATAGAAAAACAATGGCTGCTGTGTATCACGCCTTGCTGGCTACAGAACCCATCACTGGAATAAAGGTAATAACCACCTATCCCGTGTTGGGGTGGGTACGAGACTGGACCCAAAAGCCAAGGAGTGGTGTGGCACAAATGCCCACACTGGCCAAGTGGGGTGCTTACCTACAGCAGTGTAGTGCCCTCTCTAGAAGCCCCTTGAGTGAAGAACTCCAATGCTTATTGGGGCCGGTGACATATACTAGTGAAAAGCAGGAAGAACCTGCTTTTGAACCATTAGAAGCAGAGAGTCCCTATTGGGAGGGAAGAGCCCCTATACCCGAAGGTGCATGGTACACAGATGGTTCCAGCCATGGGCAGTCCCCAAAATGGAGGGCCATAGCTTTCCATCCTAAGACTGAGACAATATAGATGGAAGATGGTGAGGGAGAAGAGCCAGTGGGCAGAGTTGCTGGCCATGTGGCTTGCCAGGAGCCCTCTCCTATAGTTGTCTGCACTGACAGCTGGAGGCTGTCTATTGGGGCTTGACCCTGTGGCTACCAACCTGGTACCATGCCAACTAGCTGGTTGGTCACTGACCACTTTGGGGACAAGAATTGTGGCAAGACTTATGGGCCTGTAGTCAGACTAAAATAATTACAGTATACCATGTGACAGGTCATTTGCCCCTGGCATCCCCAGGAAATGATGAAGCAGACACATTGGCCCAGGTGCACTGGCTGCAAGGAAAGCCTGCCTCTGATGTGGCCCAATGGCTGCACCAGCGTTTGTTGCATGCAGGGAAAAAAACAATGTGGGCTGTAGCCCATCGGTGGGGCTTGCCACTGACCTTTGAAGAAGTTAGTAGAGCCCGGGAAGAGTGTGTCATATGCTCTAAAAGGGACTTACACCGAGTTCCACAGCAACATGGGACAATAGCTAAGGGGCCTGTACCCCTCGTCAGGTGGCAGATAGACTATATTGGGCCTCTAACCTGTGTCAGGAGGATATCAGTATGCCATGACTTGTGTGGACACAGCTACTGGACTTCTGGTTGCTTTTTCTACACGTTGTGCAGACCAGCAGATGACCAAAAGAGCCCTGGAGCATCTCTTTGTTGCCTATGGCCGACCACAGGTAATTGAGAGTGATCAGGGCAGTCATTTTACTGGGCATGCACTGCAAGAATGGGTGTGACAGTTAGGAATCAAATGGAAGTTTCATGTGCCATACAATCCTACCACAGCAGGCATGACAGAGAGGCACAATGGCTTATTAAAATCGGACTAAAGTCAGATACCAATAGTCTGAGGGATGATCAGCCCGCTTATGGACTGTGCTACGGCGTTTGAAAGAGACACCCCAAAAGGGAGCCCTGAGTCCCGTAGACATGTTGACACATATGGCTGCCTCCCCTATACAACTGCAAATATAAACCAAGGAAGAATCGTTGAAGCCAAGGTTCAGCCACCAGAATAACATCTTGCTGCCAGCACCAACTGCACTGAACCCTGGAGACTCCATTGAGTGGACGTGGCCTTGGACCTTTTGACACATGGACCAACAATGGCTGGCTCTCCTGGCACCTTGGGGACAAGGCCTGGAAGTTGGCCTCCTTTGTATTCCTGGAGTAACAGCAGTGGCCCCCAAAGGTCACAGTAGTATATCCTGAACAGCCAGAAGGTAGGAGCATCTTACCGGGGAGTTTTGTTTTATCATTACGGCCAGTGCATGCACCTCCAGTAGCCCTATATATAGACCCTTCAGTAACCCTCACAGGGAGAGGAGTAAAAGTATGGTATACTAGACCTGGACAGGACCCCCTTCCTGCTACAGTCCTATCACAGGACCACTCTCCTGCATGCTGCTACCTGATGGACAAGATTTGCGTATGTTGGTATCATTAAAACATGGGTCTTATTGCCCCTAAGGTCTTTGTGGACTGGGAACCTCCTCTGGCTTGAGGATTATTATCATTTTTGTTCAAAATTTTATTGTGTCTTAATTTTTATTATCTCTAAGTTGCTGTTATCCTCTGCTGCTGTTGTGGAATCTGGTTACAGTGCCCCAGCTTTCTCACACAGGGACCATTGCGGAAGATTGAGAGCATGTAGACTGTAAGGCGAGAATCCTGGAGGGGTGGAGTGTGGGGAAGTTGGGGTTCCTATGGCCAGGATCCTCACTGAACTTAAACCACTTGATGATGTAACTGTCCTGTTGCAAGGCTACTGCTTCCACACCTGTAGGCAATAAGCTATTACTGCACTATACAGAGAGCTCGGCTCAGTGCTCTGGGCGGAGGCAGAGACACTAGTGCTTGACCTACTGCCGGGAGAACAAGCTGGGTAATAAACCCTTTCACCCCAAGAGTTTTCTACTGTCATTTCTTTGGTCACACTGAATCCATAGCAAACTTTCCTGGGGCTGAAACCCATTGGCAAGACACCTTGTAAATTTGAGGAAAGTTATATAAAAACCATTAATAGTTGCTGACCTGGGGAGAAGGTAAAGTTTCACTTTCTACCACATTACACTGTTAAATAGTTTTCATAGTAAGCATCTATTACTTTTATAATCAAACAACTGAGCTCTCCAGTAAGGACTTGGGGAAAAGCTTCTCAGCCTCGGCTGCCTGGACACTTGTAAAATTCAACATCCAGGCTCAGCCCCAAGCCAACCTAGAACCTGCCGGCAGGGTCCAGGTATTGGTATTTTTAAAAAGATCCATTTAAAAAAATCCAGTAGGCACTAAGGCTTAAAAATCAGAGTCTTAGATTTAGATGCACAAATGGCAATGTTCCTGTTATGAAAAGACACCAATCTTTATATACTGAGCAAACAGAAAGCCATCAATTCCTAAAGGAGGAAGAACTAGGGTTATTTATAGGCTCAGTTAAAAACTTTTTGGAAAAGCAGTAAGGTCTGACATGCTGAAGTACCTGGGAAGGTTTAAAGCTTAGAACCCGAAATCCCATGCTACTGAGCAGGGAAGAGAAATTTGCCTTGGGAAAAAAGTGTCCCCAGACAGTGACCATATAAGCATTTCAAGAGACTCCTATAAAACACCTCATTTTGATGATACTGCCCTTACTGTTTGTTTGTTTGTTTGTTGGGGGGGAGGAAGTAGTACTTTTGTTACATGTTCATTTCAGAATTTTAAAAATATTATAAGCAAAAGAAAAGGAAAATCACCATAACCCCATATCCCTCAAAATATTTTGGGATACAGTCTTCTACTTAAATGGTTTCCTCTGCATATATTTACATGTATAATTTCTCATACCAAAGTGGAATTATACTGACTGCCAGACTTTGTAAGCAGCTCTTTTCATTCTTTCATGTAATACTACCTCTGGATGGGCCCATTAAGATCAGGTAACTTATTCCCAATTAGCTGAATAAACTGATATGTTTGAAGGAGTGAATTCAGAATGAATAACTACTATTCTGAAACAATGAATTTGGCATTGGCAAGGTTTAAAGCTTGTTCCTTTCTTTACACAGTGATTGGCAATCCGTCCAGCTCCTTACAGCTGCTCCTGGTTCATGAGATAAAGGCATGCTGTCATGTCATCAGCATGGAGGGAGCAGCTCGTGTTCCATGTGAGCATCTTCCACGTCAGCCACCTCCGGAGTAACCAGAGGAATGGTACTACCACAGTCCCATTCTGTGTGGGTGGGGCCTCTACGTTCCCGGACTCTCAACTTTTATAGCCACAGTGTTCCAAGAGGGAAAGTGCCAAGGCATTACATTTGGTTAACTTTTTTCAGTGATGATAACTACAAACAGCAATTCATAGTGACTCATGTCCTTTAAATATTATTTTCAAAACAACTCTGTTAAGTCTGTATTATTTGATATATAGATGCAAAAACAGCTAACTTTAGAAAAGAGAGGTCTACAATAACTATACATGAAGACAGACTTTCAAATCCATAATACTAATGACATAGACTTGAAAAAGGAAGAAAATTAAAATTTACTGAGTACCTACTATGTGCCAGGCACTTTCATGGACTTAATTTAATTGTCACAATAATCTATTATTTAAGCGGTATTATCTCCATTTTATAGGTGAAAAATGCTTGATACTGTGGAGTCAAATAATTTGGAATGGGTCACACAGTTGTTAAGTAACAAAAGCAGCATTTTTACCCAAGTATAATACCTCTGGTTTTTTTTTTTAACCCTAACACCATACTTCTCTCAAGGCCCCTTGGAGAATGAAGTAAGTAGTGCATAGTAAGGAAAACAGTGAGCTTGTATTGAAACCTGAGCTTTTCCAGCTCTGAAGCCTCCATCCTTTCCCACATAGAAACTTTCTACTCACATTTTGAGGACACTTAATATTAACAAGAGATTAGAGAATCCTACTGACCCATCCAGGATTGTTCAGAATCTGAGATTTTACCCTAATTATATCAAGTTAGCCCAATACTGTTTCCTGGATGCTGACAAAAGATGGGGAAATGCTGGGTCAGAGACAAAGGGCTTTATTACTTACGTTGGTTTGTATGAGCTATCAAGTTCTATAGGGGTGATGCAAGGGGCTCATCATAAATGCTGTACACACCGTAGGTTGTAATACAGACTGGAACACTAACGCAGGAGATTCACTGCTTGCATAACAAACAATAGCAAGCTTCGTCTTTCAAGGGATATGTCACCTCTTCCCTTAAGGTTGCTTGCTGCAAGTACAGCCCTGACCAATGGGAAATGGTCTGGGTTGAGATCAATCACGGCCTCTGTTGGCAGAGTCAGCAAGGACATTCAGGGACAGTCAGGGCCATTGGCAGATTGCTTCTACAAATATGACCTTAAGGTCCATAAACCACCAGCTACTCAAATAGCAAAGCAGAGGAGAATGCCTCATAATCTAGCATTGAAATCTTCATAACCTACATTTTCTTTTTTAACTCACTGAAATGGTTCTTTACTAATTAATATTTTAAAGATGTAACCAATCTTGCAATAAAAGAGGTCAGTATCTCTGGATGTATTTCAGATTAATGAAAACTTTCAGGAAAAGGTGAAAATTATTTCATTTCTAATTAGCTTTACCATATATTATTAATACTTACGCCTACTACCATTCTGAGTTGGGTACAGGATACAAATGGAGTGTTCTTTAAAAAGGCATCCTACAGTATGGGAGAATGTATTCATAAACGATTCATCTGATAAGGGGTTAACATCCAAAGTATTAAAAAACTCATAAGCCTCAACACTCAAAAAACAAATAACCTGATTAAAAAATGGGCAGAGGACCGAACAGACACTTCTCCAAAGAAGAAATACAGATGGTCACTAAGCACATGAAAAGATGCTCCACATCACTAATTATCACAGAAATGCAAATTAAAACCACAATGAGATATCACCTCATACCAGTTAGGATGGCCAACATCCAACAGACAAGAAACAATAAATGCTGGCGAGGATGTGCAGAAAGGGGAACCCTCCTACACTGTGGGTGGGAATGTAAATTGGTGCAACCATTGTGGAAAGCAATATGGAGGTTTCATCAAGAAACCAAAAGCAGAAATACATTTTGACCCAGTAATTTCACTTCTAGGAATTTACCGAAAGAAAACAAGATCCCTGATTCAAAAAGACATATGCACCCCTATGTTTACTGCTGCACTATTTACAATAGCCAAGACATGGAAGCAACCTAAGTGTCCATCAGTAGATGAATGGATAAAGAAGAGGTGGTACATATACACAATGGAATGTTATTCAGCCATAAAAAGAAAAGAAATTCTGTCATTTGCAACATGATGGATCTAGAGGGTATTATGCTCAGTGAAATAAGCCAGGCAGAGAAAAACAAATACCAAATGATTCCATTCATTTGTGGAGTATAAAAGCAAAGCAAGACAGAAGGAACAAAATAGGAGCAGACTCAAAGACACCAAGAAGGGACTAGTGGTTATGAAAGGGGAGGGGTTGGGGAAGGAGAAGGGGATTAAGGGGCACAATAATTCACAATCACTATGTAGCCTCATCACAGGGATGGTAGTACTGCATGAAGAATACAATTAATGACTCTATAACATCTTACTATGCTGACAGACAGTGACTGCAGTGGAGGGGGTGAGGACTTGATAATATGGGTAGATGATGAATCACTGTGTTGTATATTTGAAACCATCATAAGATTGCATATGAATGATAATTTAATGAAAACATAAATAAAAATTGAGTGTCCTTTTCTTCAATATACAATATGATGGCATGGGATGACCAGCTATGAACTTAAAACAGATACTGAAATAACTTCATGTCCAAATAAGAAGTATTTTGGGAGTTCAGAGTACCTAGATTATTGTGGGGATGAAATAGCCATGGTAGGCTTCATGGACATAGGATTTAAAATAAAAACTGACAGTTCTTGAGTGACTATGATATGCCAGGCACTAGGTTAAATATTTTTTGTACATCATTTAATTTAAACTACACAGTAACCCCAGAATATAAGTGTCACATATATCCCTATTTTACAGAGAAGGAAACTGAGACTGAGAGAGTTTAATCACCAGCATGGTCTGCGACTCCCTGTCTTATGGAGGATGGCTGCACAATCAAGCTGACTCTGGACTTTCAAGAAATCCAGATCCCCCTTACTCAACATCACAGAGGAGGTGCGCTGAGTGTCACCATGACAGACCGATGTCCGTGGCACTGGAGATCTAGCCTTTTGCTCTTTACCTATGTATTAATGATAATTTATTCTGCCTATACCAAGACTTAGATGTTTTCTTTATAAGAACAAAACTCACATAGAAATTTGATGACTTTCTGAGTCCTGTGGAAAAACCTAGTCAAGCACCAATGTATTATTTCAAATGGTATTTGAATCCCAGAGGATGTTTCAATGGGATTCCAGAAATCTGGACTAAGGGACATATTTTTATCAATACATTACTTATTTTCTTATTTATATTAAAATTTTTATTGTCAGTCTTTCAGCAACTATTTGCTGCACACCTATTATGTACCACATGAAGGAGATACATGCAGCATAGGCACAATTTCTCTCTCAGTGGAGCTTGTGGTTCAAGCATAACATAATCAAACATCTGTTTCCTGAACTCTAACCAAATGGCCCCAAGAAAATTGAGTCTGTATGATATACCCAATATATATGTCTAGCTAGTCTTATTATTAAAAATTGTTGTTTAACACAAAGTTGTTCTGTTTTAAGTTATTTTCTTAAGTAATTCATTTGGGCCCTAGGAATTGAACAAGTTTAACTTTCTGGAAACCTTTAAGACAAGTTTGTGGCTTATGCACAGCAGTGTTGGCCATTATGAGGTGCATACTTTAAGCTTCATTCCTGGCTCCATTTTAAGCCCTCATCCTCATTTTTACTTATGCTATTTTGGATTTTCTATAAGCTAACTTAATTCCTTTCTTGAATATGGTAGGATAAATATAAATGAATGAGTAAGCTTGAATGAATAAGTACACACATGCAAATACTTCTCTAGCACTGTATGCTCTTACTGCACTGTAATGATTTGTTTCTCCATCTCTCTTACTACACTTGTGTTTCTTCAAGAATGACTGCATTACATCATCCCTTCAGGGAGTCCATCTTTCATGGTGCTACCAGATTAATCTTCCTGCAACCTAAACTGTAGCTCTGATCACATCACTTTCTTACCCCGAGTTAAGTACTCCCCACCATTGACTATAGGATTAGTTTCCATTTGCCTGATCCAGACTTATGAGTCAATTCATTCAATAGCCTATTCTTGAGTGTCTGTTATGTATGTACAAAGCAAAGTTCTAGGTTAAGGGAGGGGGTAAGGGAAATGTACAAAAATGAAATTCATCTGGGAGTGGACAACTTAATAGTAGGGTAGACAGGTACACAAGTAACTATAAAACTGAAAGCAACAGGAACTTTAAAAAAGGAAAAATACATTTATGATGGAAGTACAGATATGAGAAAGATTAATTCTGGCTATAGGAATCAAGGAAGACTTCATGAAGGAGGAGGCATCTAAGCTAGATTTTGAACAATAGGTGGGATTTTTAAGAGAAAAAAAAATAGCAGTAGGGTTATTCCTGGCAAAGGAAAATAGTATAAACTGAAAAAAGACAAATGGGAAAGCTTCTTGGAATTCGGAAAGAATTATTTGGGTGATACAGGTAGGTGAGGGAAAGAAGCAGAAGACTGGAAAGGCTGGGGGTTACTCTGACATGCTCAGAGCATTCAGTACACTGGGGGTCATTAGAGGCTTAGGAGCAGGAGAATGACCTGATCAAAGCTGTGCTCTGAGAGACGCCTCACAGGGACATGAAAACTGACTGGAGGGAGAAAAAACCAGAGGCTGAGAGAGCAGCAAGAGTTCCTGAAAACAGACTTAATTAGTAATGGGTACCAGAATTAGACCTGAAGCAGTGAAAATGAATGATGACTGGCCAATCATCAACAAAAAGTGGGGGCTCAGTAAACCTATCGGGGACACTGCAATCAGACCCTCAGACATATTTTATCTATTTCTTTCCTGTTTGACATATGAGCTTCTAAGTCTAGGTTGACACAGGACACGTCTGAAGCTTCGGGGCTACCATCAGCCAACCCAGTTAGGCTCCAATGTGTGGCACCTACAGCTTCTGAATCCACCACTGTCCAAGCCAGGTGGGCCCCATCCCCAGGCCCCACTGTCCTCAAGGGGACCACCGAGACTGAATAAACCACGTCTCCCTTCCATGTTTTCATCAGTTGAAACACTAAGTGTGTGTTCTCCTCTGTGGTTCTTGGACCCAACATCCATTCCATAGTGCCTTACTTCTTAGGCTTTATCCAACTCTCTGCTTCATCTCCCAAACCCAGACACAGGCACTTGGAATGGCTGCCAAATACCCAGCAAACTCTCCTATGTCCTCAATCTCTTCTCCTCAAGGGCACTCCCTCCCCTTCTTCTCCAGTCCCACCCTGCAGCTCTCTCCAGAAATGGCTACTCATTGCCTTACATCATGGGATACCTTGAAGGTTCTTCTCACTACCCTCACTTCCAGGCTCTACTTTCTTGTGATAAAACCGCTCCTTTGAGGTTATGCCACTTGACTGCAACAGCCTCCCTTTTCCGGTGCTGCCCACTACTCAACTTCAAATCAGTCTTCCCCCTCGTTCACCAATGTTAGTTCATGGCATATATCTTCTCTACCCCAAGAGCCCTGCAACTGTTTTTGGTAGATCTTAATGTCCATTTGGCTGAAACAGCCAACAATATCTACATCACTCCTAGGTTTCCTTTTTGCCAATTTCCTTCTCCTCTGCTCCACCTCAGCCACCCAATTCCAGGGTCTGAGAGACCCACGGACTTTGTCATAGGCATCAACTGTTAAACCTCAAAAACTGCCCTTTCAGACAAGCCCCCATCCTTCCAACTCACATGATACTTACACTGTGACTGTTCTCAACTCTCTCAGCACCCCAGCCCACCCACTACTCTTTTCCATGTTCTATCAGCCCTCTCCTTTCTTTAAGTTCCATGGTCCATTATTTCAAACACACTTGCTAATTCTTTTTTTTTATTAAAGTATCATTGATATACACTCTTATGAAGGTTTCACATGAAAAACATTGTGGTTACTACATTCACCCATATTATCAAGTCCCCCCCATACACCATTGAAGTCACAGTCCATCAGCATAGCAAGATGCCACAGAGTCAGTACTCGTCTTCTCTGTGCTACACTGCCTTCCCGTGATCCCCCCACAACATGTGTACTAATCATAATGCTCTTCAGTCCCCTTCTCTCTCCCTCCCTGACTCCTCCCCTTTGGTAACTGCTAGACCCTTTTTGGAGTCTGTGAGTCGGCTGCTGTTTCATTCCTTCAGTTTTGCATCATTGTTATACTCCACAAATGAGGGAAATCATTTGGTACTTGTCTTTCTCTGCCTGGCTTATTTCACTGAGCATAATACCCTCTAGCTCCATTCATGTTGTTGTAAATGGTAGGATTTGTTTTCTTCTTATCACTTGCCAATTCTTAAACTGCCTCTGCTTTTTCATTCACTTGTCTGGCAAAACTCCAACCCTGGAGTAGTAATCCAGGAGTCTATTTCAAGCTTGCCCCAACTGCTGGAGGAAACCACCTATAGGTGGCTCTTCTCTTTCCCTCCACTTTTTTTTTTGACCTTGCTATTTATTATTGAAGAAGCCAGTCATTTGTCCTGTAGGTTCCTATAGTCTAGATTTTGCTGACAGATTCACCATTATTGCTTATGTTCCTGTATATTTTTCCCCCTCAGAAATTGGCAGATAGATCTAGAAGTCTGAGATTTAGGTTTGATTTTTTTTGCCCAGATTTCATAGGCTGTGTTACAAATTTTACCTAATGTCTGGCTGTCTCTCTTGGTGACAGTAGCAGCCATTTCTAATTATTGCCTAGATCAATTATTACAGTAGGGGTTGCAAAAAACGGTGATATTCCTATCCTATCATTTTCTCCTTGTTTATTAGCTGGAACACTTATAAAGAGACACTTCCTCTTATCACCTATTTGTAAAGGCAGAAGAGATGCTTGATTCTTCTTGATTTTTCAACTTTCATTCTCCAAAGTGACTAACAGTTTTTTGTTATAATTATCATTATTAACTTATTCTAATATCCTTCAAAGTAATCAATGCATTTTTTTAGTTATGAGTTCATGGATATAACATAGCCCACTGGACAGTGCACTTAACATGTTCAAGTCTCCTAGTCAAAAACAAAACAAGTCCTTCAGTGGATCTACCACCTCCTTTTTCCACCAATCTGCCCGGTGTCATCTGTACTAACACTACTTTCTGGCCTCTTACTTGCTCCTTAACCCTCTTTTAGCTGGAGTGTGGAACCACTACAAACAGCTGTCGCTAAGGTTACCAGTGACAGCCACTTTGCTAATGGTTGATTCCTCAGCTTCATTTGACCTGACCTTTCAGTGCTGTCGACCACTTCCTTCCTCCTTGAAGGACTCTCTGACACTGTAATGTCCTGGTTCTTCCCCTACCTCTCTGGCTTCTCTCCATCTCTGTTGGTTTTTCAAGCTTATCTGCTTACTCAACTATGACACACTGGCAGTTCTAAGGCTCAGTCTTGGAACATTATCTTCTCTACTATACTCTCTGCCAAAATGATCTCATCCACATACAGAACTTCACTTATCACTTACACGAAGATGTCTCACAACACATTTCTTTCATTACCTTTAATCTCTCCTTCTAAATTCTAATTTATATCTAACTGCCTACATGATGGCTCCCCCTTGAATGTCTCAAAAGTAATTCTACTTACAATGTACAAAAATAAAGTCAGGAAATATGGGAAAAAAACCCTCACCATCTTTTTTTTTAATATAATTTATTTTATTATCATTAATCTACAATTACATGTGCAATATTATGGTTATTGAACTACCCCTTCATCAGGTCCCCCCCACCAAACCCATTACAGTCACTGTCCATCAGCGTAGTGAGATGCTATAGAATCACTACTTGTCTTCTCTGAGTTGTACTGCCCTCCCCGTGCCCCCCCCCAACATTACATCTGCTAATCGTAATGCCCCTTTTTCCCTCTTATCCCTCCCTTCCCACCCATTTTCCCCAGTCCCTTACCCTTTGGTAACTATTAGTCCTTTCTTGGGTTCTGTGAGTCTCCTGCTGTTTTGTTCCTTCAGTTTTTTTCTTTGTTCTTATACTCCACATATGAGTGAAATCATTTGATACTTGTCTTTTTCGGCTTGGCTTATTTCACTGAGCATAATACCCTCTAGCTCCATCCATGTTGTTGCAAATGGTAGGATTTGTTTTCTTCTTATGGCTGAATAATATTCCATTGTGTATATGTACCACATCTTCTTTATCCATTCATCTACTGATGCACACTTAGGTTGCTTCCATTTCTTGGCTATTGTAAATAGTGCTGCGATAAACATAGGGGTGCATCTGTCTTTTTCAAATTGGGCTGCTGCATTCTTAGGGTAAATTCCTAGGAGTGGAATTCCTGGGTCAAATGGTATTTCTATTTTGAGTTTTTTGAGGAACCTCCATACTGCTTTCCACAATGGTTGAACTAATTTGCAGTCCCACCAGCAGTGTAGGAGGGTTCCCTTTTCTCCACATCCTCGCCAACATTTGTTGTTGTTTGTGTTTTGGATGTTGGCCATCCTCACTGGTGTGAGGTGATATCTCATTGTGGTTTTAATCTGCATTTCTCTGATGATTAGCGATGTGGAGCATCTTTTCATGTGCCTGTTGGCCATCTGAATTTCTTCTTTAGAGAAGTGTCTATTCATGTCCTCTGCCCATTTCTTAATTGGATTATTTGCTTTCTGTTTGTTAAGGTGCATGAATTCTTTATATATTTTGGATGTCAACCCTTTATCAGATACGTTTTTTATGAATATATTCTCCCATACTGTAGGATGTCTTTTTGTTCTACTGATGGTGTCCTTTGCTGTACAGAAGCTTTTCAGCTTGATATAGTCCCACTTGTTCATTTTTGCTTTTGTTTCCCTTGCCCGGGGAGATATGTTCATGAAGAAGTTGCTCATGTTTATGTCCAAGAGGTTTTTGCCTATGTTTTTTTCTAAGAGTTTTACGGTTTCATGACTTACATTCAGATCTTTGATCCACCTTGAGTTTACCTTTGTGTATGGGGCTAGACAGCAGTCCAGTTTCATTCTCTTACATGTAGCTGTCCAGTTTTTCCAACACCAGCTGCTGAAGAGGCTGTCATCTCCCCATTGTATATCCAAGGCTCCTTTATCAAATATTAATTGACTGTATATGTTTCCCTCACCATCTTTTAGTCAATGCCCTTGACTAGCATTCTCCAACTATATGCACAAACCACGGTCATCTCTGACAACTCCATTTATCTCAGCTGCATACCCCACCTATCACCAAGTCTTGATTTATTTCCTGAATGCCTTTCAAATGTGACTGCTTTCCACTTAAATCAACACTACGAACCTCATCCCAACTACTGATAACTCTCATCATGACAACTGCAAGCACACTGGTAAGGCTGACCTTTCTCCAAACCATTCTCTATCCTGCAGCCAGTGTAGACATGATCATGCCAAGCCCTGCTTAAAACCCTTCAACGGTTTCCCATAATTCTTAGGGTAAACTCCTAACATGGACTACACTCTGTAACTTGCCCCTACTTATTCTTCAGCTTCATCTAGAATCTACTATACTTTACTATACTGTCTGCCAAGATGATCTTGCTCCCCTAGAAGGTCATACTTCAGTCCCTGTCTCACTATGGGTTTTTCATGCTGAAGGGCCTCTGTACATGCTACTCCCAATGTCTGAAATGCTCTTTTTGCCTTTGATTAATTAACTCATTCTTCAGACAGGCACTTGAGTCACTTGCCTTTCCTTGGCCAGATCGTATCACAGGCTATCAAAGCATCTTGAACACAGCTTTTATAGACTTGTCATAGCTGCAAATTCACACTTTTTAATATGATTTCTTGGTTAATGCTGATCTCTATTACTAGGTAAGTTTCATAAGGACAGAAACTATGATTGCTTTGCATTATCAGTGCCTGTCATATATTAGATGCTAATTCAAGCCTTCTTGCTATATGAGAAAAGTAAGCCCTTATTTTCTTTATTACTTATATCTAAAAACATTCCTGATAGTCTGCTAACAAGATTCTCTTTCAGACTAACCACCTTACATTGTCCAAGATGTATTTTTGTTTCTATTTTTCTTTTCTCCTTTTTATCTTTTTAAAATTTCTCTTTACTCTCCCTAATAATGTAACTAAAATAAAATACCCAGAATATATTTTTTACAAAATAGAAGATTAATTACAATTTGAAAAACTAAAGAAAGATTCTTTAAATTCTTTTATTGAGTTTACCTAAGAACAATTAGAGATCAAAATAACATGTACTTGGTGATATGGCACCAAACAGAATTTAGGCTGCTTTGCTTTGTTCACCTCAGATTAAAGGCCAAGCTGTAAGGTAAAGTATTCTAGTATCCACTCAAATACATCAACATTAGCATGTGATATATTCTGATGTGCTTACAGAGTCAAATATTATACAAATATGAAGCTGGAAAATAAATTAATAAGACGCTTACACACATAGCTAGACTACACATAGACGGTATTTACTTGCTTCAAGAAGTATAAATCATACTTGAAGAACTGATGAATCGGAACTGATTATTCTGAATAAATAGACTGAACTATGAATTCCTGTTAGTGAGATCAGGATTTTTCACCACATCCCTAAAATGGCATATAATTTAGGTTTATACATTAAGGGTAAGACATAGTAAGTTGTGTGTAAGTTCTTAGAGTAAAAAAGAATATGCATTAACGTATCTTGGGCCACTGTCTTTTTCACTTTGTTCTCAGGTCCCCACTTACAAAATGAGAAAGGTGGACTAGCTTTCAGACTGTTCTACAGAGTACAGTCAAGCCTCCAAGCCTTCCACTTCCGATATAGGCAGAGCAGATCTGTTTTTATCTGTTTAAATACTGATCTTCTACATAAGGTTTTCTTTAAAGTAAGAATTCAGTAAAACATTACTTGAAAACTACTGGACAAAATGATCTACTAGGTCTCTTCTGATATTAATATTCATGACAAAATTATTTCTTTAAGCTCCTACACTTTAAATATTTTAAAAGCAAATCCATCTGAATATGGTCATAGAAAACTCATGTGACAATGTGGACTTGATTTATTTTCAGAAACATATTCAAATAGAACTAATGTTTTTACCTTGTGAAAATGCCATCCACAATTCCAATTGTTGATTCCTCTGCAGGAACATAGGAGCCAATCTGAGCCACGATAGTAATCAATGCCACTTGTTTTATGTAGGAGCTCTTTCCACCCATGTTAGGTCCAGTAATTATCATTACTCTCTCTGAGTCCCCCTAGAAAATTAAAAAGCAATTTCACTTATTGTACCCCAGGGGATTTTATGCAATAATTTATTCCACAAGTGGGAATGCATTAGGCAAAAGACTGCTTTGTGGTATTTAAATGTGTTACCAATTAAGTGTCACAAAGGGAAAGAGAGCCTCTTTGTCTTCAACTTGAACTGTCCTACTGAAGAACAGTAAGTTCTTAGCAACACACACAGTTGTTTCTGGGTATAAAACAAGAAATAACAAGAAGCAACCTAAATGAGATAACTATTACAGCTTTCTCATTAAATATACATGAATCTTCCTATGTGTATATTTTTTATATTGCTTACACTTAAAATCTACTAATTTCCACTTGTCCATCTTCAAAATCACAGGCACACAGGAATGGGTTGGTACAAGACTAATTTTTTCAGATATAGATGGATGACTACTAAATAGATTTATAATACCAATTTTAGCTATCACTTTTATCAGGATTAATTATTCACTGATATTTCACCAGAGCATGTGAAGGAAGCAGAAAAGATAAAATACCTGGAATGATTTAATTTCTATAACTTGCCTATGTTAAACAAGTACATTAATTGCCATGTACATACCCATCCTAAGGGAAACTGTCCAACTGCAACCCTCTGCAGAGAAGTTAGCCCAGTGCATCCATGTGCTGTGCTATGTGAACCCACCACACTGGGCAATACCTGCTTGGTCAAGAATGGCCAGTCCGTATCTGACCAACAGCCCAAGTGGTAGCCTCACATAAAAGCTCTTCTGAAACCAGGCCAATCAAATAATCTCGTGAGAGCCTAAGTTGAGAATAATGGAAAGGTTGATAACTAAAGCAAAAGTTGAAAAGAAATATGGGAAAATAGCTTAATCACATCAAGGTAGAGAATAATTTATAACAAGATAGGAAAATTAACATAAACAATATGGGATAAAGGAAAAGACTGATAAATTTGATTAAAATTTTTAAAAACTCTGTTAAAAGTCACCAACTACAGAATGAAAAGGCATAGAAAAAAAGAAGTAGCACTTCTAAATGTTAATAACACACTAAAGACAGTGGAGAAATGGACAAAGAATAGGATAGGATATTCACATAAAAAGAAACACAAAAGGCCCAAAACATATTCTTAGAGGAAAAAAGATGGCAAGAGTAGGAAGGCAAGGTAAAAACCTCCTTCAACATACACACCAAGGAAGCAACTACAGCAAATACAACTAACCCTGAAAATGACCTGAAGACTGCAGAACAGACCACCTACACCTGGTGAAGAAGAGATCACACAAAAGAAATGGGCAGAGTCATGATCAATCAGGACCCCAGCCCTTCCCCCATCCCAGACCACAGTGGGAGGAAGACGAATGGAGCGGAGAGAGGATAGATACTCAGGAAATCTGCACACCTGGCTCTGGAGATCTGCTCTGGGAACACAAGTCCACATTACATTGGGTTTTGGTGATTAGAGGGGCTGAACATCAGGGAGACATGGAACACTCTGGGAGGCTGAGACTCCAGCAGCTTGCAGAGGACAGGCATACTACAGGGTTCCTGCTGAGACCCAAAACAGAGGACAGAGGCAGCAATTTGAAAGATTTGCCAGCAGTAGAAGGAGTGCAGAGGGGCAAGGGTTGGATGCAGCCCTCTCCGCAGGAGAAAGGGCAGGTGGACACACTTGCCCAGCCCTCCTTTGGCCCAACAGGGCAGTCAATCGCAGGAGACCCAAATGCTCCATTCTCTCCCTGAATTGGTGTCTCAGCCGCAAGGCACTTCCCTGCCTGCCCTCTCAGATTCTCAGCCCAGCAGGGTCAGACTTTCCTACTTGGCAGGGAAAAGGTAACTTTGCTGCCTGGCAGGCAGAAAGAGACTTTCCCAATTTTCTTGGACTTCTCTCAGCCCAACTAGAGAGGCACGTGAAGGAGCCAGTTTCACACGCTCCTTCCTTCTTGTGGGAGGCCCAGCCTGGTGCCACATGCCACACTGCCAGGCACCCACCCCAGAGCCACACAACTGGCCTACCCACCCTGTTAGCCCAGCATCCCTGCCATGGCTGCAGGGCAGGCAAAGGATGGCCCCACCCACAACAAACCCAGCAGAGGCACCCCTACTCTGCTCACAAAGTGCCGGCTAAAGCAAACTGCCATCTCAGCAGACTAAGACCTCTTCCAGCATACAAACAAAAGCCAGCCCCACCCATACCCCACCAACAGCAACTGGGACTCCACCCCAAAGAAGAACCAGGCACTGGAGAGTAAAGTCTTGAGTTTCTGGGCACCACAAGATACCTTTTTCATAAAGCCATTCCTCTCTAAACCAGGAAGCATAGCAAATTCATCTACTACAAAGAAGAAACACAGAACCCCTAACAAAATGAAGAGCAGAGGAATATATTCCAAACAAAACTACAGGATAAGACACCAGAAGATAGCTAAATGAAATGGAGATCACCAATCATCTTGATAAAGATTTCAAAGTAACAGTCATAAATATATACACTAATTTGTGGAAAAGTATTGAAGATCTCAGGAAGGACTTCAACAGAGATAGAAGAGCTGAAAAAGAGCCACTCAGAGCTGAAGAATACAGTAACTGAAATAAAAGATACAATGGATGGAATGAATAATAGATTGCTGCAAGTAGAGGAGTCAATGAATGGATGTAAGAGAATAAGAACACAATGAAGCTGAGGAACAGAGAGAAGAAAGACTCTGGGAATGAAAGAATGCTAAGAGAGCTGTGTGACAATGCCAAGCAAAACAATATTCACATAATAGGGGCACCAGAAGGAGGAGAGAGAGACAAAGGGACAGGAAGTATCTTTGAGGAAATAACTGTTGAAAACTTCACCAGTCTGGGGAAGGATATAGACACTCAGGTCATGGAAGCACAGAGAGCCCCTAACAAAAAGAACCTCAGGAAGACAACACCAAAACATATAATTAAAATGACAAATATTAAGGGTAAGGAGAGGGTATTGAAAGCAGCCAGAGAGAAAAAAGATTACTTATGACGGAAACCCCATTAGGCTATCAGAAAACTTCTCAGCAAAAACTTTAAAGGCCAGAAGGGAATGACATGAGATATTTAATGTATTGAAACAGAAGGACCTGCAACCAAGAATTCTCTACCCAGCAAGATTACCATTCAAATTTGAGGAACAATTAAACATTTTCCAGATAAATGAAGGCTAAAGGAACTTATAACCACTAAACTGACATTACAAGATATGTTAAAGATATTTCTGTAGATGGAAATGTTCTTAAGCCTAAATAGTTTTTACCAGTAAAAATAAACTCACAGTAAACATAGTAGACCAATTACTTAACAAGGAAGTATAAAATTAAAGCAAAACAAAGTAGTAAAATCAACTATATACAAAATCAGTCAAGGGATACACAAAAAATGCAGATTATGACAACTAATACATAAAGTGTGGAGGAGGAAGAATAAGAAAAAAAAGTACTTTTAGATTATGTTTGAAAGAGAGCAATCATCAACTTAATATAGACTGTTATATACTCAGTAAGCTATCCAAAAACCTTATGGTAACTACAAAACTAAAATCTAAAATAGATACACAAAAAATTAAAAAAGAGAAATCCAATCACAACATTAAAGAAAACCATCAAATAACAGGAGAAGAGTACAAGAGAGGAGGAAAGGATCAGAGAGGAACTACAAAAACAACTAGAAAACAATTAATAAAATGGCAATAAATACATACCTATCAACAAACACCTTAAATGTAGATGGACTGAATGCACCAATCAAAAGACACAAAGTGGCAGAAATGGATAAAGAAACAAAACCCATGTATATGCTGCCTACAGAAGACTCATTCCAGACACAAAAATATACACAGACTGACAATGAAGGGATGGAAAAAGATATTTTGTGAAATAATAGGGAGAAAAAGCAAGAGTAGCAGTACTTAGACAAACAGACTTCAAGACAAAGAAAGTAACAAGAGACAACAAAGGACATTACATAATGATAAAGGGGTCAGTTCAACAAGAGGATATAACTATTGTAAATATCTATACACCCAACATAGGAGTGTCTAAATATGTAAAACAAATACTAACAGAAAGGGGGAAATAGACTGGAACTCATTCATATTAGGAGACTTTAACACACCACTTACATCAATAGATAGGTAAACCAGACAGAGAATAAGTAAGGAAATGGAGGCAATGAGCAACACATTAGATCAGGTGGACTTGATATCTACAAAACATACCATCCAAAAGCACCAGGACACACATTTATCTCAAGTATACATGGAATATTCTTCAGAACAGCATACTAGGCCACAAAAAGAGCCTCAATAAATTCAAAAAGATTGAAATTGTATCAAGCAACTTCTCAGATCACAATGGTATAAAACTAGAAATAAATTACACAAAGAAAACAAAAAAGCCCACAAATACATGGAGGTCTAAACAACATGCTTCTAATAATCAATAGATCAATGAACAAACCAAAACAGAAATTAAGCAATCCATGGAGACAAATGAAAATAAAAATACAACAGTCCAAAATTTGTGGCATCCCACAAAAGCAGTTGTAAGGCGGAAGTACATAGCAATACAGGCCTACCTCGAGAAACAAGAAAATCCCAATTAAACAGTCTAAACTCACAATTAAAGAAACTAGAAAAAGAAGAACAAATGAAACCCAAAGTGAGTAGAAGGAACATAATAAAGATCGGAGCAGACAAATAAAATAGAGAAGAATGAAACAATAGAAAAAATCAACAAAACCAAAAGCTGGTTCTTAGAGAAATAAACAAAACAGACAAATCCCTAGCCAGACTTAGCAAAAAAAAAAAAAAAAAAGAGAGAGAAAGGGGTCACAAATAAACAAAGTCAGGAATGAAAAAAGGAATGGTCACAATGGTACCACAGAAGCACAAAGAATTATTAGAGAATTCTATGAAAAATTATATGCCAATAAACTGGACAACCTAAAAGAAATGGACAATTCTAGAAAAACACAACCTTCAAAGAATGACCCAGGAAGAAACAGAAAATCAGAACAGACCGATTAACAGCAATTGAATTCATAATAAAGAAAACTCCCAATATTCCAGGATCAGATGGCTTCACAGCTGAATTCAACCAAATATTTAAAGATGAGCTAATACTCATCCTTAAAGTATTAGAAATGGTAGAATAGGAGGAATACTTCCAGCATCACTCTAGTACCAAAACAAGACAAAGAAACTACTAAAAAAGAAAATTTTAGACCAATATCCTTGATGAAGACAGATGCAAAAATCCTCAACAAAATATTAGCAAACTTAATTCAAAAATACATCAAAAGGATCATCCATCATGACGAAGTGGGATTTATTCTGGGGTGCAAGGATGGTATAATATTTGTAAATCCATTAAAATCATACGTCACATTAACAAAAGAAGGATAAAAACCACATGATCATCCCAATAAATGATGGAAATGCATTTAACAAAATTCAATATCCATTCATGATAAAACTCTCAAAAAAATGGGTATAGAGGATACGTAACTCAACATAATAAAGGCCATATATAGCAAACCCACAGCAAACACCATACTCAATGGTGAAAAGTTGAAAGCTTTTCCACTAAGGTCAGGAATAATACAAGGATGTCCACTCTTACTACTTTTATTCAACATAGTACTGGAGGTCCTAGCCATAGCAATCACACA
The DNA here is from genome assembly GCA_032199065.1 of Smutsia gigantea. NCBI lineage: Eukaryota > Metazoa > Chordata > Mammalia > Pholidota > Manidae > Smutsia > Smutsia gigantea. The sequence continues at coordinate 294,655 of JAVSCE010008099.1, read as the reverse complement.
ACACAAAAAGATAAAAGGCATCCAAATTGGTAAGGAAGAAGTTAAACTATCACTATTCTCAGATGACATATTATACACAGAAAACCCTAAAGACTCCACCAAAAAACTATTCGAACTAATAACTAGATTCAGCAAAGTTGCAGGATACAAAATTAACACACAGGAATCTGTGTGTTGTGTTCCTATATACTAACAATGAACTATCAGAAAGAGAAATTAAGAAAACAATTCCATTTACAATTCTATCAAAAAGAACAAAATACCCAGGAATAAACCTAGCCAAGGAGGTGAAAGACCTGTACTCTGAAGACTGTAAGACATGCATAAGAGAAATTAAAGACATAAATAAATGGAAATGTATCCCATGCTCATGGATACGAAGAATTAATATTGTTCATATGTCCATTCTGCCTAAAGCAGTTGACACTTTCAGTGCAATCTCTATCAAAATCCCAATGGCATTTTTCAATGAACTAGAGTAAATAATTCTAAAATTCATATGAAACCACAAAAGACCCCAAAGAGCCAAAGCAATTCTGAGAAAGAACAACAAAGCTGGGGGATTACATGTGCTGACTTCAAGCTATACTGCAAAGCTACAGTAATCAAAATAGTATGGTGCTGGCACAAGAATAGACCCACAGATCGATAAAACAGAATAAACAGCCCAAATATAGGCCCATGCATATATGACCAATTAATATATGATAAAGGAGCCATGAGTATCAATGGGAAAAAGATAGCCTCTTCTATAACTGGTATTGGGAAAACTGGAAAGCTACATACAAGAGAATGAAACTGGATTACTGTCTTACCCCCCACACAAAAGTAAACTTGAAATGGATCAAACACCTAAATGGAAGACATGAAACCATAAAACTCTTAGAAGAAAACATAGGCAAAAATCTTTGGAATATAAGCATGAGCTATTTTTTGGGACACATTTTCTCAGGCAAGGGAAACAAATCCAAAAATTGACAAGTGGGACTACATCAAATTAAAAGGCTTCTGTATAGCAAAGGACACCATCAGCAGAACAGAAAGGCAACCTATAGTATGGGAGAATATATTCATAAACAATTCATCTGATAAGGGGTTAACATCCAAAATAAATAAAAAACTCATACACCTCAACACTAAAAAACAAATAATCTGATTAAAAAATAGGTGGTGGACCTGAACACACATTTCTCCAAAAAAGAAATTCAGATGGCCAACGGTCTAAAGGCCATGACTGCTTTCTCTGGCCTGATCTCTTCCCATTCCTTCCTTATGCTCACTCAGCACATGAAAAGATGGTCCATATCACTCATCATCAGGGAAATGCATATCAAAATCATAATGAGCTATCACTTCACACCAGTTAGAATGGCCAAGAAATAACAAGTGATGGCAAAGATGTGGAGAAATTGGAACACTCCTTACTGTTGGTGGGAATGTAAATTGGTGCATCCACTACAGAACGCAGCAAAGAGATTCCTTAAAAAACTAAAAATAGAAATACCATTCAACCAAGTAATTCCACTTTGAGGAATCTGCCCAAACAAAACAAAAATCACTGATTTGAAGATACACGCACCCTATGTTTATGGCTGCATTATTTACAATAGCCACATTATGGAAGCAACCAAAGTTCCCATCAATAGATGAATAGGTAAAGATGGGGCACATATACACAGTGAATGGATAAAGGGAGATGTGGTACATAGATATAAAATATTCAGCGATAAAAAAAAAAAATCCTGCCATTTGCAACAACAATGTGGACTTAGAAGATATTATGCTGAGTGAAATAAAGCCAGGCAGAGAAAGACAAATACCATATGATTTCACTTATTTGTGGAATCTAAAAACAAAACAAACAGAATGAACAAACAGCAGTAGACTCATAGGCACTGAGAAATGACTAGTGGTTACCATGAGGGAGGGATTGGGGTGAGTGGGTGGGGAGTGTAAGGAGAATAAAGGAGCACAAAAATTCTCAATCATAATATAAGTTGGTCATGGAGATAATGGTACAGCATGGAGAATACAGTCAATGATTCTGTAACATTTTCCTAAATTGACAGATGGTAACTGCACTAGTGGGATTGAGGATTTAATAATCTGGGTAACTGTTGAACTACTATGTTGTATACTTGAAACCAATATAAGACTGTATATAAACAATACTTCAATAAAGAAAAGTAAAACAAAATTCACCTCCTGCTAAAAGCCCCAGTATAGCTCCCCAGAGCCCTTATAACAAAGCCCCAGATCCTCACCACGGTCTAAAGGCCATGACTGCTTTCTCTGGCCTGATCTCTTCCCATTCCTTCCCTATGCTCACTCAGCACCAGCCAGACTGGATTTCTGCTCCTCCACCTGCCAGAATGCCAAGCTCATTTCTGCTTTAAGGCCTTTCCATAGCTATTCCCAGCATGTGGAATTCTCTTCCCTGAGTTTAGATCCTTTTTGTTGTTGAAGTCTAAACTCTGATATCAACTCACTGGACAGAACCTTTCCTGACCACCCTATCTACTTAAGCCCTATCATTTCTCTATCATGTCAGCCCATTTTATTTTATTTATATTTTTTATCCCTCTCTGAAATTTTCTTAATGTTCTTGCTTATTTGTTTACCATCAGTTTCACTGCTAGAATGTAAGTTCCTATGAGAGCAGGGACTATGTCATCTTGTTCATCCCCGCTGAGTAGAACAAGGCCTGGCATAAAGAAGGCACTTAATAAGTATCAGTCAAATAGATGAATTTAAAATGTGAAAAGTACCAAACAGGGATATTCACCACTCTTACATTTCCAAAAATCATTTGAATTCTCTACAAAAACTAGTCAGGAATATGACTCTCCTCTACAGTTCCCAAGATGATAAAGTAATTAAGGAAATGATTAAACAATTTCGCATACCAAAAGCACTCATCTATCTTTTAGCGAGGATCATATGTATTTGAGGCACCACACATTGTAAGTTCCAGATATGAAACACTCATTAAATCTATCTGGAAGACCAGTTAGAATGAGTAAGCATTTCTACAGAATAGCCAGAAGCCAAAGTTGGCGAAACCTCTTTACCCACTCTGGAGCCCATTGGAGATGCTGGGAATGCATCAAACTGGATTGGCTTAGTTAGACAGCACCCAAACCTGGGCTAGATACTGAGCATGATGCACTCACAGAGCAAATTCCCAGAGGACCACAGATGGATGGATAAATGAATGACAGTGAACAAAAGCTGAAGTATCAAAACAAGGGGACTCCGTCTTGATGAACACATACTTGAGCCAGTCAGCTAGCAACTGCACCTATGACTGCTTTGATGAACCTTTGGAGAGGCTAGAATTTCATTCTTAATAGTTTTGACCTTAGTGTTGGCAATGTCTGTCTGTACAGCTTCAGTCAATAAGATCTTAGTATTTTGTATCAAAAGTCAAAGCACTGAATCTGAGCCAGTAGGTTTTGAGATAACTAATCAACTCCCACATTTAATGCTATCTTCTGTGGGAGAAAAAAAGAAATGGAGATGAAAAAATAAAAGGTATATTTTAAGGTATTGTTAAAAAGATCACAGATAGTAAGTGCCAGGCATTGCACTAATCATTTTATATGTATGATCTCATTTAACTCCCACAACCATCTCACAGGGTAATACTAGTATCACTGTTTTCCCATGTTACAGGTGAGGAAACAGAGGCATAGAGAAGTTAAGAAGCTTGCCCAGTAATGCACAGCTACTAAGTAGCAGAACTGGATTGTTAAGTGACCATCCCCTGACAGATGTCACAAAGGGGTTCCCTGCTTAATGCCAGGGAATCGAAGTCACTGCCAAATAGGAAACAAGTTGCTCTAGCTCGAGGCCAGCATCCCTGGGTACATCACTGGGTATAATAGAATGTTGGTCAGTCAGGAGAGCCTTAAAGTCAGGACATGCACAGCAGAAAAAAAATAAAACAACTAAAATTGTCATGTGTTAATTTTCAAGACTTGGGCATCAGCTAATTTTCTGCAAAAAAAAAAGTGCTTCCTTTCTTGACAAGTACAGATACTGACATGAGTCTTCAAAAAAAGAGTCCTGGTAGGACTATTTTTATAATAGCTGCAGACTCTGAAAATGTCAATCAATGGCAGCTTACAATAAGAGACTCCCTAGTGAAAGCCTCCTCCAGACAATTCTCAGCCATATCCTTGCACTTCAACCCAAGATGAACTAGAAACAGAAAGGAGGAGAATGAGACTAGAGAGAAGTACAAGTTGTGTGTTGAGATGCCAAGGTAAGGGTCCGAATCCTCTGACACCTGGATAATGCCCAATTTACATTCCACTGAGAGCTAGTTGTTACTTCATCAACACCCTCATTTTATAGATGAAGAAACCAAAGCCGGGCAAGTACAGTAATCTATCCAAGATGATAGTAAAATAACAGCAAACCAGGATTTGGATTTACATCTCCAATCACTGGTGGGCACTCTCCCAGTGCATTTGTGTGCCAAAAAGTGGTACATGGTAAGAATTTAAAAACAGAACAAAGAAAGTGCTAGAATAGAAAGAGATTATTTCTGGCCAGAGTGATGGTGAAGGATCTAAGAAGGTGGTTATATCTTTTGGGTCTTGAAGGATAAATAGGAGTTTAATCACTGGAGATGGGTAAGGGACAGGAAGACAGAAGAGGAACTTCTGGGCAGACACAGCAGTGCAGAGCACTGCCCTTTAAAAAGTAATCAGTTGTCATACAAATGTCCTGCTTCATCTTACTGTTTCAGAAGGAGGAAGAAAGGGGTACTAGAGTGAAATGACAGAAAACAAGGTTCAAATGCCATTACATTTCCTCTAATTTTTAATGACATGATACAATAACTGTGCTGTGTGAAAAACATATTTCTAGCAAAATCTATGAGAATAAGCTGGACATGGAATTAAGTTTAAAACTCAGACATATTTTATAGTATACATTATTATTGCTATGCCTGGTAATTAGGTACAAAGAGTCAATAGCTTATGAATATTACTGTAATTGGTTTTACTTTTAACTTCTATATAGGCAAAGCAAGCATTTCTGGGGAAGCAAGTAGTATTTGTGCTGGGAGGAGGGAAGAAATGGGACATTTTTAGTCCTTGGTCCTCTCCAGTACTCCCTCATCTTTACCAGTTTCAAGCATCATTCATGGAATAAGTATGTGAAGCACCTACTATGTGCCACACACAGTGCTAGGGACAGGTGCCTGTGGCCCCATCTTAATAGCGGGAGCAGGGACTGCGACCAGGACTGCAGTGTCCAGGCAGTCCCACTCTAGAACACCTGGGATGTGATTTCCCTAGGGCTACAGAGATTCACAGAGATCAAGCACTTCCTGGGAATCTTCTGCTTTGCACATTTGACTCATTTTCTTCCCTCCCACAAACTGAGAAACTGTCAAACACAGTTTTCCCTTTCACCCTCCCAATAAGGTAAATTTATATTATTTACATTAAAAACAAAAACAAACCCACAAAAACTCCAACTTGGATTCCTGTCAAAAATCCACCCATGAGAAAGTCATTTGGTTTAATAAGAAACAATCCTGAGAGTGCAGTGGAGTGCAGTGGCGTTTCCCAAGCAAAATGTCTTGGCACACACTGTGGTGGTCTGCCTCACAGGTCACAAGTACAGTAAGATGCTGACCTCCTAACCCTCAGAGTGTCAAGCTGGAAGGAGGCACTGGGGCAGCCAGAGGTCCTGGGCCAACCGCCTTTTGTTCCAAGCAACCTATTCCTTCTTTTATTCCAGTATCAATGAACTATTATTACTTTCTAAGTATGCTGCAAAGTGAAAAGGTTGGGAAGCACTGGATTGCCTTAGAATACTTTTATGTTTTGAGAAACAGCTCAAGAGCACACAGGTTGGGTAACCTTTGTCAAATCCTCCTCTCTGGGTCATAGGTCATAGTTTACTCACAAGTATGAACAGGTGGTTACACTAAATGATCCCTGATTTCCCTCCTAGTCTTACAGCATAATATTCTGAGAAGAAAAAGAGGCAACAATTTAAAGGGAGCCTTGGAGACTGTTCAAGACTTCTAGCAAATCCTTGTTTATTTGACAAATCTGATTGGGTGCCTGCTCTGTCAGAAAACTATGACTGACAGTGGGATTACAACTAAACCAGAGAAGCATATTCCTTGCTCTTATCAAGCTCATAGTCCACAAACAAAAAAGGCAGTTATAATTTAGTGAAGTAAGTATTAAAATGGAGAAAAACACAGAGTGTGGGGTAAGTGATGGGGTACCTGCCCAGCTTTGGTTAGGGAAAAGGTGACCCAAGACAACACACAAGAACACACAGGAGCTGGAGAGTGGGCTGGGGTGGGTTGTGGGTGTGTGTGAGGCAGGAGTGGATGGTATGGGGAAAGATGACATTCTAGGCAGAGGGAAGACCATCTGCCACGTCCCAGATGCACAGTCACTTGGGAGCTGTACAGCTAGAATTTTAAGCATGAATTTAAATGGAAGAGTGATATGAAAGGTTAGGAAAAGCCCTGTGGCTGCAGAGCCGAGAATGAAGTAGAGGTGGGCAAGACAGAGGTGGGAAAATCAGGTGGCTGCTAACTCTACAAATATTCAGATTATGTAGTGAATCAGGGAAGGGAACAAAAAGAGGATTCAAGAGTCTCCCTTTCAATTCTGCTTGGAGAAGTCAAACAAGGCTTCCTACAAGATGAGGCAGAACTAGGTTATAAAGAATAGGAAAGAATACACAATAGCATCTTATTACCACTGTATTTGTATTTTTTTGATGTTCAGATTAAACTATAAGTCTAAATTCCAAAAATAAGGTAAGGAAAATATGTTTAAAATATTCTTGAAAAGCTCTCTTCATTTAAACCTACTTTCAGTGAAACAACTCCCTCAGTGTTAGTGCCTGAGAAACCTTCTTCATCAGCCTTATTTATATTTTTATACAATCTTCCTGAGGGACAGAGCCATAATCTAAATTCCCTCTCAACACATCACAATCATTTTAAAATCCATTAACTCCAGCTCAGCCCTCTCTCCTGGTTTTTTTAGCACCTTCACTTAGGATCCCCACCCAATATCCAATGAGCATCTCAAAGTCATAGTTTCTATTTGATTTTTTGCTATATACTTGCCTTCTAGAAAACCTAATACAGCAAGTCAAAAAAAACCTGTTACTTTGTTTATTGACCATTTAGATATACTCTACTTTGAAATGCCTGCTCAGACTGGTTGCCAATTTTTCTATTAGGTAATCTGTTAGTTCCCTCAAAGCCATTATAAGTATTCCACTGGTGTTAATTTATTTGGGTACATCTCTCACCAGATTAAGGAGGTACTATGTCTCTTTCTTCTTTATACGCCTGACATCAAGGGCAATATTAACAAAAAGTAAGTGTGCCAAAATCCATAAGAATAAAATATTCATAAAATAGTGAATGCTAATAAAAAATTCAGAAATAAATGCAAGATTATGAAATGTGAAAAAAAAGAGTATTCTTAAAACTGGGAGAGAAAAAGTGAGCAGAAAGTTGGCTACTTCAGAAGCACTACAGTAAGTCCATGTAATACAGAATCCAGTAAGTATACTTATAATTACATCTACAAAAGACCACTTCTTTTTAAAACAACAATGCCATCTGACTTCCAGGAAATTACTTTCAGGCTATATTTTCTAATTAATGCCTATAAAATATCTTAAATTGAGTTTTACATATTATTCTTTTTTAACACTCTCTCTATATATAAACTTATACCCTGCAAAACAGAATGCACTTCACCATAGCAACAGTTCTATATCAACTCCTACTCAAGTTAGAAAAAGCATATGTAAAAGAAATGAATATTCTGGAATATTCTGAGGTGCCTGGTGGAATAAAACACTCCATATTTTTATTTTTTGCAAATATTTAAATATGAGTTCAATGTTTCTTTAAAATGGTGTCATAATTAGACAGAATGCTATTTTAGTTTCTCAAATCTTGCTTTATTAAACAGTATAATACATTTCTTAAAAGAAAGAGGGAAAGAGGTAAAAATAAAAAGTTAAGAAAAAAGCAAACAAAAAAACAATGTCAAGGATAACATACTTAGGATCAAAATGGTTGGCGTGCTGGGGGATGTGAACAGTAACAGAAAAGATGTTTAAGTGATTTTTGTAAATAAAATATAAACCAAGGTCCTAAATGTTACAATTACATTACTTTCTCAAGAAAAACGATTCTCTACTGTAATTACAGGAACTGAAAAAGTAATTTTTGGGTTCACACAGTCTTCTTTAAGAATACAATAAAAATATTAGTACTTATTAACTTGGTTTGATAAATTAAGTAATTTACAAATTCCCTAATGAGAGTGAACAAGTTTACAGCCATTGGGGATCAGATTACATACTGAACAACAAGTCTTTGTAGGATATCACAATGTAATGTTAAAGGAGACATAATTCAGAGCATTTCTTTTCACTTACCACCCTAGTGGCGGCCAGATTTACCGTGTGCACATTTGTCATCCTTGCTCCCAGCCTAAGATGGAATACTCTACTATGTTCCCAACCTCTAGCTGTTCTAGACTTCCTTTCTCTGACCAAACTTCCAACTGCTCCCCTACATTCCAACTCTCCCACCATCCTCTGAAAAATTCCCAAATCATTCTGTTCTAACCCCCTTGCTCAACATTTCTTTCATACAGTGGCTTAAACCAAAACCTGGCCGTATTCCCCTACACCCCTTCATTTGGAGGCTGAGCTTTTTGCCAGGTGCTACACATAATGCCAGTGTTCAGAAGTTCTCCCTTTTGCTTCTTTAGGGCTCTACTGAGGTAGGGCAGAGACATGAGATAAGCATCATGATTAACTTTTCCTCCCTATGATGAAAAAATGCCAAGATATAAACAGCATAGTAAGAATGGAGGGACTCCATCCTGAGGCTAAGATTCCATTTTAAAACCAGGGAGTTAGGAAATAAGATTCCTCACATAGTATATGGTAATCAGCCAATAATCTATCTTAAGGCAGGGCAAGCAGTCCTAACTGATAAATTCCCAGTGCTTGAGGGAAAACCATTATCTTGGAGAACAGGATCAATAAATTCCTTGTGTTGTTTATATTACAGAATTATCTAGAGGACTGGCTGTGGATGGTGACATAATGTCTCTCACTGGAGAAAGACATCATGAGACCGCATGTCCAGGCTACACTGCCTCCCCCACCCCACCCTTGGCCCCATTCTTGAAAGCCTTTAAAGACAGAATCCTAAACCCTTAAGGAAGCCTCCTCTCTGAGGTTGCCTGCACTCACCTTTATCTGAGTGTGTACTTTTTCCCTTAAATAAAGACCTCTCTCTGCTCAAATGATTGTGTTTTGTCTCGCCACTCTTCCAGTGGTAGGCATCTGTTACTTTGTTTGCTATTTCATTCTATTTCCCAGACTTAAGCACAAGTCTTTACCTTCTCTGTTCTACTTCAGACAAGTAGGGAAGGACTACTAAGATCTCTCATTTGGGCTTGCAAGTTCCCTGTCACCTGGGTGACCCAGAAAGGACTGCAGCTATATAATCATGCTCTTTAGTAGGCTGTCTGAAAATCTCCTTTCTTTGCCCTTTAGAAGTTCTCACAGCATAATCTCACTCCATCCAGTGCTCTGCGACTCCTCCAAACCCTGGGGTGGTAGGGGCTTAGTTTCCACGCTGTGCAGATTCAAGTGGACACTGGACACCAGGTAACTCTGGCTTCAGGAGCTGGCAAGGGATTTCCCCTTTGCTAAGCAGGAGTTCAATGACCTTCTCTATCCTCCCTGTGTTCTTCCTTGCTGTCTGCTGCCAGTACGGCTGCTGTCATTCACTACTACTCTTGCTTCAATGAATTCCTTCCTTACCTACACTCTTCCGACCTCTTTGAGAATTCTTTCCTGTTCAGTCAGGAAACCTACCCTGTCCAAGTTGAGGTTTCACCTAGTGTGCACGGAGAGACCTCCCCAGATGCAGGTGCCCAGCAACATAACCACCTTCCTGTCCTCAGAGCAGGCACCTACAAACCTCCAAGTCACCAGTCCACCTCTTGGGATCTCTGATACCTTCATCTTCCCATACAAATGCCACTGTTATCTTAGATGACTTTAACATTCGCATAGATGACTTTTTCCCAAACTCTGTTCCTTGATCTCGTCATCTCCAAAGTCCTTTTCCACTTACACTACCCACCTTTGATGGCCATACCCAGATCTTGCCATCTCCCAGAACATGACCTTTGAAATCTTAAAGTTATGCATTTCATTCTCTGATACAAACTCTCTCACTTAAGTACCATCTACATGCTAATTTCTTGACTCATCACCAGATTATTTTACTCTCTGCTGACAAAGACTCTTACTTTGACTACATTCTAGTCAGACTCCTCCTGAGCCCTCAATTGCCTCAATCTTGGCCTAGAATAACTGCACACTGATTTTGTTTCCCTTCCCCACTAAGAGACCAGAACAGACACCAGCATGGTTTCTAACAGCTCAAGGCCACATCCTTAGCCTTAGCATGACCCCAGGCCACTTAAGGTGTCCGCCTGAGGAAGCACAGTACTCCCTGGAGAATTCAGTTTGTTCCAGCCAAAATCTGGTGATGGGCAGATGGGCCCCTGAACCTCCTCTTACAGAAGTTACTTGAAAAAGCTTGAAATTATAAATCTTTTCTCTGCCCCTTTGAGATGTAAATCTTCTACCACCAAGAACTATCTCCTCAAGGATGTAAGAGCCATCTCTTTGAAATGCAAACATTCAAGGAAATATCTCTCCCTTTCTTTCCCAGTCCACCTGGGAGAGCACAAACACCAGTTGCCAGTTAGTAAACCCAGATGGGTTTACATTAACCAATCCCCTTTCCCGCTTTTTATAAATTTCTATTTTCCTGAATCTGCTCAAAACACCCACCTCCCACCTCCTTCCTCCTCCCTATTCCCTCATTGTCCCTCTAATATGTCCAGTCACCTCTGTACAAATTGAAGTTAAATTCAGTTCACACTGGACCCTTCCCTACTGCAACTATATTACTGAATACAATCGACCCTTACCTTTTTAATTAGTGTATGGCTTTATCTTTTAACAATGTACCTCTGTCACACACACACACCCTTTCTCTCTCTCTTCCTCCCTTCCACAAGATCACTTTCTTCCCCAGCTTCAATCACTCTCTTGCTAGTATTCTCAATCCTTTAGGAAAAAAAAAAAAATCCTTAACACTGCATGTAAGTAAACCGGCCTTGTTCTTATTTCTGAACACTTAGTCCTTCACAGTCTGTGCTCTCTCTTACTCAACACTTTCACTTCCTTGAAACACCCTGCACTGCCTCACTTCTAGCTTCTGCATGCTGGGTTTTTGGCTTGGAATGCCTGCTCCACTTTCCTGGCCCATACTGCCTCACTCTTGAGTCAGTGTCTCATCCCTGAGAAACCTTCCTCAATGCTTCCCCAACATGGGTTAGGTCCACCTGCTACATGCTCCCATGACACTCTGGCTTCCCATATCATGGCACTTGCCAAGCTGTATTATAATAGCCTGGGTATCTTCTCTGCTAGACCACAAGCTCTCTGAGGGCAGGGAATATTTCTGTCTTACTTAACACTCTCTGTTCTAACACTTGCTTCACTACCGGAGCTAAACAGGCACTCATTAAACACGTGTTAAATGAATAAAAGTTTGAGAATGCTAATGTTCTATAAGAGAACTCCAGCTTATATGGCAAAAATTCTCATCACTGAAATAAGCTCAAGTATCTCCAATTCTTTCACAGAACATCTGAAAATAGTGGAACATAGGGCAATATCTATAATGTTATACACTAATAGGAATTTGTGAAACCATGGAATGATTCGACCCTATTAGCACATTTGGGCATTTACAAATGTAAAATATTTTTGCAGGGTTACCTAGGTGAAAAGAAAATTTCTGACCAGGATTCCTGCCTGGCCTTAATAGTACCCACTGTATATAAACCTGAGTCTGTTTGCGTATCTATGGGATGGCTGCTCAGTCACAGGAGTACTGCCCCAGGGGAGGGGTGGAGAGGAAACACCCATTCTCTCCTCTCTTCAGTTCCTGGTATGCAAGTGGTTGGGCATCTGACAGTCACATAGAGGCCTGCCCACGGAGTTCCTCCCATGGCTAGGGGCAGGGAAATAGAGGGCCAGGAGAGTAGGGAGAGAATGGTATGAGCCAGGAAGCTAAGAGCAGTGAGAATGGGAGAGAGCAGAGAAAGGAAGCATAGAGGGGGAACTAGGTGAGAACAGTGGCTGGTGGAAAGAAGCCATGGAGCCCTGGTGCTAGGAAAGGATTAAGCCTGTGATGGGGAGCAGGAGGGAGCAGTGCCAGCCAGAGCCAAGAGAGACTGAGACCTACAGCTATGAGAATAAACATGGTATGAACTCCTTTTAAAAACCCTAACTTCTTGCCCTTGTCTTTATTCATTTTTACTGAATTTATAGGGAATTTGCCCCAGGCAGGGAACCGCCTCCTCCCAGAGCAACACTAGGATAACTAATTACAACTGATCCTTTAGTTGCTAAATCTTTCCATTTATGGATCTCTCATGGGAAATGGCACCAATTCCATATTTGGTCATAAATATAAAACTATAGGCCAGGATTAGTCCATTTAAAGCCAAAGTTAAAACTTGGGTAAACTATTAAATACTTATTTCATATTTAAAAGTTTGGGATCAGTTATCTTTTACTTATTTTTTGACATAATGTGGTACTTACTGATAAATTTGTACTATTGGGAACATACTGATCCTGTTCTCCCACCAACACATCAATCACAGGGTGCCGGCCATTTTTTATTATGATTTTCCTTTCTTCTTGTAGCGTTGGTCTGCAAAAAGAAGCATGTTTCCATTTACAAGGCATGGAAATAGCTTTACAAAAATCTCTAAGATAGTGTGTAAAATAGACTTTAGGAACATACAACCAGAATCAGGCTTTGAGTATAAAAGTTAAATTCTAATTATAAGAATTTGGAAGACAATTATAATCATCATAGTGGTTGGTGCACAAACTTCAGCAGTCTTACAATGGCTCCATTATTGAGGTCTACATTTATAAATCCTTTTTGTTTTTTATTTTTCTACAATTCTCTAAGACCAATATTTTCATTAGTAAAAGGTACAGTTCAGTTTAGTGCTATTTAAATCATTTTCAGTAATAAAACAATAAAGAAAATCATGTAAAATTATTTCTACATTTACTACATTCATATAAATTAAACGTTGGACTTGGCATATTTCACTTTTATTGATGCAAAAAATTTTTTTTGGTCTTGTTTTTTAAGCTTTTAGATTTCTATGTTTCTATCTATACCTTTAGCTGTTTATCAATGCCTCTGTGAGCACTGCCCTACTCTTCTTATTCTCTCCAAAGATTACCACTGAGATCAGTTTGGTGTTACCCTCCCCAGACTTCTTCTATGCATTTAGGTTTACATATACTCATTTCACTGGCTTATGATTTCTTTTAAAAAAACAACAGAATCATTCTGTAATATATCATTCCAGAACTACTTTTGTTCCCCCTTCACTCTCACCTCAACACATATTACGAAATAGATCTCAACCTTCACCACATGGGTCCAATTGACTCTTTTTTAAAAAATATTTTTAAGTTATTTTGAAAATAATTTGAAAAAAATAAAGATACAAAATATGTTCAAATAAAAAAATAATTTGCAGAAATGAGAATAAAGGGGTAGAAAAACAAAACCTCATAACAAATTTTAGTTTGAATTTAAACATAGCAAATCTCAAATTTTTATTCCATATTTTCCTGGTTTTTGAAGAAATATATACTTGGAATGAGCAACACACTCTGAATGCTATTAACAGCTTATCAGCTGTCATGCATACACCTCGACCATAGTCTTTTATAAATAGTAATTCTAGATTTCAATAATTTCTAATATTCTTTATCGTTATTTCTGGTTCTTCTCCCACTTACATGTACAAAAATCTAATACTTGAATTTTTTGAAATCTTTTAAAGGTCATAATTTTGTTCAGTTTGTTCCAAACTGCAAAACATTTTACTTTTTATATCTATAAGTACGAATTAGAACAATCGATAAAATGATTATTTTTATTTCACATCATCTAGTAAGTTTTGGTGTGCAATCAGAGAATAAAAGAATACTACCACAAGTCCTTTTAGCAAAACAGGATGGCCCAGGTTCTTATCACTAAATACTGCAACTTACTCATAACACCAAGAAATACTACTTTTCTAAATACTTCAATTCTTCTTAAATATGTCTGGCTAACAAAACCCCAAGAACATACACTCACATTTCTTAAAGAAAGTGATTAAAATATCTTTAATCAAACAATTGAAACTGTCTTTTGGAAGGAGACATTTAAATTTATAGGAAAAGGACAACTCTTGGATTTTAGAATATAATTTAAAACGTAGGATTTTTATCTAGGTGGGTTATGAATTTACTGTAAAAAAATGAGACCATCTGTGATATCAATATTAAAATAAAATCCTAGATGCTCTGCCAAGTGAAATTAATATATCATATTCATGACATTGATATGACTTTCTAGGAAGGTTTTCACTTTAGAATAAAATTTTGAATGATTTGTTCTGCTCTAAAATCTAAACTGACTTATTCTATTGCTATCAAAATTATATAATGACAAAACACTTCCTGGTAGAGTTAAGAAGCAAGTGATAATTCAGAGAGCTAAGATGATATACTAGAATAGGACAGTTATAGCAAGAAATATATGAAAATCATGTTGATGATATCTTATGGCATTGAAGAATAATTGAGGAAATCAGGATTTTGCCTGGAAAGAATGAAACACTGAACTGGAACATATTTACTTATTTTATATTTTTAAAATTGTATCTTTCTCCTTTAAATACCCCAGGGAAATAATATAATCTATATTAGTAAAACAGTATACTATCCAGAATACAAATTGGATAGGAAGACTTAAAATAAGAACTTTTGGCTACAGGATTAGACCATAGTGAATAAAATGTTCTGATAGCATTTAGAAGGAAAATATTGCAATTATGAAGCTAAATAACCAATTTGAACTAGCTGTAGTAGCTCAAATGCACTAAAATCTTTAAACAAGTTGGAAATCTAAGTGGAAAAAAGACATAAACTCTGGATACTTAAGTACTAGCTTAAAATGAATTTTAAATAAAATTTTTGTGGATATTTACACTCAATTTCATTTCTGCTAAATGAGACTGATTATATTACTTAAAGCTTATAGTGTGATTTTTCATTTAAATTTTTTCAGGTGGATTCTTCTTAATATAAAATATATGGTATCAAATTTGGAAAGTATTTTAGCATGTGAAATATTTCCTGAAATTGTCTATATGGTCCTCCTACTAAGGACAAAAAGGTTGGATTAAGTGTAGAAAACAGCTACTTGAAGGCCCCTAATAACTAACAAGGCAGTAAAGAATTACCAAGCCAGGATCTGGGGTAGGACAGAGGCCCAGGGAAGATGTTTGCTGATTTCTGAGGGAAATCAAGGCTTTTACTTCTGAGGAAAATAGTGCCAAGGCTGAGCACTATGGAGAGCTTGGCTCTATACTAAGACTCCAAGGGGCTGCACACCAGTCATAAGAGTACATCTGAAGAAAGAACTGCAACCTTTGAACCTTTGGATCATCTCAAGCCCTGATGTGGATTAAGTGATGTCAGTGTCCTGAGATGCCTGAAAAAGCAAATGTGATTCTTTCAGAAGAAATATAACATCAAATTATTTCTACAAGTGACTTTGTAAATGCCCTAAGATAATCAAAACAAGCAGGCAGGCATTCAAGGAACTACATGAATGAAATTGAGCAGAAACAACAGGCAATAAAAACAGACCCACAAGGACTCCAGATATTGATTTATCAGGCACAGGCTTCAAGATAACTAAGTTTATTATGCTCAAAGAGACAAATTGAGAATTAAGAACCAAAAATGATTTTTTTTAAATAATCAATTATTATGGGTATAGAAGATAAAAACAACCTGTATGTTCAGATATTTTTATTAAAGACAAAGGATTTTTGCAATACTTGATTCCTTCTGAATTTTGAATAAATATCTTTGAATAATAATAGCTGCTATTTAGTAAGTGCTAATTATATGCCTGGTCCTGCTTAGAAGTTTCTTACGTCTTTATCTCATTTAATCTGTATCACATTTCTGAGAGGCAGATATTATTTTGTCAATGTAGAAACTGAGGATCAGCAAGGTTAATTAATTTGCTTAAGGTCAATTGTTAAATAACCAAGCTAATATTCAAACCCATGTCTGTTTGATCCAAAGTTAATAACTCTGAAGGACATGCCTAAAAGAAAGCTTCAAATTTTACTTAATGCAAATCAAGGGGTCTTCATATATATACTGGAAGATGCCAAAAGAAGAAGCCCCCCCCAAAAAAATCTAGGACCAAACTTGCATACAGTAAATACTGTAAAATGTTTGTTAAATCTCTGATTAAGTCTAGGAATTAATTATACAGGTTTACAGTGATGTAATAAGGGATACATTTTCACTCTTCAGATGGATTTTTATCAAAACTACATCATAGTACAGAATTCCTACAACTTTAAGATTTATCCCATTTACTAAATCATAATTTTACTTCTTACACTTATATTATGGATACAGATAGGCTAGAACCAGACCTTCTAACATCAAAACTAGATTCTCATTATTATATCACACTTAAAATTATATATTATTTTAAATTACATACTGTAACAGATATGCATATGTAGGTATACATACAGATATACATATACACAGAGAGAGATGGTATAATTTGGCATGTAACAAACCATACACACAGCCTCTTTTCTCACTAGCTGCAGTACAGCAACAGCAAATGGCAAAAGGCCACAGGAAGAAATATAAGATGGGATCAATCAGGCATGACTCTTTCAGTGGGAAGAGCTTTATCTGCACACACTAAGTGTTGTGCCTGACACTGAAGATACATGCTACCCAGAAATGGACAAAAATGAAACAGAACAGCAAACTGAGTACCTTTTGGATCTATAACTGGCATAAAAAACTCCTCCAACTTTCCTCCCACAAAGTAAATAAATGCTTTCTTCACATTAAACGAACTATTTTTTAACATCTATTATGGACACTCTATAGGTATAGAGGACATTTAAATGTAAAAAAAAGATACTTGGCACAAGCTAGAGAAGAAACCAAGATATGCAGGAATTATGAACAGCAAAACATATATCTACTAATAAACTCTGTATGCCATAAGCACTGATGGAATATCACTTGTTTTCTTTTTAGTTCTCACAATAAGCCAGTGAGTTAAACACACTTTTAATTTTCTATAAAAGTATATGAAAAAAAAAAGAGGCTATGTCCTAGAATGAATATTTTTTTGTCACCTCCAAAATTCATATGTTGAAACCTAATGCATACTGTAATGGTATTAGGAGGTGGGGCCTTTGGGAGGTGATTAGGTCATATGGGCAGAATCCTCATGAATGTGCCAGTGCTTTTCTAAAAGAGCCCCCAGAAAGTCCCCTATAGGGCAATGCCCACTGGAGCCACACAGAAAACCACCCACGAAAACTCCAGCCTGGTGCAGCCATAGGAGCGCGGCCAGGCACAAAGTGCCGGCAAGATGTGGGGCCAGCACAGAGAACCACCTCAAGCACAACGTGGCCTAGGCTTGCTTAGCAAAGCTATGGGAACAGGGCTGCAGCCCCAGGGGGCCTGTAGGGCAGAGCATTGAGCCAAAGATTTGGCTGAACTTAAGGTTTGGGACTTAAGAGCAATTTGAAAGCAATAGAGAACAATTTGCCTCAGAATGAATCATACCTTAAGTCTCAACCGTATTTGATTTAAATGATATTTAAATAAGACTTTTATTGAAGTTAAACATAGTGTTCAAGTCAAAGCTAACAAATGAAAGGATTGCTCCTTTATAAAAATGTCACCCGCATAAACTAAAAAATTGAAATACATCACATTCACTTCCAGAGTGATAGTGAACATCTGCTTTCACTTACTCAATGATAGAGCAAGCAAGAAAGGAAGCTGTTAATTTTAAATCATTCTATTTATGTATGATATTTAGCTGTACCAAGGATTCAATACACTTGAATAATTTTAGTATTTTATAATAAAAACACTAAAATTAATTAAATAATGCCATCTCATCTAAAACACTGAAAAAGGGGGAAAATAAAAAATATATTACCTGCAGTAATCTCCTTGCTTAGCAACCTTGGCCAGGGAGAAAATGCAGTCAACAGTTGCTAGGTGATGTACCGCTTTACACAAGGAGTGATAATGTTCACTGAAATTCCTACAGAAGCAAGAACAAAAAAGTGAGCAAACTGGTTTCTTAGACCTATAAAAGCTGTACCATTAGTAACCACTTTACTAGCTAAGAAGAGCATGAACAAAATAACCAGTTATACCTAGCAGTTAAGAAAGATGGAAATTACAATGAACCTCTTTCCTGTTTAATGTAACTTGTTTGCTGAGAATTCTTTTTGTTTCATTTGGGTAGAAATATATACATTTAAAATAGCTTCTATACAGAATCTACTATTAATACCATAGTGCACATTTCATCTGACCATGACATTTCAACTTACACATGATTAACACAAATGCAATGATCATTTTCATTTAGTTTGAATAACATCACAAACTACCCATATGGGTCAGTTTCCCTTTGTGCTTCTTCACAGCACCACCCAAAGTAGGAATAATAGTTTCATTACCTTTCTCTCACACTGATTAGAAACTTCTGGATAGTACAGCCCATGTCCATCTGATTTGCCTATCCCTACAGCCCTAACATCTAGCCCATAACCTTGGCATAAAATAGACACTGTAACACATTTTGTTGAAGGCGAGTGAGAAGAAAGGTACTTTTTTCAGTGATCTTCAGTTATCTTACTAATAATGCACATAGAAATTATTTTAGATTTGTTTTTAAAAAGATAGTGGTCACTGACAAGAATCTCTAATTAAAAAACTGGATATCTAAAGCTTAAGAGACTCTTTTATTGAAAGATTTTTGCAGAAAAAATATAGGAATATATGCAGGTGTTTTCTTTTTTCTTTTGCTTAAATTATCTCATCTCATATCACAGGTATTTCTTACACCCTCTTTTTAAAGAAGTTCCTCACCTTCACCCCAGGCAAGGGAAACAAAAGCAAAAATAAAGAAGTAGGACTTTATCAAACTAAAAAGCTCTGCACAGCAAAGAAAACCAGCAACCAAATGAAATGGGAACGTACTGAATGGGAGAATGTATTTGCAAATGATATATCCAATAAGGATTAATATCCATAATATGTAAAGAATGCATACAACTCAACAACAAAAAAAACAAATAACCCAATTAAAAAATGGGCAGAGGACCTGAATAGACATTTTCCCAAAGAAGACATACAGATGGCCAAAAGACACATGAAAAGATACTCAACATCACTAATTATCAGGGAAATGAAAATCAAAACCACAATGAGGTATCACCTCACATTAGTCAGAATGGCTAGTATCCAAAAGACAAAATAAGTGTTGGTGAGGACAGAGAAAAGAGAACATTGTGCAGTGTTGGTGGGAATGTAAATTGATGCAGCCACTAAGGAAAACAGTTCCAAGAAATTAAAAATAGAAATACCATACAACCCAGTTAACTCCACTTCTGGGAATTTACCCAAAGAAAACAAAAATAACTGATTCAAAAAGATATATGCATATTTGTGTTTACTGCACCAGTATTTACAAAAGCCAAGTGTGGGAGCAACCTAAGTGTCCACTGGCATATGAATGGATAAAGAAGATGTGGTGTGTATATGCATATAATATATGTGTGTATATATATAAAACAAATGTATACAGTGGATGTGTTTATATAATGAAATATTAAACATAAAAAAAGAATGAAATCTTGCCATTTGCAACAATATGGATGGACCAAGAGGGTATTATGCTAAGTGAAATAAGTCAGAGAAAAACAAATATGATTACACTTACATGTAGAATCCAGAAAGTTAAAAAATGAACAAACAAAACAGATATAGACTCATAAATATGGAGAACAAACTGATGGTTGCCACAGGGGTGAGAGTGGGAAAAAGGCAAAATACATGAAGGGGACAGAGATACAAACTTCCAATTATAAAATCAGTCAGTTACAAGAATGAAAAGTACAGCATAGGGAATAGAGTCAGTAATATTGTAATAACAGATTGTAACTACACTTTAAAGTGACAGATGGTACCTACACTTATCATGGTGAGCCTTCCATAATGTATATAACTGTCAAATCACTGTCATATACTGAAACCAAGACAAAATTTTGTGTCAACTATTCTTCAGTAAAAAAAAGATACTCCTCCCCCAAACAAAAGAGTATTATGCTCAATGTTTCTCTTAAGATTTCTCTATTTACTGTGGGTTTCAGACACTTTGAGATTGAGTTTGTTTGCATCTTAAATCCAAAGGTTTTTAGAGGGCTTCCTAGCTAAAAAAGGATATCCCAATTAAGCTATCATGTGAATAGTTATTCCCATATTATCACCATATTTATTTTTTTTATCTGATTTGATTTTTCTAGTGATACTAGAATAAGGTATTCTATGTAAATTACTTTTTCAGATACTAGAAACATTTTAAGTATCCAGCTTTGTTTTTGTGTTGTTTGTGAATTGAAAAATATATTTACAGTAGGGGTGAGGGCACGGGGAGGGGTGTACAACTCAGAGAAGACAAGAAGTGATTCTACAGCATCTCATTACACTGATGGACAGCAACTGTAATGGGGTATGTGGGGGGGACTTGATGATATGGGGAGTCTAGTAACCATAATGTTGCACATGTAATTGTAGATTAACGATACCAAAATAAAAATAAAATAAATAAATAAATAAATATTCTTAGTTCTGAAGAGGCCACATCTGCCCAACTGCCCAGTGATCATGCCTTGTCATTCCTGATCTGTCTTCAAGTTTACATCTGACCACTCACTTACACCTTGGACTGTGACCTATTCTGTCCCTGTTCTAAGTATGGACCCATCTGGTCTTCCTGTCCTGGCACTCTCTTTTTTTGGTGTCCTTTGCCTCTCTGCATCTGCATGTGAGTGTCTGAGTAACTTCGCCACTAAAAATAAGTCATTCTCACTCTCTCCTTCTCAGTTCTTGTACAGGCCACCAAAACCCTAATTTGGTACTACATAGCAGCCTTAGGTTTGATAGTAACTGTCCCTGATCTTCTAATTTCCAGGACAGAAAGGAGTGACATAACTCTCAGTGGGTACCATTTCAGTTATATAAAAAGGAGGGTGGGAGGACAGGGAGAGATAAGGTAATTATTTTGATGTGGACAATAATGCTCCTTCTCGTGTCAACTATATAAATAAGACGTGAGCAAAATGCAAAACTATCATAAAACTTAAACATCACTTATGAGCCTTATTTGGTTTCTCGGTCTTTGTCATTTGCTATACTTTGGAAAATTTCAAAGAGATTATCCATTCTTAGAAAAATGACAAGCTGAAAAATGGACAAATTAGGTAACAATCCGACAGACTGGGTTCATATCATAACAACATGCAACCTGATCACTAAACCACCCATCAACTTGAAGATGGACCCAAAGTGCTTCAGTTTAATCTCTGGTCAAAAGATTGCTGGGGGACTTCCGGGAAGATGGCGGCATAAGTAGGGCAGCAGAAATCTCCTCCCAACACTATATTTATCTACGAAAACACAGCAAATACATCTATTCCTAAAAGAGAGACAAGAATACACAGGAAAGCGCACAGCATGCAGCTACACCCGAGAGGACTCAGCACCCCAAGAGGTGGGTAAGATACGGAGCTGCGACCCGGCGGGACCCGAGCACTCCCCCACCCCAGCGCACCGGCGGGAGGAGAGGATTCACAGCTGGGAGGGAGTGGAAGTACACCCCGCGAAGTAGCCAGCCCCGGTGATCTGTGCAGGGAGCGCTGACCCACATTGCGCAGTGCAGCGGAGATTGGAGAGACAGAGGGGCAGGATCTGAGCAGGGAACACGCCAGGGTACTTGCAGCCGGCTCCCGGGAAGGAAAAAAAAAAAAGTGCGCGCTCTCTTCAGCGGTCTTAAAGAGACAGGGGCCAAGCGGAGGAGCGGAACGGCCCAGCATACTCAGCCCAACAGGCTGGGAGTCCTGGGGAGTATCAGACACCTCAGCTGGCAACTGGGGAAGCGTAGCCATACTTACACTTCTCACTGAGATCAACAGCCTCCTATTCGTTCCCACCCTTGCCAGAATGATAAAGGGTCCTGCGGAGCGACGCAGCTATGGCTGCGGAATAGTGGGGCAATAGCGCCACCTACAGAATTCCCACAGAATCTACTCTCGGTGGGCGTTTTTAATTTTTTGTTTTGTTTTTTTGTTTTTTCGTTTTTTTCTTTCTTTCTTTCTTCTTTTTTTCTTTTTTTTTTCCCTTTTTAAAGTCTTAAAGAGCCCAGCTGAGATACGTGGCAACTACCAGGGACCAATTCTATAGCCATGAAAAGACAGAGGAATATGGTTCAGACCAAAATCAACCAGACAACCCCAGAGAGGGAGTCTGAAGTGATGGAAATGCAGTCTTCCTGAAAAAGAATTCAGAATAAAAGTCATAACCATGCTGATGGACCTACAGAGAAATGTGCAAGAGCTGAGGGAGGAAGTGAGGGAAGTGAGGAAAACAATGCAGAAATCAGACAAGCGATCGACAGGCTTAACAGCAGACTGGAAGAGATGCAAGAGACTGTTAATGGAATAGAAATCAGAGAACAGGAATACAGAGCAGCTGAGGCAGAGAGAGATAAAAGGATTTCTAGGAATGAAAGAATAATAAGAGAACTGTGTGACCAATTCAAACGGAACAATATTTGCATTATAGGAGTACCAGAGGAAGAAGAGAGAGAAAAAGGGATAGAAAGTGTCTTTGAAGAAATAATTGCTGAAAACTTTAACTCGCTGGGGAAGGAAATAGTCTCGCAGTCCACCGAAGCCCACAGATCTCCCAAAAAAAGGGACCCAAGGAAGACAACACCAAGACACATAATAATTAAGATGGCAAAGATCAAAGATAAAGATAGGGTATTAAAGGCAGCAAGAGAGAGAAAAAAGATCACCTACAAAGGAAAACCCATCACACTATCATCAGACTTCTCAACAGAAAACTTACAGGCCAGAAGAGAATGGCATATTATTTTTAATGCTATGAAACAGAAGGGCCTCGAACCAAGAATATTGTATCCAGCACGATAATCATTTAAATATGATGGAGGGATTAAACAATTTCCAGACAAACGAAAGTTGAGAGAGTTTGCCTCTCATAAACCACCACTACAGGATATCTTAAATGGACTGCTCTACAGGGAAGCACACCTAAGGCTAAAAAGATGTCACCAGAGAAAATAAAATCATAGCAAAGAAAGCAGACCATCCAAATACTAACTAAAGGTAAAGAATAAAACACCTAGTATAGAAAGAATGTTGAAGGAGGAATAAGAAGGGAGAGAAATAAAGAAACATCAGACTGTGCTTACAAAAACTTAACAAGAAAGTTAAGTTAGATTGTTAGATAGTAAAGAAGCAACCTCTGAACCCTTGGTAACCAGGAATCTAAAGGCAGCAATGGCAATAAGTACATATCTATCAATAATCACCCTAAATGTAAACAGACTGAATGCACCAATCAAAAGACACAGAGTAACAGAATGGATAAAAAAGCAAGACCCATCTATATGCTGCCTACAAGAAACTCACCTCAAATCCAAAGATATACACAGACTAAAAGTGAAGGGATGGAAAAAGATATTTCATGCAAACAACAAAGAGAAAAAAGCAGGTGTTGCAGTACTTGTATCAGACAAAATAGACTTCAAAACGAAGAAAGTAGCAAAAGATAAAGAAGGACATTACATAATGATAAAGGGGTCAGTCCAACAAGAAGATATAACCATTATAAATACATATGCACCCAACACAGGAGCGCCAGGATATGTGAGACAAATACTAACAGAATTAAAGGAGGAAATAGACAGCAATGCATTCATCTTAGGAGACTTCAACACACCACTCATTCCAGAGGACAGATCAAC
Organism: Smutsia gigantea; assembly: GCA_032199065.1. NCBI lineage: Eukaryota > Metazoa > Chordata > Mammalia > Pholidota > Manidae > Smutsia > Smutsia gigantea. Next base: position 270,531 of record JAVSCE010008099.1, on the reverse strand, counting down.
CAGGCAGAAAATAAGTAAAGGCACAGACGCACTGAACAACACACTAGAACAGATGGACCTAACAGACATCTATGGAACTCTACACCCAAAAGCAACAGGATACACATTCTTCTCAAGTGCACATGGAACATTTTCCAGAATAGACCACATACTAGGCCACAAAAAGAACCTCAGTAAATTTAAAAATATTGAAATCCTACCAACAAACTTCTCAGATCACAAAGGTATAAAACTAGAAATAAATTTTAGAAAGAAATCAAAAGGCTCACAAATACATGGAGACTTAACAACATTCTCCTAATTAATCAATGGGTTAACGACCAAATCAAAACAGAAATCAAAGAATATATGGAGACTAATGAGAACAACAACACAAAGCCACAACTTCTGTGGGACGCAGCAAAGGCAGTTCTAAGAGGAAAGTATATTGCAATCCAGGCCTATTTGAAGAAAGAAGAACATTCCCAAATGAATAGTCTAAAGACACAATTACTGAAATTGGAAAAAGAAAAACAAATGAGGCCCAAAGTCACCAGAAGGAGGGGCATAATAAACATTAGAGAGGAAATAAATAAAATTGAGAAGAATAAAACAATAGAAAAAATCAATGAAACCAAGAGCTGGTTCTTTGAAAAAATAAACAAAATAGATAAACCCCTAGCCAGACTCATTAAGAGAAAAAAGAGAATCTACACACATAAACAGAATCAGAAATGAGAAAGGAAAAATCACAACGGACCCCACAGAAATACAAAGAATTATAAGAGAATATTATGAGAATCTATATGCTAACAAGCTGGAAAACATAGAAGAAATGGACGACTTCTTAGAAAAATACAACCTTCCGAGACTGACCAAGCAAGAAACAGAAAAACTAAACAGACCAATCACCAGCAACGAAATTGAATTGGTAATCAAAAAACTACCCAAGAACCAAACCCCCGGGCCTGATGGATTCACCTCTGAATTGTACCAGATATAGAGAACAAATAACACCAACTCTCCTTAAAGTTTTCCAAAAAATAGAAGAGGAGGGAATACTTCCAAACTCTTTCTATGAAGCCAGCATCACTCTAATACCAAAACCGGGCAAAGACCTCACCAAAAAAGAACATTACAGACCAATATCCCTGATGAACGTAGATGCAAAAATACTCAACAAAATATTAGCAAACCGAATTCAAAAATACATCAAGAGGACCATACACCATGATCAAGTGGGATTCATCCCAGGGACGTAAGGATGGTACAACATTCGAAAATCCATCAACATCATCCACCACATCAACAAAAAGAAGAACAAAAACCACATAATCATCTACATAAATGCTGAAAAAGCATTTGACAAAATTCAGCATCCATTCCTGATTAAAACTTTCAACAAAATGGGTATAGATGGCAAGTACCTCAACATCATAAAGGCTATATATGACAAACCCACAGCTAACATCATACTTAACGGCGAGACGCTGAAAGCTTTTCATCTAACAAGCTTTTCATCGGGAACAAGACAGGGATGCCCACTCTCTCCACTGTTATTCAACATAGTACTGGAGGTCCTAGCCACAGCAATCAGAAAAAACAAAGACATACAAGGCATCCATATTGGTAAAGAAGAAGTCAAATTGTCACTATTTGCAGATGGCATGATACTGTACATAAAAAACCCTAAAGACTCCATTCCAAAACGACTAGAACTAATATCTGAATTCAGCAAAGTTGCAGGATACAAAATTAACACACAGAAATCTGTTGCTTTCCTATACACTAATGATGAACTAACAGAAAGAGAAATCAGAAAAACAATTCCGTTCACAATTGCATCAAAAAGAATAAAATAACTAGGAATAAACCTAATGAAGGAAGTGAAAGACCTGTACTCTGAAAACTACAAGACACTCCTAAGAGAAATTAAAGAGGACACTAACAAAAGGAAATGCATCCCATGCTCTTGGTTAGGAAGAACAAATATAGTCAAAATGGCTATACTACCTAAGGCAATCTACAGATTCAATGCAATCCCTATCAAACTACCAACAGCTTTCTTCAATGAACTGGAACAAATAATTCTAAAATTCATATGGAACCACAAAAGACCCCGAATAGCCAAATCAATCCTGAGAAGGAGGAATAAAACAGGGGGAATTATGCTCCCTGACTTCAAGCTCTAGTAGAAAGCCACGGTAATCAAGACAATTTGGAATTGGCACAAAAACAGACCCACAGACCAGTGGAACAGAATAGAAAATCCAAACATTAACCCAAACATATACAGTCAATTAATATTTGATGGTATGTAAATTGGAGAATAATGAGATGTCAGCCTGTTCAGCAGCTGGTGCTGGAAAAACTGGACAGCTACATGTAAGAGAATGAAACTGGACTACTGTCTAGCCCCATACACAAAGGTAAACTCAAGGTGGATCAAAGACTTGAATGTAAGACATGAAACCATAAATCTCTTAGAAAAACATAGGCAAAAATCTCCTGGACATAAACATGAGCAACTTCTTCACGAACATATCTCCCGGGCAAGGAAAACAAAAGCAAAAACAACAAGTGGGACTATCAAGCTTGAAAAGCTTCTGTAACAGCAAATACATTACCATCAGTAGAACAAAGACATCCTACAGTATGGGGAGAATATATTCATAAAATGTATCTGATAAAGGGTCTACATCCAAAATATATAAAGAACTCATGCACCTCAACAAACAAAAGCAAATAATCCAATTAAGAAATGGGCAGAGGACATGAATAGACACTTCTCTAAAAAAGAAATTCAGATGGCCAACAGGCACATGAAAAGATGCTCCACATCACTAATCATCAGAGAAATGCAGATTAAAACCACAGTGAGATATCATCTCACACCAGTGAGGATGGCCAACATCCAAAAACACAAACAACAACAAATGTTGGCAAGGATGTGGAGAAAAAGGAACCCTCCTACACTGCTGGTGGGAATGCAAATTAGTTCAACCATTGTGGAAAGCAGTATGGAGGTTCCTCAAAAACTCAAAATAGAAATACCATTTGACCCAGGTATTCCACTCCCAGGAATTTACCCTAAGAATGCAGCAGCCCAATTTGAAAAGGACAGATGCACCCCTATGTTTATTGCAGCACTATTTACAATAGCCAAGAAATGGAAGCAACCTATGTCCATCAGTAGATGAATGGATAAAGAAGATGTGGTACATATACACAATGGAATATTATTCAGCCATAAGAAGAAAACAAATCCTACCATTTGCAACAACATGGATGGAGCTAGAGGGTATTATGCTCAGTGAAATAAGCCAAGCGAAAAAGACGAGTATCAAATGATTTCACTCATATGTGGAGTATAAGAACAAAGAAAAAACTGAAGGAACAAAACAGCAGCAGACTCACAGAACCCAAGAACGGACTAATAGTTACCAAAGGGAAAGGGACTGGGGAAATGGGCGGGAAGGGAGGGATAAGAGGAAAAAGGGGCATTACGATTAGCAAATGTAATGTTGGGGGGAGGGCAGTACAACTCAGAGAAGACAAGTAGTGATTCTATAGCATCTCACTACGCTGATGGACAGTGACTGTAATGGGGTTGGTGGGGGGGACCTGATGAAGGGGTAGTTTAATAATCGTAATATTGCACATGTAATTTTAAATTAATGATAATAAAATAAATTATATTAAAAAACTTATCTGATAAAGGGTTGACATCCAAAATATATAAAGAACTCATGCACCTTAACAAACAGAAAGCAAATAATCCAATTAAGAAATGGGCAGAGGACATGAATAGACACTTCTCCAAAGAAGAAATTCAGATGGCCAACAGGCACATGAAAAGATGCTCCACATCGCTAATCATCAGAGAAATGCAGATTAAAACCACAATGAGATATCACCTCACACCAGTGAGGATGGCCTACATCCAAAACACAAACAACAACAAATGTTGGCGAGGATGTGGAGAAAAGGGAACCCTCCTACACTGCTGGTGGGACTGCAAATTAGTTCAACCATTGTGGAAAGCAGTATGGAGGTTCCTCAAAAAACTCAAAATAGAAATACCATTTGACCCAGGAATTCCACTCCTAGGAATTTACCCTAAGAATGCAGCAGCCCAATTTGAAAAGGACAGATGCACCCCTATGTTTATTGCAGCACTATTTACAATAGCCAAGAAATGGAAGCAACCTAAGTGTCCATCAGTAGATGAATGGATAAAGAAGATGTGTTACATATACACAATGGAATATTATTCAGCCATAAGAAGAAAACCAATCCTACCATTTGCAACAACATGGATGGAGCTAGAGCGTATTATGCTCAGTGAAATAAGCCAAGCTGAAAAAGACAAGTATCAAATGATTTCACTGATATGTGGAGTATAAGAACAAAGAAAAAAACTGAAGGAACAAAACAGCAGCATACTCACAGAACCCAGGAACGGACTAATAGTTACCAAAGGGAAAGGGACTGGGGAAAATGGGCGGGAAGGGAGGGATAAGAGGGAAAAAGGGGCATTACGATTAGCAGGTGTAATGTTGGAGGGGCACGGGGAGGGCAGTACAACTCAGAGAAGACAAGTAGTGATTCTATAGCATCTCACTATGCTGATGGACAGTGTCTGTAATGGGGTTGGTGGGGGGGACCTGATGAAGGGGGTAGTGTAATCACCATAATATTACTCATTTAATTGTAGATTAATGATAATAAAATAAATTGTATTAAAAAAAGAATACAGAAAAAAATAACTATTTTACTATTAAAAATAATGTGTTCATTGTGAAAATTTTTAAAAAAGGATGAATAAAAAACAAAAATCTCTCAAAAAAAAAAAGTCTAAAATCTGACCTTGTTTATAAAATGCCTTCATAGAACTCTGATACACTTTGCTGGAATCTTGGAAAACTCTAGCATTTCATGAAAATGTTTGAACAATTCTGGATTAGATACCGCTCCCAATGTCTCAGGAATTATAAATTATGTTTCATTGCACAACTAAAGTAGTCATAACAGGTCCAATTTAAATCTTGGCTTTGATATTTGTGTGGTTCTGGAGAGAAGGGGTAACCTTTAGACTTTCTGCTAGTAGCCCAATTCTTCACAGCATGTAAATAGTGTTCACCAAGCCTGTCCAGCTTATTATTCATAATCAAAGAAAACTTTATGAACCGAATTTGCCAAGAGACTTCTACACTTTGAAAAGAATGGCGAGGCCTCAGGTTCTTAGAACATGAGCTAAGAGAGCCGCCTGGTGGTTATAGTGGTGCACAGACTTGCTGCTGGGCATGTGAGGAATAGTGGTTTTACTGTTTTAACAGGACTGAAAAAATAAGGAGTAAAAACATTATAGTTTGATCAAACACTTAGAGAAGACCTAATACCATCCTCCTTAAAGTTTTCCAAGAAGTAGAACAGGAAGGAATACTTCCAAACTCATTCTATGAAGCCAGCATCACTCTAATACCAAAACTAGGCAAAGACACCACAAAAAAGAAAATTACACACCAATATCCCTGATGAACATAGATCCAAAAATACTTTAAAAATCATTAGCAAACTGAATTCAAAAATATATCAAAAAGACCATCCACCATGATCAAGTGGGATTCATCCCAGGGATGCAAGGATGGTACAACATTCAAAAATCCATCAACATCATCCACCACAACAAAAAGGATAAAAACCACACGATCATCTCCATAGATGTTGACAAAGCATTCGACAAAATTCAACATCCATTCATGATAAAAACACTCAACAAAATGGGTATAGAGGGCAAGTACCTCCACATCATAAAGGCCATATACGACAAACCCACAACCAACATCATACTTAACAGCGAACAACTGAAAGCTTTTCCTCTAAGATTGGGAGCAAGACAAGGATGCCCACTCTCCCCACTTTTATTTAACATAGTACTGGAAGTCTTAGCCACGGCAATCAGACAACACAAAGAAATAAAGGGCATCCAGATTGATAAGGGAGAAGTTAAACTGTCACTGTTTGCAGATGACATGATAGTGTACATAAAAACCCTAAGAATTCACCCAAGAACTACTAGAACTAATAACTGAATTCAGCAAGGTTGCAGGATACAAAATTAATACACATAAATCTGTTGCATTCCTATACACTAATGAACTAGCAGAAAGAGAAATCAGGAAAAAAATTCCATTTACAATTGCATCAAGAAGTATAAAATACCTAAGAATAAACCTAACCAATGAGGTGAAAGACCTATGCCCTGAAAACTACAAGACACTCATGAGAGAAATTAAAGAAGACACCAAATAATGGAAATATATCCTGTGCTCATGGATAGGAAGAATTAATATTGTCAAAATGGCCATCCTGCCTAAAGCAATCTACAGATTCAGTGCAATCCCTATCAAAATACCAACAGCATTCTTCAACGAATGAGAACAAGTAGTTCTAAAATTCATTTGTAGCCACAAAAGACCCTGAATAGATGAAGCAATCCTGAGAAGGAAGATTAAAGCTGGGGGGATAACACTCCCCGACTTCAAGCTGTACTACAAAGCCACAGTATTCAAAACAATTTGGTACTGGCACAAGAACAGACTCATATACCAGTGGAATAAAATAGAGAGCCCAGATATTAATCCACACATATATGGCCAATTAATATACAATAAAGGAGCCATTATAGTAAAGAACAAAAAAGGTAAAGCACTTAACTGAAAGGCCTGTTTTTCCATCCCACTTACTCTCACTTTTTAAAAAACCATGCCAGCTGAATATAGTTTGTGGGTATTATGGGTACTCATTTATATAAATTCTCTGTATTTATATATACTGTATATACAGCAAATCCACACATCCTCTCAGTACTTATCTTTTTGATCATTTTAACCCTAAAAATCTGCCACAAATCTCATAGAATAACTTACTGAATGACCTGCAAACACATCAAAAATAACTTTCAAGCACATAGAAAATGCAGATGGACTGAGACGTCTTATTAATAGAAGTTAAATAAAAATGTACTTAAAAATTTTTAAAAGACTATTTTTGTATCAGCACATCAATTAAAATTGGTAATTCAGGGACAGAAAAAATTGATGACTCCCTCTCTGATGCAAAAGGCTGATTGATGGAAGGAGATAAAGTAAACAAGTTGTTATATACTAGAGTGACAGAAGGTTAGGCTGGAATGCATGGTAGACAACTTGAAATTTCAGGTTGAAGTGCTTGAACCATTGGTAAGCTGATAAGAGTATTGACAAGATGACTAGCTACAGAGTATAAAGTTGCTTGGAGTAGAGAGAAATGAAAAGGGAAGACTAAATGCCTGTTTCAACAGCTCACAGTGGCATTCTGAAGTTAAGAAGGTGCAGTTACATCAGAAGAGATGTAACAGTTTTTACTTTAAAATTTTACTGAAATTTTTTCTTATTTTTCTAAATGTGAGACTAAGTGACTCCTAGAGGAGTGTTATGGGCGAGTTTAAATAAGTAAACTTATTTACTTTAAAAACTAAATAAAAAGTTAACTTTTTAAAAAAGCCATGTAGTTCTGAAGTTCTGCATGACATCTAAAGAGAATAATTTGTTTTCTTAACTATATTTTCCTTAGGAATTTAAGCACATCTTACATAAATTATCGATCTTTTCAATCTATGGGAAGCTTGCTAAGCAACAGTAAACTTCCCTTTTTATCTGTTCCATTTATCAAAATCACCAAAAAAAAGAAATTATCAGACACTTGGGATGCTTGTTTCCCTGTGTAGGAAATAGTTTCTGGGTTTTTCTGCCTTCTTTTCTAACTAAGTAGAGAGGAAGGAAAAGCTCCAGCATGGAGAAGTCAAGCTGGCTCAGGACTTAATGGGGGAGGGAAGACCTGGGCAAGACAAGGGTAGCTCTTCTTGGGAGATACCACATATCTACAATCAACATGCTATCTGCCCACCACTATTTTAGTATATCTTTTTGTTTTTGTTCCTGTTAAGGCTGCTTTGATACTCATTTTCATAGGGCAGGGACAGGGCCACCCCAAAACATCCTAGTACAACACTATGTGCAACAGTTTGGTCTAATAAGGCACTCACTCAAAAAGATCAAATTGAACTTATGTGACTTACTTAGGAAAGGCTCCATTCTTGAAGCACTTCTACAGATAACAGGTAATGTTTGCATTTATTTTTAGACCCAAGAATTTGAACACATGATGTCAAAACTGTTTGTTTTAAAAACCTATAAAGGCAGTCTTCTGTTAGCTGCATCTTCCCTGAGATTTTTAATTTTGCTGGGGGATGATCATTCCTTTGCCAAATTAGACCTACAAGTTATGGTCTTTACCTCTCCAATACTCATCAATACTTCACTGGGTCCCACTGATTCTCTTTAATACTAACGCAAGCTGCTGCTTCTTCGCTACCATTACTGACTCCAACCTTGGTTCACGCTCTCATTATCTCTTACCAATGCCACATTAGTCTTATTGTTTCTATACTCAACTCCCTTCCTCTCAATCCATTCTTTATTATTACCATTTGTTACCTAATTTGAAATTGCCATGCTTAAATTCTTCCATTGACTTCTAGGATAAGTCCAACCCCTTAGCATAGCATGTTGGCCTGTCTGTAATACATCCCATCTGGGTCATCTGAGATCCTCTAGGTCATCTGTCCCCATACTTTCACTTAGCATCCCAAACTCTACTCTTATCTTATATCCTCTGCCCTGAAAAGCTCCATCCCTTTGGCCTCTAGAGCTTTGTGGGTGCTACAACTTCTGCTTACAGGGCCATTGCTCATCACTTAACTGATTCCTACTCATATTTAAAACAGGAAAGTTACCTCAAAAGGAGAATTGCAACTCAGTAAGGTTGGATTAGGAATCCTTGCCATGTACTCCCATAATACCTCAAGCTTTCACTCTGTCACAATACTTAAAATCTCTACTGAAGTTTTTTACAAATCTGTGAACAATTCGAGGGCAAGGCTGTGTCTTTTATCTCCTAGTACAGTGCTTGCTACACACTGGGTGTTCAAAAATTTGATGCCCCTTTGAAAAAGGAAATTATTGGTCACGATGGAAATTGCATCTTATTTGCAGTTTCTCTCATGCCCTCAATCCAATCACTTTCCTCTCTAATCTATCCTGTACACCTTCAGTCCAAATGTCTTCAAATTACTTCTACCAAGATCCTTCCTTCCTAAGAAATGCTGGTCTCCCTATTGTCTATGACAGCAAGTCCAGACAACAGGGTCTGGCTTTTTTAAGTCTCACCATCTGTCTGAATCTACTTGCTCTGCTTCATTTCCAGTCCCTGTTATCCCTTATCTCTTGTCACTTTGAAGAGCCTACCCTCATCCTTTCAAGATCCTACTCAATAATCATTTCCTCACTGAAGTCTTCCTTGGCTCTTCAAATACATATTGAACATGTAGTTTATCTGTGCACTTACAGGTCATCTTGTTTGGATGTAACCACTTCCTGGACCGGCCTTCTGTCCTCCACCAGATGGTTTAGGTTCTGGGGGGTGGGGGGCGGAGGGTGGGGGGTGGGTGGGGAAGGAATCAAATCACACCAATAATGATTACATTTCGAAAAAAGTGAATACCAACACATTATACCAATAAAATGAAATATAAATAAAATACAGAATTTGGCCTTTAATTTGAAACACATGAGAATAAAGAGGAAGATTAAGCACTAGCTTATGTAAGTCATTTGCAGAGAAGGATGTAAACTGCTAAGATGGATAAGAGGTATGGGTATAAATAAGAATTAGTTTTACTTGTGGTATTAAAAGGTTTGGCAGATGATTATTACACATTTTCCAGGTTCATCATATTTTCTCTAAGTACACTTAATTTTCATCTTGAATACTACATAGTGGGTTCTGTAAAGAATTTCAATGGTACCCTGTAATATTATACTATATTGTAAGGTTGGGCATGTGACACAAAAGGAAAAAACTATCCCAAATCTATTATCTCTAAAATATTATTTAAGTTGACAACAGAGCCTTTGAGAGTAGGCCATACTTGTCCTCAAGTAAAAATTCCCTTGGCATCTAGGTAAGGGTGGTCTAGCACTCTTCTAAAACATGGTTGTCTTGTGGATTGACACAAGATCCTTCTCCAGGACACTTAGCCAATACGTTGAGTTAATGTAGAGTCAAAACCAATGTATTGCACTTTCACAAAATCATATTCCATTTTAATAAGGCCTTCTAAAAATACAAATATCTAACTGAAAAGATTATTTGATGATGTGAAGCCCAAACACAATGTTAGGCCAATAGAGATAGTTGTTTTGGTACCTGTGCTTTTTAATGAGCTCAAATTGCTTCATGTATATTCCCGGATTCTCTATTTAACCACTGGGTCATCTTCATTTTTACTTTTGAGTTTCTCTTGTCATAACTGGAGACTGAAATTTGTAGTTCAAAGCAAAATGGCAAATACATTAGAATCTCATTTTACCAGTTCTGTGGCTTTGGGCAGGGTATCTAACTTTCTCTGAGCCATAGTTTTTTAATTTATAAAATAAGGACAATATCATGATTGGTACACATGGTGTGTGGGGGGTCATGGGGAAGACAGTGTAGCTCAGAGAAGACAAATACGGACTCTGTGGCATCTTACTACGCTGATGGGGACTTGCTAATAGGGGTGAATGTAATAACCACATTGTTTTTCTTGTGAAACCTTCAGAAGAGTGTATATCAATGATACCTTAATAAAAAACAAGGAAAATAATACATATTTTCTAGGATTTTTGTGAGAATTATCAACATAAGTAGAATAATTAACAGTGCCTAGCATATATTAGGTGTGCAACTATTACTCTAAATTAGTTGATTTTTTTCTTTTAATATACCATACTGAGTAATGAAAGTCATATTAGAAATGTACTGTTCTGGTGCAAAACACTTAAAATATCACAATGGCAATCAATTTCTGGTGACTTCATACAATCAAAAGATACAATTAGTGTTGTCATTAATATGATCTTTAATAAATGAAATAATGCACCATTTTACAGCAAGCCTTTTTAAACCTAAAGAGCTGTCTTAAAATCTCCTTCTCCAATGTCTCTGTAGCAATACAATATTTTTATTTAGGTATATATATATATATATATATATCAAAGCATTTACTTACAGTTATTTATAGAAAACTCTTTAGTGGCTTAATGTCAGCTTTCATAGTGGCATCCATAGATAATACAAAAGAAAAGTGATTTGCTTTATTTCATACACTGATCCATCAAATACAACTTATACAGCATAGCAAGGTCTCAGACGACTTATACAAAAGCAAAATAACTGAAAGTAACTTTTCATAAATTCATATATGATATTCTATCTGTAATGTAAGAGCAAAACACACCAACAAAAGATACCCGTTAACAAGAAAGAGGGTTCCCAGGAATTGCCAATATTTTTTAGCCTTTCTTATTCCAGGAAAGCATCCTCAGAAATGAATACTCTGTAGCTTATGTTTCTCTTTTCCATTCAGAAAAAGCATGACAGCTACACATCTCCATGTTTCAGCTACTACAATACCCTAAGAGTTAGTGTATTTTACAATTATCCACTTACCTTCATTTGAAAAAGTATCAACAGAAAATTAAGGATGATTCCAGCTTATACAAACACTTACACAATATAATCTCCATGGAAACGTAAGGTATACAAAAAATGTTTAAATAAATAAATGTGACCAGGAAAAGAAAGGCCACAGAAGCCAAGCAATTCAATGTTAAACCAGGACTTATCTTTGAATTGCATCTTTTAGTAATTTAGTTTTCTTACTGTTAAGTTGCTTTTAAAATAAGGTGGAGAGCCTGAGGCAACAGACTGGTTACAAATAACTTCACTGCTAGGATTTTAAGTATACAGTATACTGATTTGGAACTAGAACTTGTCTGACTGAAAGAAAAATTCTGACAATGTGATAAATAGGTTACCTTCTCAAAACCATCCAAGCTACTACTAAAGCTATAAACTCATTAATTCACTTTTAGGAGAAACTTTATAATGTTAAATTACCTCTTGAGAAAATTTTATCTCAGAGGAACTAGTTTACTAAGTTCTCCCATTAAGAAAAAAACAAACAAAATGAAATAATTTGTCTAATCATGTAAAACCAGTTAATCAAAGAACAGAAATGTTGTGAAGATGGTGCTTTGACTCTAAGGCCTAAATATGCTGCAACATGTAGCCAATTAGTTGAGTCATTTCCCTCTATTCAGTAATAATAGAACTGGGCAAATTTTTATGATTAATTAAATCTGAAATTATGTCTATGTAAATTAAGTGAAGTCATAAAGTGAAACATTAAATGAACTGTGTGTGCAGCAAACACAGCAAACACTACATATCCAACTGGATCTAATTCCTTGTTTGCTACCAATTGAAGTTTTTCAGTGTGCAAAGGGATGAACGGGGCCCTGAGTTTTTAAGTAATATTATGTCTGTAGAGTCTAAAACATGTTTCTGAAATCTAAAAGTACAAATAAAATGGAAAAAACCCATGTTGCCTTTTAAAACATTTAAAACAAAGTTGTAGTTTAAAATACAGTGACTGCTTAAAAATTCAATCATAAACTGGACACCCTAATTATGTGATTTATTTCTAAAGATTTTTTCACTCTTACCCAGATTTAAAAATGTTTTTTTAAAACAAATTAAGTTTAAAAAAATGAATGTCACAAGGTTTAATAGTAACACTATGAACATCACTGTAATAATGGAATTGGAAATTTTAAGATATGATAGATTTGGGCATAATTTTAATACACGGCATAAATTCTTTTGAAGTATTTACTTTCAAATGCATCAGCTATGAGATAAAGCCCTAAATTTTTCTGTATATGCACAAACTCTCAACTTCAATCAGTCACTTAAAAGTTAAATGAAATTTGTTATAGTCCAGTCTATGTTGCAAAACAATGGTATTTCAAAAGTGGTCTGCAAAAATGTTCATAGATAACAGCTGATTATTGTAGGGTTTGCTTTTGAAAGTTCATCTTGCATTTTGTGTTTAATATTTGATACAAAGAAAAATACAAAATGTTGTAGTTCAACCACAATGCTAAGCTTGCAGCAATATAGGTTTAAATTTTTAATGGCAAAATATACAATTCTGTATGCATGGCCTTTTAATTATAACTAATAAGAATGTAAAATTGTAAAACTCCACAATTTAACAGAAAATGTTAGATAATATAAAACAAATTAAATCCTGATTTGCTGACAATCTGATGGTTGGATCCATTGTCGATTGTCAAATGATAACATTTTAATATTCAGTTCTACCCTATTGAACTACTACTTAACTGGAGTGTCAAATTTGAATATAACAAAACATAATTTTAGGTGTTCTTAAATATAAATAGTTATCAAAGTAAGAATGAAGAGAAAATGCTGTAGGAACCAAAGCTTAGATGTTAAGAAGCCTGAAGCATACTAAAGAGTACAAAGTTGGAAAGGATGACCAACTGCTTTCTTTTTTTACTACTGGATAAGTCTAAAACGAAACAGGAGGGAAGCAGAATAGATATGAAGGAAACTTTCCTGACACAGAAGATTGTAAGTTAGACAACCAAGAGATGGAGGAAGTCAGACACAAACTAAGAGGTGATTTAAGGAGAGTAATAGGTGCACCAGACTGCCCTAAGATTCCCTCTTTTCTTCTGTTAGTTTAATTTGGGAGCTTATAGAAAGCCTTGTTTGGATAATAACATTTTGTGTAACTAGTTTGTGTAACTCAAATAGTGATTTGCCAAATTTACCTAATTAAGGATATATGTACGAGATCATGCAAGATAGTTTTGGGTAAAGTTTGCAGAGTTCAGAATCTAAAAGTTAAAATGCAATTTTATCTGAAGAGCAAACTGACAGTAAAAGGTATAGTTAGACACATCCCAGTCTTAAAAAAGCTCATGGGGTGTATGTGGGAGTATTATACAATTTCTAGAATAACTGGTCTAGATAATCAACTAATGTGCATACAGATTCTAACTTTAAGGAATTAGCTTGGAAGATAAAGTAATATATAAAGCAATCTGTGAATAGCTATGTAATAACCTGCATATAAGTAGTGGTATAAGTTCAACATAAATTTATAAAAGGTTCTATAAAAACAAAATGTAATCTGAAGTTCTAGGAGCCAACTACCTACAATGAAGTGTTTGTTTTCATAAATATGAAAAAAAAAACCCAAAGATTTTATTGAAATATTTTTCCATTTTAAATGACTGAGGAGAGGTTTACCGAGAATGGAAAGTTCAGTAAACAGCTGCAGCCTACCAGTTATTCCATATGGCTTTAGAGTCCAAATCTGAAAATATTTTAAATAAAAATACATTCCCAATTTTGTGATAATTTTATTGAAACACAGATTTACTGTGTCTACCTTTATTTTCACATTCAGAACCAATGTACATTTTCTGGAACAAGTGGTACATGTAAGAAAGTTATACAAACTGTTTTATAAAAAGCACATTATCTTTGTATTCTTCTCTACATCTTCCTCCATTATTTCTTTGGATTAGTAAAAGTTTCTGAAGTCACTAAAAGCAGAAATTTTCAAGATGGAGTCAAAGGATTTGATGAGACCAAAAACCCATGTTGAATTAATTCCTCCAAAACAAACATGGAATCAGTTTAGGAAAAAGTCTCTGTTCCCACAAGCCAATTTCACTTTCCCCTTAGAATTTACTTTACTTTTAGTTCTGCAATGTAAGAATGTTAGGAGTGAAGAGAAGTGAAATGGTTTTAAGATTCATGATGGCAGATGTAGGAATGAATTTTCTCTTGAATTAGTAATTATTTCTCAAGCAACAATCAGCACAGACATGTCAACACATCTTATGTTTATCTAACTTCTAAAAGTCATTATGGTATTTAGTTTGGCTTACATACAAGCCGTGACTGTGCCAGAGGATGGCTGAATTTCTTACAAAATATCAGTATATTTCATATCCTGTTATACATTGTGTAGGCAGTGTGGGGTGGGTGAAAGATGTGGAGAGAGGCAAACCGAAGTTAAAATACAGCTTTGTCTATTACTAGATGTGGACTGTGGGAAAATTACTAAGCTTCTGTTAGCTTTAGTTTCCTCACCTGTAAAGTGGGAATATTAACTATAATCTTCTTATGGTTGCTATGAGGATTAAAAGAGGTGGTGTATATATATCCCAGCATTCAGTATGTAACAATAGTCAGTTAGTACTATTTCACTCCGGTGCCTTCCCACAACTTTTTACACTGATACCGTTTTTTTCTTCTCTCCCAATTACATATTTTAAAAGGAAGAATATTTTTAGGGATTATAATTAAATCATTTTTGTCTAAACCTAATTCAAATCTAGTTGTTTTAATGACTTAGTTCCGGTATATAATTAGGATAAAGGAATTAATACTAGATTTCGATTACCTATTATTATGATGTTTTTAAGATTCTAATACAATCTAGCAAAATGAGTTTTACTACTTTTTCATTAAATAGCCTTTTATTCAAAAGGACTCAAATGCTTGTCTACATGAAAATTTTTGTGATAGCAGTTAAATATTAGCTTTAAGAAACATTATTAGATAGCAAATTAGCATATATGTATTTTAAGTAATTTTTCTTGCTTATATATTACAAACATTCTAAAAGTAAATCAGTCTGATGTATAATTTAATTTTAAAATTATCAAAATTACCTACACTTTCCACTTCTATTTTTTTAAGCATTTACTAAAAAACCCTGGGGAAAGAAAATTATTTATTTTAAACAGGCTTGCATGAAATGGGAAACTATAGAACCATTCTTTAATTTGGTAGGTTAATTTTTGAAAGCATTATTAAACATCAGAAAACACTAGAAAACTTACAATCAAGTGGCTCGAACACAAAGTATAGGAGAATGTAAGATAACTATTCTTCTGTTAGGAAAAGATCAGTTAGACTTCAAATAGCTATTTATGCTCAATGCTTCCAATTGGAGAAGGAATACAATTTATTTTGACTCAAAGATGACCAATAATGTTTGAAAATAATATCCTGAAAGCAGCTGAAAGATACTTAAAGGCAAGAGAACTAAGTGAAAATTTACAGGGCAAGACATAAATAATTCATTACATAGATTAAAAAAATAATAATTAAATGAAAGAAAAAAAATTATGCCTGAAGTCTGAAAAATATGTTAAGGGTCTGAATCAAGAGAAGGGCCAATAAAACGTAAAATGTGGAAATCCTGGGCACTAGTAAAATAATCTTGATTCTAAGAATTCAAAACCCTGTTCAGCAATCCAGCTGAATAAATGGTAAATGTTGCAATATCAACTCCTAAGACCATAGCAGATGGCAAACAAGAGAAGGCTTACATACAAGTAAGCCATAAGTACTCTGCACAGCAAAATGGGAAATTTAGGCTCCCTTTAACTAAACGATGAAGATAGAGGAGTGATAAAATATTATATTGTTTAGAAGATAAAAATCTAAATCAGGAATTTGGGGATTTGTATTTTCTTATCCTTTTATCTTTCAGAGAAATCTTAGAGTTTAATTACATAATGTCTATTAGGTACTCTGAGAATCTGAAAAAACTAAGTGAGATCATTACTGTTTGCAAATTGATAGAAAATGACCTGTGCTTATAAAAAAAGTCCCTTGTTTGACATAAAGTGCTTTACTTAAGAAAACATACAGAGGTTGTCATTTTACAGATGATTATCAGTAATGAAAAAAGCAAAGGAAGCTCTAAAAAAAAGCCTAGTATGATTTGAAGGATGAATAAAATGTCATCACTAAGAGGTATATTCTAATATAATATAAGTGACAAATGCTGCTCACATATCAAAGATCATGTGAAAAAACAGCAAAAGGAGAAACTATGAAAATAGGATTCATGAAGAAACACAGTTTTGAAAAGAGAGAGGTAAGTCTGTGTCTGCTGAAAAATGATAGGTTTGGCAGCTAACCTTCCTTCAACAGGAATTTGGCGTGCCAGCTGAATGATTTTTCTCCACACAGTGTTTTAGGTCATGGGAAAAGTTATCATTTTCAGATAAAGTTATCAGGCTTTGCTTGGAAGAGAATAAAAAGACGTTACAGGTTCAGAACTATGAATTACTTTGGAATTATTTTAAACAGGAAATGTAATTTTATTTGAGTTTAAAGATGGCCTATTTAGAGGATGAAAGCAGTAACACTATATTATCTTAACTATTTACCTACTTAAAAATTCCATTTAAGTATAGCTATATATGTTTTCTGATAAAAATGTGTTTCTTAAATAAATGAATATGGAACATGAACATATAAAAATAAAATAAAATGGAAAAATCTAATATTTGACTTCCTCAACTTTGTTCTGTGCTCTCTTATGAACTTCCAAAACCAGAACCAAACATGTTTATTAAAATGCCTGGAAGAAAATGTTTAGGATTTGGAAGGTTAAAAGAAATGGCATTTCAAATTAGGTTTTGGTAGGTTCCTTCTTTAGAGCCCTCTGAGACATTGTTTCTGCATACTCCGTAAGGAGAGAGAAAGCAAGAAATCAAGTAGCTGCTTTCTACTGGGCAAAATATACTGTCATAGAACTGACCTACCAAAAATACAGACAGGGAAGAAAAATGTTCGTATTATGGAAGAATGTGTGCTCTGTTAGAGAGCTTACAAGAAAGCTTATTCGTGGCCTATAGACTATTGCACATTTAAACAAAACACAAGAGAAAAGAATGTCCGACAGATAATATGTTCAGGAAAGTATCAACATATAAACTAGCTTGTGCCCAGAAATAAAACATGGATACCAGACACCACTGCAGTCAAACCTGTCTTAATTTGCTTCTGTTTTAATGACCGTTAGAAACTGGTCCAAACTGATTATCAGTAATCCATTGTTTTTTTTTCTTAAAAAAATATTTTGAGACCACTTTTGATACACACACATATAATTCTGTGGTCATAACAGACAAATAAAACTTTAACAAGACTAAAGAAAAGTGCAAAACTTAACAAAAAAATTAAAAAATATGGAAGCATAAGCTAAATTTTTCTGCATAGCTGAAATCTATTTAAAGCAAGTTCTTGTTGCAGGGATGGGAGGGGACTGACAGGGGTAAAGCAGTTTTGTTTTAAATGTCTTCTGCATGTTTAAATGATGCAAAAAAATAATTTTACTCCATAGGCTTGAAAACATTTCACAGACAGTTCATTCCTATATCTTTAGACACCATGGTTGTGGCAGTGCCTCCTTCTGCAAGGTAAACAGCAGTGCTGGATTTAGAATGAACTGCCCTATCACTGCCATTGTTGTTGACCTCACAGTCCAGTGGTTCAGTGGAGATGACCCAGGTGGAGGGGCGCCACCGCTTAAGAGAATAGGGAGTTTTCACACGTTTCTTGATCTTTTCACCAGATCCTGATTTGCCATCTTGTGTTGACTCACCTACTGAAAATAAAAGTACAGGAAAATGTATTATATATAAAGAAACTATTAAAAAATAAAAAGGGTTATAACTCAAGAACAGATCAAACTAATGTCTGCAGGAGGTGCTAACAGACATTTCCAAAAACAAAGGAGAAAATTCAAAGTTCTCAGCTGCTCAAACCAGGGCCTAGATTCTACTGATTATTAGTTTTTGTTTTTTTTTAATAATGAACTATACAATGCTTTTATTATAAGTTCCACACAATTTTCACAGAATGCCTTAATTGACTTTTGCAAAGCTTGTATCCCTAGCCAACCTGTAGCTATAACTGTTGAACCACTCTGACTCTGACATGAATGCTGCTTCATATTTTTGCTTAAATTAATGAATAAGACAAAAGTGAAACAACAAAGAAGGTGTCAGATGTCACTTGGTTTTTAAACATGTGAGAGATTTTTTATTGAATCAGATCATAGTTTTTGAATCCTGGAAGCTACCTCCTCAAATCTTTGTCCTCTTTACTATGCAATGGCTACAGACACACACTTTTAAATTTAATTTGTATCAGTGGTTCTCAACTGGAGAGAGATTTTGCTCCTCAGGGGATGCTTGGCAATGTCCAGAGACATTGTTGGCTGTCACACTGTAGACATACCCCTCCCCACAAAAAGAATTATCTTCTACTGATTAATTTTTGAGACCTGCATTTTCAGACCATTTTGTAGTCCTTGAAAACAACCAAAAAATGTAACTTTGTTTTTTTTTAAATAAATGCTGTTGGTCTAAAAAAGAAATCATTTTGTATAATGATGACTGTTAAAGATTTTGGGGAGCTCTCCTGTCTTGTATTAATTTACCTTTAGGACCAGAAACCAAGTATCAGGTTATTTAAGTTGCTAGACATAATTATGCGGGAGACTCAACACATAAGTCTTGTAAAAGATAACACTAAAAAAACTAGAAAAACTTTATAATTTCTTTATAGTGACATTTCTGAATTTTCTCTGGACTTTTAAGATTTCGTAGGGTTAGTCTGGTAAAATCTAAATGTGTGTATAATAAATATTAATATGCTCATACTGGCATCATTTTAAAGTCACACTGGCATCATTTTACGTGGGACTATTAAACTGGTGAGTATTAATCTCAACCATTCACAGCAAGTATGCAAGTTGTATATAAACCAGCAGCTACATAAGGCATGTATTAAATTGATAATTATGCTAACTATTGTGACACTGACTTCTTAATTATCAACAACAACAGAATGATCTTTTTTTTTTACAATACCCCAATCACCTCTGAGGTCCAACAATGTGGCTTATTTTATTTCCAAAAGTGGTAGAAGTAAATAACTGCTAATTGAAACCTGGTTCTACCTAAGTAGTTACTTAAATAATCTCAAAAGACAAGCAGGGGAGGTTATAGGATCCCTCCACTTACATTGCAAACTGCTGCCATCAAGGACATTTGTGGCCGAAAGATCCAAAGAATTAGGCCTCTGTGCTCTTCTAGGCTTTGAGGGTCCAGGATCTGCGACTGTGCTTGGAACACCCTGTGTAAGAACGTCTTGCTCTGAATATGGATTACTGTTGTTGTTATTGGAATTAGTTCGGCCACCTTCCAGTGGCCGCTCCCTCCTGTCCACAAGACGATCTAGAACACCTTCATCGTGGCCAGCCTGTTGCTCTCGTCTCAGCAAAGGCTCATGCTCATCAGGACTGGAATTAATATTCAGCCGGGTGTCCTCGCCAATGAACTGATTCTGCAGCATTTCCTGTGCCCTATGTGCCACTGTGTTGGCTGTCTGGCCAGATGGTACTGCCCCATTGGCATACTGTGTAGTGGCAGCATGGGAGTTAACACTGTGGTTTCTACCTGCCACACCATTCATGGTGACTGTCACTACGTGAGGTTCGGCAGCATTGATCGTATTCATCTTGGCAACTCCAGTTTCTACTTGTTTCAAGTTTGATTTGTGCTTGCTGCCAAATTTCAGCCGGGGCTCCTTTGTTGAATTTTTGGTGTTTAAAGGCAAACTAGTAGGTCTCTTAGGAAGGTTCTGTTGCTTGGGGAGAGGATAGATCTGAGCAGGTGGAACATCAGGAATTAAACACGCTTGGCCATTTGCTGCCTGTGTGAAGTCCTGCTGTCCAGTTACTTCAACTGCAAGCTTTATCAGTGGGTAAAGCAAGCTAGAACTGGTACTACTCAGCGGGTCTGGCCCACTGAACTGTTTTAGAGAATGTTCCATGAGATTCTCATCAGAACTTTCCTTGAGGTTCTTATCAACTTCTTTTGGATCCAGCTTATTGGTCTCCAAGTCTTCTTCTGTCAGTTGTAAGCAGACAGGGGTTGGCCCAATTGGCTGTGAAGCATTTGTGGCATGCAGATTTGTTTCATCTGAGTATGGCATCTCAGATATAGTGGTCATGCCAGTGCTTGGAGTGAGGCCAGTGGTGTTTGTGGTGGTTGTATTGGTGGACAGGCTGGTGACACTTGTTTCAGGGCTGGGGATTCTAGCTTGTGCTTGCTGCCGTTCATAGTTAATTGAGTTTCGGTTCTTTTCCCCTATAGTCAGAGGTGTGCTAGACATTGAATGCTCAGAGGAAATATTCTTCACAATGCTGTCAGTGTGATGGATAGAGTCTTCAATGTATGAAGAAGAAGAATAATCTGGATAAGGTCCAATCTTTGGCACACGCCTATTATGTGACAGGTTGCTTAAAGAAAGAAAAAATAAGAATGTGCATTTATGGCAAACTGGACCTCGAAGTTTAAAGCTCTGATTTTAAAGTATGAACTACTTTTTATTTTATTCCTAATCCACATTACTCTAGTGGTTACTTAAAAATCCTAATCAGAGAGGTTCCAGGAAGATGGTGGCGTGAGTAGGGCAGTGGAAATCTCCTCCCAAAACCATATATATTTGTGAAAATACAACAAATACAACTAGTCCTAAAAGAGAGACCAGAAGATACAGTAAACAGCCAGGCTACAGCTACATCTGCAAGAACTCAGAGCCTCATGAAGCAGGTAAGATACAAAGCCGTGACCAGGCATGACCCTAGCACTCCCCCCACCCCAGTGCACCAGCAGGAAGAAAAACATCGGAGTGCGGAGGGAGTGGAAGCACAGGACTGCAAAATAACCATCCCTGGTGATCTGCACCGGGAGCACAGACACACATCGCATGGTGTACTGGAGATTAGAGAAACGGAAGGGCAGGATCCGAGATGAAGACAGTGAGCGGGTCCCCACACCCAGCTCCCCTGGGACAAAAGAAAAGCAGGTGCTTTCTTAAAAGACTTAAAGAGACAAGGGCCCAACAGTGGAACAAAATTGTCCCAGCGCACTCAACAAAGCAGGCTGGGAATCTTGAGGAACTTCGGGCCCGCTAACCGGCTACCTGATAAAGCAGCCCCAAAGCCCCTCACAGAGATAAGCAGCCTGCCATTCATTCCCCCCAGCTGGTGCTGTGGCAGATCAGCCACAGCTGCAGAACAGCGGGAGAGCAGCCCGGCCCACAGCAACTACACAGAATCCCCTCCCCGCGGGCGCACAGCTAAGCAGGAAGGGCGGCAGAAGCCAGAGCAAGAGCCGAAAGGCACCAAGGGCTGCAGAACGCACCCGGCATGGCTGCGAACCCCCACAGTCCCTAGGCTAGCCTGAGGGTGGCCCCGTCCACGACAGTTTAGGGGATTATCCCAGACACTGCCTCCCAGTGTGCGGGTAACTGGCACAGGCTGTGGAGAAGGGCAAGGAGAACAACAAGCAGGAAGGAACTTAGTTCTCCCAGCTGACACACATGGCACGTGCCTGTGACCACTTCTATCACCATGAAAAGACAGAGGAATATGGTCCAGACAAGGATCACACAGACAATCCCAGAGAGAGGGCCAGAAGGGTTAGATTTAAACAATCTTCCTGAAAAATAATTCAAAATAAAAGTCATAACCATGCTGATGGATCTACAGAGAAATATGCAAGAGCTAAGGGGGAAATGAGGAGAGATATTACAGAAATGAAACAATCGACGGGCTAAAGAACAGACTGGACGAGGTGCAAGAGACTGTTAATGGAACAGAAATCAGAGAACAGGAGTACAGAGAAGATAAGGCAGAGAGAGATAAAAGGATCTCTAGGAATGAAAGAATATTAAGAGAACTGTGTGACCAATCCAAACGGAACAATATTCGCATTATAGGAGTACCAGAAGAAGAGAGAGAAAAAGGGACAGAAAGTGTCTTTGAAGACATAATTGAGGAGAACTTCCCCAAGCTGGGAAAGGAAAGAGTTTCTCAGACCATGGAAGTCCACAGATCTCCCAACACAAGGGACCCAAGGAGGACAACACCAAGACATATAATAATTAAAATGGCAAAGATCAAAGACAAGGAGAGAGTATTAAAGGCACCAAGAGACAGAAAAAAATCACCTACAAAGGAAAACCCACGAAGCAATCATCAGACTTCTCAACAGAAACCTTACAGTCCAGAAGAGAATGGCATGATATATTTAATGTAATGAAACAGAAGGGCCTTGAACAAAGAATACTGTATCCAGCATTACTATCATTTAAATTTGAGGGAGGGATTAAACAATTCCCAGAGAAGCAAAAGTTGAGGGAATTTATCTCCTACAAACCACCTCTACAGAATATCTTAAAGGGACTGCTCTAGATGGAAGCACTCCTAAGGCTAAAAAGATGTCACCAGAAAAAATAAATTCATAGCAAATAAAGCAGACCATCCAAATACAAACTAAAGGCAAAAAATAAACTCACCTTTCCACAAAAATAGTCAAAGGAAACGTAAAAGAGTACAGAATAAAACACCTAGTATATAAAGATTGGAGGAGGAAGAATAAGAAGGGAGAGAAATAAAGAATCATCAGACTGTGTTTATAATAACTTAACAAGAGAGTTAAGTTAGACTGTTAGATAGTAAAGAAGCTACCCTTCAACCTTTGGTAACGATGAATCTAAAAGCCGGCAATGGCAATAAGTACATTATCTATAGGTAATCACCCTAAATGTAAATGGACTGAAGGCACCAGTCAAAAGACACAGAGATACTGAATGGATAAAAAAGCAAGACCCATCTAGATGCTGCTTACAAGAGACACACCTCAAATCCAAAGATATACACAGACTAAAAGTGAAGGGATGGAAAAAGATATTTCATGCAAACAACAGGGAGAAGAAAGCAGGAGTTGCAGTACTTGTATCAGACAAAATAGACTTCAAAACAAAGAAAGCAAAACATAAAGAACGACATTACATAATGATAAAGGGGGCAGTACAACAAGAGGATATAACCATTATAAATATATCTGCACCCAACACAGAAGCGCCAGCATATGTGAAACAAATACTAACAGAATTAAAGGAGGAAATAGAAAGCAATACATTCATTTTAGGAGACTTCAACACACCACTCACTCCAAAGGACAGATCAACCAGACAGAAAATAAGTAAAGACACAGAGGCACTGAACAACACGCTAAAACAGATGGACCTAACAGACATCTACAGAACTCTACACCCAAAAGGGCAGGATACACATTTTTCTCAAGTGCACATGGAACATTTTCCAGAATAGACCACATACTCAGCCACAAAAAGAACCTCAATAAATTCAAAAATATTGAAATTCTAACAACCAAGTTCTCAGATCACAAAGGTATAAAACTAGAAATAAATTGTACAAAGGAAACAAAAAGGCTCACAAACATATGCAGGCTTAACAACATGCTCCTAAATAATTCATGGATCAATGACCAAATTAAAACAGACATGAAACAATATATGGAGACAAATGACAACAACAGCACAAACTCCCAACTTCTGTGGGACGCAGCAAAGGCAGTTCTAAGAAGAAAGTATATTACAATCCAGGACTATTTAAAGAAGGAAGAACATTCCCAAATGAATAGTCTAAAGTCACAATTGTTGAAATTGGAAAAAGAAGAACAAATGAGGCCCAAAGTCACAGAAAGAGGGACATAATAAAGATTAGAGAAGAAATAAATAAAATTGAGAAGAATAAAACAATAGAAAAAATCAATGAAAACAAGAGCTGGTTCTTTGAAAAAATAAACAAAATAGATAAACCCCTAGCCAGACTTGTTAAGAGAACCTACACACATAAACAGAATCAGAAATGAGAAAGGAAAAATCATGATGGAACCCACAGAAATACAAAGAATTATTAGAGAATACTATGAAAATCTATATGCTAACAAGCTGGAAAACCTAGAAGAAATGGACAACCACTTGGAAAAATACAACCTTCCAAGACTGACCAAGGAAGAAACAGAAAACCTAAACAGACCAATTACCAGCAACGAAATTGAATTGGTAATCAGAAAACTACCCAAGAACAAAACCCCTGGGCCAGATGTATTCACCTCTGAATTTTATCACACATATATAAAAGAAATAATACCCATTCTCCTTAAAGTTTTCCAAAAAATAGAAGAGGAGGGAATACATCCAAACTCATTCAATGAAACCAGCATCACTAATACCAAAACCAGGCAAAGACCCCACCAAAAAAGAAAATTACCAACCAATATCCCTGATGAACGTAGATGCAAAAATACTCAACAAAATATTAGCAAACTAAGTTCAAAAATACATCAAGAGGATCATACACCACGATCAAGTAGGATTCATCTCAGGGATGCAAGGATGATACAACATTTGAAAATCCATCAACATCATCCACCACATCAAGAAAAAGAAGAACAAAAACCACATGATCATCTCCATAGATGCTGAAAAAGCATTTGACAAAATTCAACACACATTCATGATAAAAACTCTCATAAAATGTGCATAGAGGGCGAGTACCTCAACATAATAAAGGCCATACATGACAAACCCACAGCTAACATCATACTTAACAGTGAGAAGCTGAAAGCTTTTCATCTAAGATCGGGAACAAGACAGGGATGCCCACTCTCCCCACTGTTATTCAACATAGTTCTGGAGGTCCTAGCCATGGCAATCAGACAACGCAAAGAAATACAAGGCATCCCTATTGGTAAAGAAGAAGTCAAACTATCACTATTTGCACATGACATGATATTGTTCATAAAAAACCCTAAAGAATCCACTCCAAAACTACTAGATCTAATATCCGAATTCAGCAAAGTTGCAGGATACAAAATCAATACACAGAAATCTGTTGCTTTCCTATACACTAATGATGAGCTAACAGAAAGAGAAGTCAGGAAAACAATTCCATTCACAATTGCATCAAAAAGAATAAAATACCTAGGAATAAACCTAACGAAGGAAGTGAAAGACCTGTACTCTGAAAACTACAAGACACTCCTAAGAGAAATTAAAGATGACACTAACAAATAGAAATTCATGCCATACTCTTGGCTAGAAAGAATAAATATTGTCAAAATGGCTATACTACCTAAAGCAATCTACAGATTCAATGCAATCCCTATCAAAGTACCAACAGCATTCTTCAATGAACTGGAACAAATAATTCTAAAATTCATATGGAACCACAAAAGACCCCAAATAGCCAAAGCAATCCTGAGAAGGAAGAGTGAAACAAGGAATTATGCTCCCAGACTTCAAGTTCTACTACAAAGCCACAGTAATCAAGACAGTTTGGTACTGGCACAAGAACAGACCCACACACCAGTGGAACAGAATAGAGAGTCCAGACATTAACTCAAACATATATGGTCAATTAATATACGATAAAGGAGTCATGGATATACAATGCGCAAATGATAGCCTCTTCAACAGCTGGTGTTGGCAAAACTGGACAGCTACAAGTAAGAGAATGAAACTGGATTAGTGTCTAACCCCATACTAAAAGTAAACTGAAAATGGATCAAAGACCTGAATGTAAGTCATGAAACCATAAAACTCTTAAGAAAAAAACATAGGCAAAAATCTCTTGGACATAAACATGAGCAACTTCTTCATGAACATATCTCCATGGGTAAGGGAAACAAAAGCAAAAATGAACAAGTGGGACTATATCAAGCTGAAAAGCTTCTGTACAGCAAAGGACACCATCAGTAGAACAAAAAGACACCCTACAGTATGGGAGAATATATTCATAAATGCATATCCAATAAGGGGTTGACATCCAAAATATATAAAGAACTCACGCACCTCAACAAACAAAAAGCAAATAATCCAATTAAAAAATGGGCAGAGGAACTGAATAGACACTTCCCCAAAGAAGAAATTCATATGGCCAACAGGCACATGAAAAGATGCTCCACATCACTAATCATTAGAGAAATGCAAATTAAAACCACAATGAGATATCACCTCGCACCAGTAAGGATGGCCAACATCCAAAACACAAACAACAACAAATGTTGGCAATGATGTGGAGAAAGGAGAATCCTCCTACACTGCTGGTGGGAATGCAAATTAGTTCAACCATTGTGGAAAGCAGTATGGAGGTTCCTCAAAAAACTCAAAACAGAAATACCATTTGACCCAGGAATCCCACTCCTAGGAATTTACCCTAAGAATGCAGCAGCCCAGTTTCAAAAAGACATATGCACTCCTATGTTTACCGTAGCACTATTCACAACAGCCAAGAAATGGAAGCAACCTAAGTGTCCATCAGTGGATGAATGGATAAAGAAGATGTGGTACATATACACAATGGAATATTATTGAGCCATAGGAAGAAATCAAATCCTACCATTTGCAACAACATGGATGGAGCTAGAGGGTATTCTGCTCAGTGAAATAAGCCAAGTGGAGAAAGACAAGTATGAAATGATTTCACTCATATGCGGAGTATAAGAACAAGGAAAAAAAAAACGGAAGGAACAAAACATTAGCAGACTCACAGAACCCAAGAATGGACTAACAGATACCAAAGGGAAAGGGACTGGGGAGAATAGGTAGAAAGGAGGGACAAGGGGGACAAAGGGGCATTACGGTTAGCAGACATAATGTAGGTGGTGGGGCACAGGGAGGGTTGTGCGACTCAGAGAAGACAAGTAGTGATTCTATAGCATCTAACTACGCTGATGGACAGTAACTGTAATGGGGCATATGGGGGGCTCTTGATGATATGGGTTGTCCAGTAACCATAATGTTGCACATGTAATTGTAGATTAACAATAGAAAAAAAATTCTAATCAAATAATTGTCGACTCTTAACTTTGCTAAATATTAGTTCTATATGATGTAAGCCTACTGAAAAACATGTCCATATAGATATAATTTCTATAGATGTTCATTATTTTGGTTTAAAAGACTTAATCTAAAAATCTCCCCTATAGTTTTGTAACATTACCAAATATATCTCTGTGAGTTGTATACTTGCCCAACCAGATATAAAGTTTCATAAGAGGAGGAACCATGGCCTACATTTATTTTGAACTCCCATTCTAGATACATAGTGGCTACTCAACAAATATGTTACAAAGTAAGTTTCAATGGCCATATGTTCAAAGAATATAATCTTGTAGATTGTTCCAATGTACTTCTGTTAAGAGGCATGGTCTAGCAATGGAATGTATCTTCCTGGATAGACTGAACCATATCCGTGAAAGTCCTAGAGACAACAGTGTAGAGCCGAATGGGTCACTCAGATAAGAGACCAATGATTCAGATCTGCTCTCTAGTTATTAAGCGTTCTTCACAGTCATTGTCACATTTTGAGAGTGAGGGTTCTTGAGGATCACAGTGTGATATGCTACTTAAAATAAATGCCAGGATTAGCTTTAACTAAATAATCAAAGTATAAACACTGGGAACATCACTAGATCCAAATATTTTAGAAGAAAAGCAGCAACAGAACTAAAGGAGAAGGACTATGAAAAAACACTGATGAAGTTACGAGGGAATGACAAGAATGGGGAGAAAAGAGAAGCCTTGTACTGCATAAGAAAAGGAAGTTAGGAGGTAAGACTTAATACAATGAAACCTAGAGTCTAATAACTATGGGATGAACTCTGATTTCAGGGAAACTATTTAGAGTGACTGAACATGACAAGGAGCATGTGAGGAATAGAGCTGAATGACACAGGAGGCAAAAAAATGACCAAAGCAAGGGGATGCATCAAAGGTTTCTTCTTACCATTCAAGTTCAAAAGCACTTAAAGTAAAAGCTGACTCTTAAGGGAGGTACAAATACAATACTAGGGTACATAGAAAATACAGGTAAGGGGAGATGGCAAAGACTATCTTCAGGTACATGAAAAGAGAAAGTTTATATTTAGAATCACCCTGTATCATCCTTGACTTGCTGATATATAAAGAATAAGGGTTTATATGCTTAAGTTAATTCATCCCAAATATAAGTAGTGTAAGCCCAATTTGGGCCTATAGTTCATAATACAAATAGCTCTTAGAAATTAGAACAATAGAAAATAGCAAAGAAAATGCTTCAAGATACAAGTGTGTTTATCTTAATTTTCCCTGCTAAATTTTTTCTGATCATCTTTCTTAAAATTTTTAACATGTGTTAGATAAAATGACAAATTTGTGGGAAGACTTTTTTCCTCCAAACATGGAAAAAAGAAACACAGATGGCACATTGTGCAAGTCCCAAGTTGTAGGAGTATTTTTAAAGCTCTTTTATTTAGTTGTTAGTTTTATTGATAGAACCTGTATCATAATTCTAGCAAGAAATGTCTCATAAAATAATGTTCATGATGAGATGGAAATACCTTATGAACTGCTTCCACATATAAGTACTAGTATATTCTATAAGAAGGAGCACTGGATAGCAAGCCTGGAAACCTTAGTCTCCAGTGCAATAGTGGTAAGACACATAGGCAGGTTCATGGTTCTATTTCTTTTAAAACAAACAAAAACCAAACAAACAAAATCAGGGGAAGGAGGAATAACAAGAAAGGATAAATGAGACAATATATGTAGAAGCGCTTATAAACTTTTGGAACTATGAAAATGTTTTATCTTTATTATTATAGAGAGGTTGGAACATTAATAAAGACTAATCTATTTTATGATATCTTTAAGATATAAGAACACAGATCCCATTTGGCACTTATACCAAACAAAAAATTTCAGTGAAAGAACAGGAATGTTGAAAGAAAAATTACATTAGATTGTATGAGTTGATCTTTGCACTATTAGACTGGTTTAATGGTATTTATATCCTGTTCTCTGGTTTCAGTATTCAATAGCTCATGGATGACAAACCAACCTCTCAGGGTCTTACCGCTCATTCTGCATAGCAGTAGACATTGGATTGACTGTTGGGCTCACAGATTTGTTTCTTTCCCATATCATCATAAGTTCAGCCATCCTCTCTTCAGCACACTGCGCAGTAAGCCGAGCCTCTGCATCCTGATCCCAACAGTCCTCGATTGTCTCCTTGAGTGACCTCACTGCCTATAATAAAGTATATGTCAATCAGTGTATCTTTAAAAAAAAAAGCATTGAGTTTTTTTAGTGACATGAGGTAAAAGAAAAATCAATTTTCTTCAACAACTACTTTACATAGCTATAAAAATATATTTTAGACTTCAGAAATTTATAAAGGGTCATGTTTCTCAAAAGGTGAGGAGGAAGTAAGAAAGTAAGTTTTAACTCCTTGAAGAATTATCCTTAAGGATAAGCAGTTGTAATGTTACATGTTTCTTCAAGGCCACAGATTTAAGCCCTTGTTGATTCACAGCACTGTTTCAATCAATAGCCACTAATTCCACTTCAAAAATAAGTTTTGAGTTTGAAGAAATTTTGGCAGTGGACTAATTTTAATCTCTAGCTGAACTTTTTCTCCTTTGCTCCTAGTAAAGGTTGCTTCATTCTAGCCATAAAACTTGAAGGCCTGGCATTTTCTTCTTTAAACCAGTTTCAATGGTAGCCCTAAAAGCAGTCCCATTCTATAGTATTCATACATATCAGCAATGAACAATACTAGTCTCCCTTTTGGGGAAAGCTGACTTAAACTCCCTTTGAAAAACAGGTTTTTGTATCCTTTGATAGACTATCATCCAGAATCATTTTAGGCTTGTTTTTTAGATTTGTTTTTATTAACCTTCATGCTTTTCACCTGCTGAGATTCATACTTCTTGTGCCTTTAAACATTTTTTTTTAAAAAAGGAAGCCTAGGGATGTTAGATTAAGCAAAAATATAGGATACCACTTAATTTGAATTTTAGATAACTGATAAGTCATTTTTTTAGTATAAAGTTTCAATACTTAATCTGAGTACTTCAACTTGCAAGCTTATTTTAAGCTAAAATCTTTGTTAGCAATCTTGGCAACATTTTTAATGTTTCCTAATAATTTGTGTTCTGTAACAAGTAAATCTGAACCTTGGACCTGCAGGAAATTTGATAATGTTCTTTCTGGGCATATGCTCACTGAAAACCTTGAACATGGTTCACCCTGAAACCATCTTTCCTGCTCCCTTGGCTCTTCTGAGTTGACTGGTTCCCCAATTCTTGCCACAGCACAGATAAAAGAGTCTACCTTTTAAACCTGAACTTAACACTGAATTTTGAAATCTATTTTAATATATGTTCCAGTCTCTGGGTATTGAGTAAAAAGCAAAATTCAAATGATAGGTATAAATTAACCTTTTTATTAAATAAAATTCTACCTATTTCCTCAAAATTTGGAAGAAATCAAAGAATAGACACTGATCATCTGGAGCTTGAAGGCAAGTGTGTAATACCTCCCTGACCTGGAAGTTGGGTGTTTATGCTGGAAGTCAGTTCAGTCTGTTATTATGGTAGTCATGTTCTATAAAGTTGCGGCAAATACTGAATTAGTGAACACTGAACCATTGCTCCTAGGGGTTATACAGGGCTAGTTTCCTGTGAGCCTCTGGCCCCACATTCTTGTCAACCAATCAATACATAATCTTGCTTTATTTGTGTTTCCATTTAAAGATAAATATTTTAAAAACGTATTATCAATTTATTAACATTGCCTCACAGCCAACAGTACTATACCTCATGCCCTAATGTGAACTACCATTACAACCTTTGTTATGCCTTAATGAAGCTAATTTAGCACACTTTTTTCCTTCTTCATAAAGTACATCACAGCCTTCTTGTGCATAGCAACATCAGACAGTATTTCAAACATTACATTTGGGGGCATTTTAAATCACCAACAAAAAGACCCAAAATGCAAAAAAATGAGGCACTAAATAAACTGCAAAAAGGACACGTGTTTAAAGTATAAGAAATAAAAAAAAGAAGGCAGAGCACCTTGTTAGTTCTCAGTTGGGAACATGTACATCTGGTGACTCAAGCTTTTCATTGCTCTATGCATAACCATGAATGATCATAAAGTTGAGTATTAATTTTGAGATTACAAATACATTTTGGCAAGCAGTCAAATTCCAATGAATAAAATCCATGAACAATGAGGAAAGACTGTGTATACAGGCATATCTTGTCTTACTGCACTTCACTTCACTTTATTACACTTCACAGTTACTGCATTTTTTATAAATTGAAGGTTTGTGGCAACCCTGTGTTGAGCAAGTCTATCATTGCAATTCTTCCAACAGCATTTGCTCACTTAATTCTGTGTGTCACATTTTGGTAATTCTTGCAGTATTTCAAGCTTTTTTCAATATTATTATATTTGTTGTGATGATCTGTGTGTGATCAGTGATTCCGTGATTATGACTCACTGAAAGCTCAGATGATGGTTTGCACATTTTTAGCAATAAAGTATTTTTTTCAAGTTTATGTTTGTTTATTGTTGTAATGTTTTGTAGCAATAAAGTATTTTTAATTATAGTACATACTTTATTTTTAGACATAATGATAATGGACATGTAACAGATTACAGTATGCTATAAGCATAACTTATATGCACTGGGAAACCAAAATATTCACTTGACTCACTTTTTTGCAATATCCACTTAATTACAGTGGTCTAGAATAGAACCTGCAATATCTCTGAAGTATGCTTGTAATGGATTTAAAACTGACTTGGATTTGAAATAATAGAGGAAATTCAGGAATCAACCATAACTAATTTTTTGTAATAAATATACCTTTAAAAACTAGTTACACATTCACCTTAGTGAATTTTGATATTAGTTTGACAAAATGAATTGGCCCCAAGTTATGAAACAAGAATGGTTTGTTTTTCTTTTGAAATAATTTCAAACTTACTTCTCCTGTTTTTCATACCTTGACATTTTTTAGGATTACAGGAAAGTTACTTTTTTAGAGTGTTCCTCAATTGTCTGATGTTTCCTCATGTTTGGATTCAAAGTTTGCATCTTAGGCACAAAATTACAGAAGAGATGCTGTGCTCTTCCTGTTTTATCTTATCATGTGGTACACAATTTTGGTTTGTCCCATCACTAGTGAAGTTAACCTTGATCACATGACTGAGCTGGTGTCTGCCAGGGTTCTCCTCTGTAAAGTTCCATTTTTCCCTTTTATATTCAGTGTTTTTTTCTATATCAATCAGTGTTTTATGGAGGAAGTACTTAAAGACTCTGTAAACATCCTGCTCTGCATTCACCTTTTACCCACTAGTTTTATCATCTCTTGATGTTTCTCACTGAATTATTTCTATGATGCTTGCTAGTAATGAGACATTTTAAAAAAATGATAGTAAATCCATAATAGAAATAGGGAAAAAGGGCACATAAATAAGAAATGCAAATGCCTTATAAAATATGCAAAGATATTCAACCTTATTCACTATGTTGAGGCAATACAGTGCAGTAGTTAAGAATATTAGTTCTAGCTTTGTAGTAAGAGTACCCGCTCAATTAAAAACCTGGCTTCAATTCTTAGCTCTACTACTTACTAACTGCAAATTTAAACAAAATCCATTTTTACCTATCACATTAACAAAGACAAAATTTCATAACACAAAGCGTTGCTGATAGGAAAGCAAGCACTTACATGCTGTTGGAAAGCCATCGGTTTGGAGGATAATTGGGTAGTAACAGATTTTAAATGTATTTAGCCTTTTATCCAGCAATACTACATCTAGGAATTTATACCTCAACTACACTTATGCATTTATAGAAAAAATGTGTGTATAAATGTTCACCACAGTGTCATTTATAACAGCAAAAACTGGGAACTATCTACATATCTAATAGGGATCTGGCCAGAAACTTAGTGTAATGGACACTATGCGGCATTAAAAGAATTAGGAAGATGTGTACCTTCTCAATTGCTAAGTAAAAATGGTAAGGTTAAGTGGGTAGAATAATTCATATTTATACATTAGAAAAGGATATAAATGCACACAGTTCTGTAATATATGTAAGTTTCTAGAAGTCCGCAGAAGGAATGTAAGAGTGGTTGTTTCTTTGGAGGGGATTTTGGATGCCTATTTTTGTATTGCTAAAAATAATTTTTTCAAACTCTAAATTCTCACCACATGCATGAAAAACATTTTAGTAAATGACCTGTTTGAATAGGTATATGTATATGTCATCAAAAGGTAAAAAATGGAATACAATCTCCCTCCCCATCCAATCTACCTATCACCCATTTTCCCTCTCTACAGGGAAAAGGACTCAGATAAAGGACTGGTATCTACAACATATAAACAATTTTTAAAAGTTAATAGTAATAAAACAATCAATTAATTTACAAGTAGGCAAAAGACTTGAATAGACATGTCATCAAAGAAAGGACAAGGATGGCAAATAAGCACAGGAAAAGATGCTAAATATTATCGATCATTAGAGTGAAATTAAAACTGCAATGAGACACTATTGCCCACCTATTACAATTTCTAAAATTAAAAAGAAATGACTCATTCAAGATGGTGGCATGAGAGGTGAGACAGAGAACTTCCAAAACCACAAATAGTATGAAAATATAGTTAATTAATACAACTAAACCTAAAACACCAACAGGAAAGAAGGCTGCACCAGACTGCATACAGACCTCACGAACAGAGCAGACCTCGCAAAACAGGGTAATGTACCAGAACCTTGATCAGGCGGGACCCAGGCCCTTCCCCCACCCCAGCTCACCAGTGGGAGGAAGAGAAACTGAGTGGGGAGGGGGTGGAATCCTGGGACTAATGAACACTTAGTACTGGAGATCTGCTTTGCGAGCAGAAACCTACACTGGGTGGTGCTCTGGAAGTGGGGGAACTGGGACAGGCAGAGTGCTTGGGATACTACCATTGCGGCCATTTGTGGAGGATGGGATCCACATCCGGCCGCTCTGTGACAGGCAAAGGCAGGTGGTCTGAGAGGCTTCCTAACAGTGAGACTAATGCTGAAGAGGTGGGGTTTGCATGGAGCTTGCAGCGCGGCAGAAGGGACACCTGGACAAGGTTGTCTGAGAGCACTCGGCCCAGCAGGTTGGAAACGTTGAGGAGCTTCAGGTGCTCCATCCCCTGGCTGGCTGCTCAGCCCCAAGGCCCCCCACTGTGACATGCAGCCTATGGAGCCTTCCCCTTAGCCTGACAGCACCGGCTCGCAAACCAGCAGTCACCGTGCTGGTGTCAGGCCAGCCAGAGGGAAGCCCCACCTACAACAGCTAGAGACACCTAAGCACAAAGGGTTATACCTGTGTGCTCGGCCCACTGGCTCTGACACAGGAGACAGGCATGGCACACGGGAATCAGGAAACAGATCTTTCCACCCCCAGGCAACAGCTCTGCTCCCCACGACCCCAACCTCACCCTAAGGGCTGAGCAGCTCCAGAGACTGGAGCTTTTGGGCACTACACGGCACCACATAGAAACATTAAAAGTCAAAAGAACATGGTTCAGACCGAAATCTCACAAACCCAAGAAAAAAGGCTAAATGAAACTGAACTCATGAATCATCCTGAAAGAGAGTTCAAAATAAAAATCACAAACATGCTTACAGAGGAACAAAAAAATATTCAAGAACACAGGAATGAATTTAAGACGGAGATTTAATCATTAAGAAATTCCGTATCTTAAATGAAACAAAAAATGGAGGGATTTAAAAGATTACATGTAGTAGAAGAGACGGTAAATGGAATAGAAATGAGAAGAGGAATAAAAAGAAGCTGAGGCACAGAGAAAAAAGAATCTCTAAGAATGAAGGAATATTGAGAGAACTGTGTGACCAATCCAAATGCAACAATATTCGCATTATATGGGTACCAGAAGAAGAGAGAGAAAAAGGGATAGAAAATGTCATTGAGGAGGTAATTCCTGAAAACTTCCCCAATCTGGGAAAGGAGATAGTCTCTCAAGGCATGGAGGTGCACAGAATTCCCAACACAAGGAACCCAAGGAAGACAACATCAAGACATATAATAATTAAAATGGCAAAGATCAAGGATAAAGACTGACTTTTAAAAGCAGCTAGAGAGAGAATAAAGATCACATACAAAGGAAAGCCCATCAGGCTACCATCAGATTTCTCAGCAGAAACCTTCCAGGCCAGAAGGGAGTGGCACGATATTTAATGCAATGAAGCAGAAGGCCCTTGAACCAAGAATACTCTCCCAGCAAGGTTATCATTTAAATTTGAAGGAGGGATTAAACAACTTTCAGATAAGCAAAAGCTGAGAGAATTCACCTCCCACAAACCACCTCTACAGTGCATTTTGGAGGGAGTCTTATAGATGGAAGTGTTCCTAAGGCTAAATAGATGTCACCCAAGGGAGAGACAAAGAGTACAGAATATGATACATAACATACAAAGAATGGAGGAGGAAGAAAATGGAGGGAAAAAAAAGAATCTTTAGGTTGTGTTTGTAATAGCATACAAAGTGAGTTAAATTAGACTGTTAGATAGTAAGGGAATTACCCTTGAACCAAAGCATGCAATGGCAAAAAGTACATACCTATCGATAATCACCCTAAATGAAAATGGTCTGAATGCACCAATCAAAAGATATAGAGTCACTGAATGGATAAAAAAACAAGACCCATCTATATGCTGCCTACAAGAGACTCACTTTAAACCTAAAGAAATACACAGACTGAAAGTAAAGGGATGGAAAAAGATATTTCAGGCAATAATAGTGAGAAAAAAGCAGGAGTTGCAGTAGTTATATCAGAAAAAAATAGACTTCAAAACAAAGAAAGTAGCAAAAGACAAATAAGGACATTACAACACACCACTCACTCCAAAGGACAGATCAACTAGACAGAAAATAAGTAAAGAGACAGAGGCACTGAACAACATATTAGAACAGATGGACCTAACAGACATCTACACAACACTCCATCCAAAAGCAACAGGATACACATTCTTCTCAAGGGCATATGGAACATTTTCAAGAATAGATCATATACTAGGCCACGAAAAGAACCTCAGTAAATTCAAAAAGATTGAAATTGTACCAACCAGCTTCTCAGATCACAAAGATATGAAACTGGAAATAAATTACACAAACAAAACGAAAAATCTCACAAACACATGTAGGCTTAATAACATGCTCCTAAATAATCAATGGATCAATGACCAAATAAAAACAGAGATCAAGCAATATATGGAGACAAATGACAACAATAATTCAACACCGCAAAATGTGTGGGACAGTGAAGGCTGTGCTAAGAGGGAAATATATTGCAATAGAGGCCTACCTCAGGACAGAAGAACAATCCC
The DNA here is from genome assembly GCA_032199065.1 of Smutsia gigantea. Taxonomy (NCBI): domain Eukaryota; kingdom Metazoa; phylum Chordata; class Mammalia; order Pholidota; family Manidae; genus Smutsia; species Smutsia gigantea. The sequence continues at coordinate 233,603 of JAVSCE010008099.1, read as the reverse complement.
AAATAAAGTCTAAACTCACGATTAATGAAACTAGAAAGGAAAGAACAAATGAGGCCCAAAATCAGTAGAAGGAGGAACATAATAAAGATTAAAGCAGAAATAAATTGAGAAGAATAAAACAATAAAAAGAATCAATGAAAGAAGCTGCTTCTTCGAGAAAATAAAGAAAATAGATAAACCCCTAGCCAGACTTATCAAGAAAAAAAAGAATCTACAGACATAAACAGAATCAGAAATGAGAAAGGAAAAATCACTACTGACACCACAGAAATACAAAGAATTATGAGAGAATACTATGAAAAATTATATGCTAACAAACTGGATAACCTACAAGAAATTGACAACTTTCTAGAAAAATACAACCTTCCAGGGCTGACCCAGGAAAAACAGAAAATCTATCTAGACCAAATGCCAGCAAAGAAATTGAATTGGTAATCAAAAAACTACCTAAGAACAAAACTCCTGGACCAGATGGTTTCACTGCTGAATTTTATCAAACATTTACTGAACCTAATACCCATCCTCATTAAAGTTTTCCAAAAGTAGAAGAGGAGGGAATACACCTAAACTCATTCTACAAGGCCAACATCACTCTAATACCAAAACCAGGCAGAGACACCACAAAAAAAGAAAATTACAGACCAATATCCCGGATGAACATAGATGCAAAAACACTCTACAAAATATTAGCAAACCGAATTCAAAAATACATCAAGAAGATCATTCATCATGCTCAAGTGGGATTCATCCCAGGGATGCAAAGGTGGTACAACATTTGAAAATCCACCACATCAACAAAAAGAAGAACAAAAACCACATGAGCATCTCCATAGACGCTGAAAAAGCATTTGACATAATTCAACATCAATTCATGATAAAAACTCTCAACAAAATGGATATAGAGAGCAAGTACCTCAACATAATAAAGGCCATATTTGACAAACCCACAGCCAACATCATAATTAACAGTGAGAAGCTGAAAGCTTTTCATCTAAGACTGGGAACAAGACAGGGATGCCCACTCTCTCCACTGTTATTCAACATAGTACTGGAGGTCCTAGCCACGGCAATCAGACAACAAAAAGAAATAAAAGGCATCCAGATTGGCAAGGAAGAACTCAAACTGTCCCTGTTTGCAGGTGACATAATATTGTACATAAAAAAACCTAAACAATCCATTCCAAAACTACTAGATCTAATATCTGATTCAGCAAAGTTATGGGATACAAAATTAATACACAGAAATCTGTTGCATTCCTATACACTAATGACAAACTAGCAGAAAGAGAAATCAGGAAAACAATTCCATTCACAATCACGTCCAAAAGAGCAAAATACCTAGGAATAAACCTAACCAAGGAAGTGAAAGACCTATACTCTGAAAACTACAGGACACTCATGAGAGAAATTAGAGGAAACCAATGAATGGAAACACATCCCGTGCTCATGGATAGGAAGAATTAATATGGTCAAAATGGCCATCCTGCCTAAAGCATTCTACAGACTGAATGTAATCCCTATCAAAATACCAACAGCATTCTTTAATGAACTAGAGCAAATGGTTCTAAAATTCATATGGAACCACAAAAGACCCCGAAGAGCCAAAGCAATCCTGAGAAGGAAGAATAAAACAGGGAGAATTATGCTCCCTGACTTCAAGTTCTACTACAAAGCCACAGTACTCAAGACAATTTGGTACTGACACAAGAACAGACCCACAAACCAGTGGAACAGAATAGAGAGTCCAGACATTAACCTAAACATATATGGTCAATTAATACAGGATAGAGGAGCTATGGACATACAGTGGGGAAATAACAGCCTTCTCAGCAGCTGGTGTTGGCAGAACTGGACAGCTACATGTAAGAGAATGAAACTGGATTATTGTCCATCCCCATACACAAAAGTAAACTCAAAATGGATCAAAGACCTGAATGTAAGTCATAAACCATAAAACTCTTAGAAAAAAACATAGGCAAAAATATCTTGGACATAAACATGAGCAACTTCTTCATAAACGTATCTCCCCAGGCAAAGGAAACAAAAGTAAAAATGAACAAGTGGGAGTATATCAAACTAAAAAGCTTCTGTACAGCAAAGGACACCATCAGTAGAACAACAGGGCATCCTACAGAATGGGAGAATATATTCATAAATGACATATCCAATAAGGGGTTGACATCCAAATTATATAAAGAGCTCACACACCTCAACAAACAGAAAGCAAATAATCCAATTAAAAAATGGGCAGAGGATCTGGACAGACACTTCTCCAAAGAAGAAATTCAGATGGCCAACAGGCACATGAAAAGGAGTTCCACATCCCTAATCATCAGAGAAATGCAGATTAAAACCACAGAGATATCACCTCACACGAGTAAGGATGGCCACCATCCAAAAGACAAACAACAACAAATGTTGGCGAGGATGTGGAGAAAGGGGAACCCCCCTACACTGCTGGTGGGAATGTAAAATAGTTCAATCATTGTGGAAAACAGTATGGAGGTTCCTCAAAAAACTCAAAATAGAAATACCATTTGACCCAGGAATCCCACTCCTAGGAATCTGCCCTAAGAATGCAGCAGCCCAGTTTGAAAAAGGAAGATGCACCCCTATGTTTATCACAGTACTATTTACAATAGCGAAGAATTAGAAACAACCTAAGTGTCCATCAGTAGGTGAATGGATAAAGAAGAAGTGGTACATATACACAATGGAATATTATTCAGCCATAAGAAGAAAACAAATCCTACCATTTGCAACAAATTGCATGGAACTAGAGGGTATTATGCTCAGTGAAATAAGCCAGGTGGAGAAAGGCAGGTATCAAATGATTTCACTCATCTGTGGAGTATAAGGGCAAAGAAAAAGCTCAAGGAAGAAAACAGCAGCAGACTCACAGAACCGAAGAATGGACTAACATTTACCAAAGGGAAGGGCATTGGGGAGGATGGATGGGAAGGGAGGTATAAGGGGGAAAAAGGGTCATTACTATTAGCATGTATAATCAAGTTGGGGGGGACACATGGAAGGCAGTATAATACAGAGAAGACAAGTAGTGATTCTACAGCATCTTACTATGCTGATGGACAGCGATTGTAAAGGGTATGTGGTGGAGACTTGATAATAGGGCGAGTCTAGTAACCATAATGTTGTTCATGTAATTGTACATTAATGATAGCAAAATTAAATATTAAAAAATTAAAAAGAATGGCCATATCAAATGTTGGTGAGAATGTGGAGGAGCTGGAACTCTCATGCATTGCTGGTAGGAATGTAAATGGTACAACCATGTTGGAAAACTGTTTGGCAGTTCCTCAAAAAGTTACGCATACACCTACAACATGATTAAACCATTCTATTCTTGTGTATTTATTCAAAAGAATGAAAGCTTATGTCCAAACAAAGACTTATACATGAATGTTCATAGTAGCATTATTTGTAGTAGCCAAAACTGGAAACAATCCAAATGGATATCCATCTCCAGGAGAATGGGTAAACAATTTGTTGCATATCTAATGAATACTGCTCAACAATAAAAATAAATAAATCACTGATACACATAACATGACTGAATCTTGAAAAATTTATTCTGTGTGAAAGAATCCAGACAAAAATAGTACATACTATATGATTCCATTTATCTAAAATTCTAGAAAATGTCAACTATTCTTTAGTGATAGTAGGCAGATAAGCAATTGCCTGGGAATTCATGGAGAATGGAGAGAGGCAGGTGGGAGGGATTACAAATGGGCATAATAAGAGAAGTTGTGGGGGTAATAGACATTTTTACAATTATGACGGTAGTGATGGTTTAGTGGTTTTGAGGATAGGAAATAAGAATATAGAAAAATATAAATATTCAGGCAAAGTTAGATGAGTGACAGGGGGATTCTAGAAAAATATAAATAATGATATCCAATGTTTGGAAAATGAGATAAAGAGGGTATCATTATTAACACTGATGATGACAGCATAAAAAAAGACAAGAAAAAAAGACAAGAAATTTTAAAAATCTTGGGCCTATGGGTGGGTGTCTCAAGAAATCTTAGTGGGTTGGGACCAGCTTTTAAACAAACAACTATACCAATTTCCCCAAACTGAAATACTCTATACTAGAATAGAAAATACTAGAATGTAAAGTAGATGGTAAAGTTAAGTTTTACCTTAGGACACTATGTCATGATGTGAACTTGCCTTTCTTAATGTAGGTTGTGTGGGAAAAAAAGTATGAAAAATGCTGAAATCTAGATCACAGCATAAGTTTGCAGATTTTGTAAAAAAGACAAAATGTAGAAACTTAAATATGAAAAGAAGAAATGATAGTTTCTGGAATATACAGTACATTTTGGAAGGCTGGATTTACTGGGTAGAGAAAGAAAAGACGAGCAAAAAGCCAATTAAGGAAGAATTCCAGGCTTTTTTTAATTTTAATTTTTTATTGAAGTATCATTGATATACAATCTTATATTGGTTTCAGATATAGTAGTTCCACAGCATAGTGATTCAACAGTTACCCATATTATTAAATCTAGTGTGGTTACTATCTATCAACATAGAAAGATGTTACAGAATCACTGACTATATTCTCCATGTTCTACCACTGTCTCCATGACCAGTTTATAGTGTGATTGTTATTGTGCCCCTTTATCCCCCTCAACCTCCCCATTCACCTATCCCAACCCCTCCCCTTTGGTAACTACCAGTCACTTCTCAGTGTTTATGGGTCTACTGCTGTTGTGTTCATTTTGTTTTGCTTTGTTTTCATATTGTGCAAATAAGTGAAATGATGTCTTTCTCTGCCTATCCTATTTCATTGAGCATAATACCCTCTAGACCCATCCATGTTGTAACAAATGGCAGGATTTCTTTTCTTTTTATGGCTGAATAATATTCCATTCTGTATATGTCACACCTCTTCTTTATCCATTCATCTATTGATGGACACTTAAGTTGCTTCCATATCTTGGCTATTGTAAATAATGCGGCATTACACACAGGGGTGCATATATCTTTTTGAATCAGGGATTTTGTTTTCTTCAGGTAAATTCCTAGAAGTGGGATTACTGGATCAAATAGTATTTATAATTTTAGTTTTCTGAGGAACCTCCATACTGCTTTCCACAGCAGTTGTACCAATTTACATTCCTGCCAACAGTGCAGAAGGGTTCCTACTTCTGGGCATCCTTGCCAGCATTTGTTGTATCTTGTCTTTTGGACAGTGGCCATTCTAACTGGTGTGAAGTGATAACTCGTTGTGGTTTTAATTGACATTTCCCCAATGATTACTGATATGGAGCATCTTTTTATGTGCCTGTTGGCCATTTATATTTCTTCTTTGGAGAAGTATCTGTTCAGGTCCTCCACCCATCTTTTGATTGGGTTATACGTTTTTTTTGGTGTTGAGGTCTATCAGTTCTTTATATATTTTGGATGTTAACACCTTATCAGATGAGTCATTTATGAATATATTCTCTCATATTGTAGGTTGCTTTTTTGTTCTGCTGATGGTGTCCTTTGCTGTACAGAAGTTTAAATAAGTTTGATGTAGCCCCACTTGTTTATTTTTTATTTTGTTTCCCTTGCCAAGGAGATGTGTGTACGAAAAAACCGCTCATACTTATGCTCAAGAGATTTTTGCCTATGTTTTCGTCTATGAGTTTTATGGTTTCATGACTCACAGTCAGGTTTTTGATCCATTTTGAGTTTACTTTTGTGTATGGAGTTAGACAATAATCCAGTTTCATTCTCTTACATGTAGCTGTCCAGTTTTCCCAACACCAGTTATTGAAGAGGCTGTTTTTTTCCTACTGTATGTCCATGGCTCCTTTATCGTATATTAATTGATCATATATGTGTGGGTTTATATCTGGGCTCTCCATTTTGTTCCATTGATCAATGGGTGTGTTCTTGTTCTTGTGCCAGTACCATACTGTTTTGATTACTGTAGCTTTGTAGTATAGCTTCAAGTCATGAATCATAATCCCCCTATCTTTTTTGTGATTTCTCAGGATTGCTTTGGCTAAGAATTCCAAACTTTTATCCAATGTATTAAGACAAAACTGTTGTGCAAAAGACGTTATGCAGAACTAATACTAAGGAATAAAAATAAACCAGACAAGTGATTTTTAATAAAAGGGAAAGAGAACTGGTCAATTGCCAAATGAGATTGAGAAATGGAGGATAAGAATTTGGAAAAGAATGAAAAATAGGAAGAATGGTGGTGTCACTGAATAAATTATATCTGAACATTCTACACATTAGAATAAAGTTATTTTAAAAATCAACTTGGCCTACGATTTTTTGTTTTCCAACTTAACATATTTTAATACAAAACAACAGCCTTAAACTGTGTATGTGTGCAGTTGTTAACAACAATATATTTTTACCAAAAATTTTGACAGTACAGAAAAAAAGAAAAAATTATTCATAAACTCAATATTCAGAGATGATTATGGTTAACATTTTCACATGTCTCCCTAACACTACTTCCTATACTTTCATTTTTACCAGGAAACTATTCTTCTCCCCTTTATTGACACATCTATGTTTCTATTCCTGGCAGTTTTTAAAACTAGTGTTTACACTCATTAATATTTGGAAGATTTTTGAGTTTTGTTACTACAAAAATGTTTTTTAATTTCAATGCAACTATGAAGCAAAAATGTCTTCTTTTAGACATAGGGATATTTCTCTCTTTTTATAAACTATGCATTTACTATCTCTCTCTCTAGTACTGGCTTGTCACTGCAGAGAGGTATTTCTATTGACTGTAGCACATTAGATATAAATGGATTTGTTGGAAGTGAACCAAATATTACTTATCCCTTACTCAGCAAGTCTAAATTGGGAGTAAAAAATTCTCAGGTAAATATGTAGATGATGCGTATCTCTAATGGTAGGGTTACTGTGAATTACTTTAAAATAATGAGTACAATTTCGCTAAATTTACATAAAAAACAATTTAAAGAAGTTGAATTTTGTATTTTGCTAGATAAAATTTCACAGATTTTTCTTGGAGGGATTCTCTACTGTGAGGCTGACCTATCTGATGAATCCTGGTAAAGGATTCAGCCTCTCAACTGCTGTCAGGGATATCTTAAAGATCTATCCCAGTTCTCTTCATTTTTGAGGCAATCATGGGCATATGTGTTTGGCAATAGGTTTTCAACTGCCTCATACTTGAAGGAGATTCCAATCTCACTTGAAGCAGAAGCCTTCCTTGAACAAGATGACAACGATGACCAATACAGAAAATATTCAATCTAAATCTGTATGGAAACATGTAACATCTCTTTGGCATCTCTCTTACATGCCACCACCAAATATAAGTCAGGAACCAGAATGAAAACATTTTAAATCTATCACGAAAACCTAAAATTAAGATGTGAAAGTATATAGAAAAATGATTTAAATTACTTAATGAAAATGTTTTCATTTCTGTTCCTTAATTATAATCAAGAAAATTATTTGTATAAAGTGTCAAAATTTCTAATTTATCCCTTCATAGATAATCAAACTCCTCTTACACTCTTAAAACAAGAACAGATTGCTATGTAAAAAAGCAAACAATAAGAATTACTAGATACTATAAACATGACTGTGGAAAGTAAAATTTTAAAGACCAAATAATCAATTGAATGGAAAAGATGAAAACTAGATGAGTTATTTGAAAGCAAAGTTGAGAAAATCTTGAACAATGTACAACAAAAAACACAGAAAACACAAGAAAAAAAATTGAGACCTGAAATGTCAGGTGGCCCAGTATTTTTCTAGTGGAAATTCCAGAAGGAAAAAATGGGAGAGAGGAAATAATTTTTTTTAATAACATAAGAAAATTCCTCTGAATTGAATAAACTTCTGAATTTTCAAACTGAAAGCCTGTCCAGTTCAAAACAAAATGTGTGAAAAGATCCATGCCTTCATACAACCAGGTGAAATTTCATAGATCCAAAGAAAAATTAAAAGTCTTAAAAGCTAAATAGAGACAAGAAAACAGAGAATAAAACAAAGACAAAAAGCAATGGAATGAGATTAGCTTGCATTTGAATTCTTAATAACATTTCTGGATGATAGAGGACAATGGGGTAGTGGTTTCAAAGTTGTGAGGAAAATGAGATTTTGATCTTAAAACCATTAACCAACCAAATTATTATTCATGTGTGAAGGCAAGACAGAAACATTTTTGAATGTGAAAGTATTCATAAAGCTTACACCCATGCACATACCAACACATATTACACTTAAGGAGGAACTTCATTAAAAAAAGAGAGATTTACAAGAGAATGAGATTTTTTTTAATGTTGCTTCGTAGTAACTAAGAACCTATAAAGAAGCAATCAAGAAAGAAAAAGATGCCAAAAATAAAGACAATCCTGTAGATGGTGACTACTGAAACATTCTTCCTCAAGCAACAGGTGCTTATAGTAATGAACTAAAGATTTTTACTTCCTTCTCTGAGTCCATGCACAATACTGTATTGTGTGGTGGATATTTACATAATTAAAATTTTGCCAAGTGAAGATAGTTTTATTTTATTTCAATTTTTAGGTCAATCTGTAGATAAAACAAATTATTTAATAATAGATGCAATATTACCAAACAAGGAGAGGGTAAATGAGAGCTAATAAGAAATAAGAATAGATATAATATTCAAAGTTATAATAGTAACCTCTACAGGAGAAAATAAGAAAGGAAACAAAAACCTCAAAACATTGTTAACAGCAATTACTTTTAAAGACTGGTGGTAGGGATAGTAGGCTTCTCCTTTTCCATTTCTTTTTTATGTCCTTCTATATGATTTTGTTTACCATATATATGTATTCTGTTAACTCCTTAAAAATATTTAAATTAAGAAACATAGGATATTGTAATCAATAGGGGGTAATTCAATAATTATGATATATCATACAATGGCATACTGACTGAGTGGAGAGAAATACAGTAGGAACTGACATGAAAAACTGTCCCTAGGAAAAAAAATAACTTCAGAAATAATAGTAGAAAATGAGGTGATCTTACTTTGTAAAAAAACAAAAAATTATGTAACAGTGGGAGAGTGTGGATATATGTGTGTATATGTAAATGTTTATAAAGTGTTTTTAGTGTTGTAGCAACAATTTACTGAAATGACAGGAGCCTTTGAAGATATTTCAGTGTTGTAAACTGCATTTACAATGAGCAGAATTTATAAGCTGTACCTTGGTTTCTTTTTGATGTAGCTTAAATTTCTAATAGTCATTGAATATTTAAGTCAGCACTAATTAACATTTTTATATCACTTTCAAGAGAATAAGATGAAATTTCAGTATCATTTAAAATATTAACATATTAATTATTAAAACTGTTACCCAATCTAGCAAACTACAGACTCAATAAATATTTTATAGCTGGAAAAAAACTGAAACTGAACCAAAAAAGGGGACTTTTTTCATACTGAAAAATTTGAAAATGTGTTAATCATAAAAATCAAGTAGTTGGATTTCTGGCATCAGACAACACTAAACACGTATTATTTAACAGCCTATTTTTGCTTCAAACAACATTAAAACATATTCAGTCATAACTCATCTTTTTAATAATTTAGTTCTTTCTTACCAGGCTATTTTCTTTCCAAGCTTCTGGGAACTTGGGTCTCTGTTTTTCCCTAGACACCAGAACCTGCATATCTTCAAAAGTGGGATGGTTTCCAACTTCTGTCTGAAAAGCCATCTGGTATTCTGGTACAGATTCGCCTGTGTATGTTTTAAAAAGAACAGAGTAAAATTTCCGATTATCATAAAATGAAAGAATAACAGGAGTGTTTCTGATACCAAGTAAGCACAGAAATTATATCACAAATTTTTTCACCTTTTAAGCATACCTGGAAATCTTTTAAAAAGACCCAGTTGTGCATTTAATGCATTATTAATAAATGCTTTACTTAGAATAGACTTTGATAAATTAAATGTTTGTTGATAAATTAAATAGTAATTTCAATAATGGACAGCTATTTTTAAATGGTTTCTAATATTACTAAATTAGGGGGTGGGATTATTGGATACATAAGGTATACTTAATACTTGAAAATATACCTGAATTCCTATCCCGAAAAGGGGTTGAGGGTGGTGAATATGCAGAGAAAGTCTAGTATCAAGTACAACAAACATGTCTGTAGAACCAAATATAAATGGGTGGGTTGCACAGTTTTCATGTCTCATTACATTATTGGCTCTATTATACTGCAGCAAATGTCACAAAAATTTCTATGATAATGGCTATTTAACAGAAGTATCAACATACTAATTTTTTAAAGTTACCATTGATATGCAATCTTATGAAGGTTTCACATGAGCTACATTGTGGTTTCAACATTCACCCATATTATAAAGTCCCGCATACACACACACCCCATTGAAATTACTATCCATCAGTGTACTAAGATGCTATAGAGTCATTGTCTTCTCCATGCTATACTGCCTTCCCTGTGACCTACGTATATGTATACTAATTACGATGCCCCTTAATCCCTTCTCCCTCCTTCCCCATCCACTTTCCCCAACCCCCACCCTTTGGTAACAGCTAGTCCCTTCTTGGAGTCTGTGAGTCTGCTGCTGCTTTGTTCCTTCACTTTTGCTTTGTTCTTATGCTCCACAAATGAGGGAAATCATTTGCTACTTGTCTTTCACTGGCTGGCTTATTTCACTGAGTGTAATATGCTCCAGCTCCATCCATGTTGTTGCAAATGGGAGGATTTGTTTTGTTCTTACGGCTGAATAACATTCCATTGTGTAAATGCACCAACTCTTTTATTTTTTATTAAGGTATTATTGAAATATACTCTGATGAAGGTTTCATATGAAAAACCAATGTAGGGACTACTTTTACCCATATTATCAAGTCCACACCCATACCAAAATGCAGTCACTGTCCTTAGGTGTATAGTAAGATGCCACAGATTCACTGTTTGCCTTCTCTGTGCTACACTGTTTTCCCCTTGATCCACTACATCATGTATACTAAACATAATACCCCTCAAACCCCTTCTCCCTCCAACCCCACCCGCCTTCCCACACTCCTCTGCTTTGGTAACCACTAGTCCCTTCTTAGAGTCTGTGAGTCTGCTGCTATTTTGATCCTTCAATTTTGCTGCGTTGTTATACTACACAAATGAGGAAAATCATTTGGCACTTCTCCTTCTCTGCCTGGCTTCTTTCACTGAGCGTAATATCCTACAGCTCTATCCATGTTGTTGCAAATGCTAGGATTTGTTTCTTTCTTGTGGCTGAATAGTATTCCATTGTGTATATGTACCACCTCTTCTTTATCCATTCATCTACTGATGGACACTTAGGTTGCTTCAGTATCTTGGCTATTGTAAGTAGTGCTGTGATAAATATAGGGGGTGCATATGTCTTTTTGAATCTGAGAAATTGTATTCTTTGGGTAATTTCCAAGGAGTGGGATTCCCGGGTAAAATTGTATTTCTATTAGTTTTTTGAGGAACCTCCATATTGCTTCCCACAATGGTCGAACTAGCTTACATTCCCACCAGCAGTGTAGGAGGGTTCCCCTTTCTCCGGATCCTCACCAGCATTTGTTGTTCTTAGTCTTTTGGATGCTGGCCATCCTTACTGGTGTGAGGTGATATCTCATTGTGGTTTTAATTTGCATTTCCCTGATGATTAGTGATGTGGAGCATCTTTTCAAGTGTCTGTGGCCATCCGAATTTCTTCTTTAGAGAACTATCTCTTCATATCCTCTGCCCATTTTTTAATCAGGTTACATGCATTTAGGTGTTGAGGCATCTAAGTTCTTTATATACTTTGGGTGTTACCTCCTCGGATTTGTCATTTACAAATATATTCTCCCATACTTTAGGATGCCTTTTTGTTCTGTTGATGGTGTCCTTAGATGTACAGAAACTTTTTAGTTTGAGGGAGTCCCATGAGTTCATTTTTGCTTTTGTTTCCCTTGCTCAGAGATACATTCAGGAAGAAGTTGCTCATGCTTATATTCAGGAGATTTTTGCCTGTGTTGTCTTCTAAGAGTTTTACGGTTTCATGACTTACATTCAGATCTTTGATCCATTTCGAGTTTACCTTTGTGTATGGGGTTAAACAATAATCCACTTCCATTGTCTTGCATGTAGTTGTCCAGTTCTGCCAACATCAGCTGTTGAAGAGGCTGTCATTTCCCCATTGTGTGTCCATGGCTCCTTTATCATATATTAATTGACCATATATGGTTGAATTTATATCAGGGCTCTCTAGTCTGTTCGATTGGTCTATGGGTCTGTTCTTGTGCCAATAGCAAATTGACTTGAGTACTGTGGCTTTGTAGTAGGGCTTGAAGTTGGGGAGCGTAATCCCCGAGGCTTTATTCTTCCTTCCCAGGATTCTTTTGGCTATTCAGGGTCTTTAGTGGTTACATATGAATTTTAGAACGATTTGCTCTAGTCCATTGAAGAATGCTGCTGGTATTTTCATAGGAATTGCATTAAATGTGTAGAATGCTTTAGGCAGGATGGCCATTTTGACAATATTAATTCTTCCTATCCATGAGCACAGGAGGTGTTTCCATTTATTGGTATCTTAATTTCTCTCATGAGTACCTCCAGTACTATGTTGAATAGAAGTGGGGAGAGTGGGCATCCTTGTCTTGTTCCTGGTCTTAAAGGAAAAGCTTTCAACTTCTCACTGTTAAGTATAATATTGGCTGTGGGTTTGTCATATATGGCCTTTATTATGTTGAGGTACTTGCCCTCTATACCCATTTTGTTGAGAATTATTATCATGAATGGGTGGTGAATTGTGTCAGATGCTTTTTCGGCATCTATGGAGATGACCATGTGGTTTTGTCCTTTTTGTTCATGTGGCAGACGATGTTGATGGATTTTCAAATGTTGTACCACCCTTGACTGCATCCCTGGAAAAAAATAGTACTTAATCATGATGGATGATCCTTTTGATGTATTATTGAATTAGGTTTGCTAATATTTTGTTGAGTATTTTTACATCTATGTTCATCAGGGATATTGGTCTGCAGTTTTCTTTTTTTGTGGTGTCTTTGCCTGATTTTGGTATTAGAGTGATGCTGGCCTCACAGAATGAGTTTGGAAGTATTCCCTCTTCTTCTACTCTTTGGAAAACATTAAGGAGGATGGGTATTAGGTCTTCACTAAATGTTTGATAAAATTCAGTGGTAAAGCCATGTGGTCCAGGAGTTTTGTTCTTAGGTAGGTTTTTGATTACCAGTTCAATTTCGTTGCTGGTAATTGGTCTGTTCAGATTTTCTGTTTCTTCCTGGGTCAGCCTTGGAAGGTTATATTTTTCTAGAAAGTTGTACATTTCCTCTAGGTTATCCCGTTAGCATATAATTTTTCATAGTATTCTCTCATAATTCTTTGTATTTCTGTGTTGTCCGAAGTGATTTTTCGTTTCTCATTTCTGATTCTGTTTGTGTGTAGACTCTCTTTTTTTCCTGATAAGTCTCGCTAAGGGTTTATCTATTTTGTTTATTTTCTCAAAGAACCATTTATTCTTCTCAATTTTATTTATTAATGCTCTAATCTTTATTATGTCCCTCCTTCTACTGACTTTGGGCCTCATTTGTTCTTCTTTTCTAGTTTCACTCATTGTGAGTTTAGACTGTTCATGTGGGATTGTTCTTCCTGAGGTAGGCCTATATTGCAATATACTTTCCCCTTAGAACAGCTGTCACTGCATCCCAGATTTTGCAGTGTTGAATTATTGTTGTCATTTGCCTCCATATATTGCTTGATCTCTGTTTTTATTTGGTCATTGATCCATTGGTTATTTAGGAACATGTTGTGAAGCCTCCATGTGTTTGTGGGATTTTTAATTTTCTTTGTGTAATTTATTTCTAGTTTTATACCTTTGTGGTCTGAGAAGCTGGCTGGTACAATTTCAATCTTTTTCAATTTACCCAGCCTCTTTTTGTGACCTAGTATATGATCTATTTTTGAAAATGTTCCATGTGCACTTGAGAAGAATGTGTATTCTGATGCATTTGGATGCAGCGTTTTGTAGATGTCTGTTAGGTCCATCTGCTCTAATGTGTTGTTCAGTGGTTCTGTCTCCTTATTTTCTGTCGGGTTGATCTGTCCTTTGGAGTGAGTGCAGTATTGACATCTCCTAGAAGAAATGCATTGCACTCTATTTCCCCTTTTAATTCTGGTTAGTATTTGTTTCACATATGTAGGTGCTCCTGTGTTGGGTGCACAGATATTTAGAATGGTTACATCTTCTTCTTGGATTGACTCCTTTATCATTATGTAATGTCCTTCTTTGTTTCCTGTGACTTTCTTTGTTTTGAAGTCTATTTTGTCTGGTACAAGTACTGCAACTCCTGCTTTTTTCTCCCTATTAGTTACATGAAATGTCTTTTGTCTTTCTATGTCGTTGGGTTTAAAGTGAGTCTCTTGTAGGCAGCATATAGATGGGTCTTGTTTATTTATCCATTCAGGGACTCTATGTCTTTTGATTGGTGCATTCAGACCATTTACTTTTACGGAATTATCAATAGGTATGTACTTATTGCCATCGCAGGCTTCAGATTCGTAGTTACCAAAGGCTCAAGGTTAACTTCCTTACTATCTAAGAGTCTAACTTAACTCACTTAATATGTTATTACAAACACAGCCTAAAGATTCTTTTTATTTCCTCGTTTTTCTTCCCCCTCCATTCTTTATATATTAGGTATAATATTCTATACTCTTTGTCTATCCCTTGATTGACTTGGGAATAACTGATTTAATTTTGTATTTGCTTAATAATTAACTGTTCTACTCTCTTTTCTGTGGTTTTATTACCTCTGGTGACAGCTATTATACCTCAGAAACACTGCCATCTATAGCAGTCCCTCCAAAATACACTTTAGAGTTGGTTTGTGGGAGGTAAATTCTCTCAGCTTTTGCTTATCTGGAAATTGTTGAATCCCTCCTTCAAATTTAAATGATAACCTTTCCATATAATGTACTCGAGGCTTCATTGCATTAAATACATCATGCCACTCTCTTCTGGCCTCTAAGGTTTCTGCTGAGAAGTCTGATGATAGCCTGAAGGGCTCTCCTTTGTATGTGATCTTATTTCTCTCTCTGGCTGCTTTTAATAGTCTGTCCTT
Organism: Smutsia gigantea; assembly: GCA_032199065.1. Lineage (NCBI taxonomy): Eukaryota > Metazoa > Chordata > Mammalia > Pholidota > Manidae > Smutsia > Smutsia gigantea. The sequence goes on along the minus strand of JAVSCE010008099.1, from coordinate 218,480 downwards.
ATCCTTGATCTTTGCCATTTTAATTACTATGTGTCTTGGTGTTGTCTTCCTTGGGTCCCCTTGTGTTAGAAGATCTGGGTGCCTCCATGGCCTGACAGACTATCTCCTTCCCCAGACTAGGGAAGTTTTCAGCAATTAACTCCTCAAAGACACTTTCTATCCCTTTTCTCTCTTCTTCTTCTTCTGGTACCCCTACAATGAGAATATTGTTCCATTTGGATTGGTCACAGTTCTCTCAATATTCTTTCATTCCTAGAGATCCTTTTTTCTCTCTGTGCCTTAGCTTCTTTGTATTCCGCTTCTCTAATTTCTATTTCATTTATTGGCTCCTCCACCATATCTAATCTGCTTTTAAAACTTTCCATTGTATGTTTCATTTCTGATACTGTGTTCCGTAATGATTGGATATCTGACCGGAATCCATTCCTGAGTTCTTGAATATTTTTCTGGACCTCCATGAGCATGTTAATTATTTTTATTTTGAACTCCCATTCAGACAGAATCATGAGGTTGGTTTCATTTGAATTTTTCTCAGATGTTGTATTCATAATTTTACTTTGGACCAGGTTCCTTTGGTGTTTCATGTTTGTATATGGCGCCCTCTAGTGCCCAGAATCTCTACTCTCTGGCGCCGCTCAGTCCCTGAAGCAATGTCAGGGTTCGCAGGGGAGTGGTACTGGTGCCTGCGGGGAGGAAAGAGCTGTTTCCTGCTTCTTGGCTCCTACGCCTGTATCCACTGCCTGAACCAGTGGGCCGAGCACACAGGTAATAAGCCTCTGTAATTTGTGTTTATAGTTGCTGTACACGAGGCTTCCCTCTGGCTGGCCTAATGCCAGGGTAGGGTTTGCCAGTTTGTGAGCCAGGTGGGGCTGGCCACAAGAAAGGCTCAGTAGGCTGTGTATCACAGAGGGGGGTCCTTGGAGCTCTGTAATTAAGCAGGGAGCTGGAGCTCCTGAAGACTGTGAAAGTTCCCAACCTGCTGGGCAGAGTGCACCCAGACAATTTTGTCTACCTGTCATTTCTCCTGAGCAGTAAACTCTGTGCAATCCATGCCCCTTTAGTAGCCCTCTTGCTCTCAGAAAATCTCTCAGACTGCCCACCTTTCTTTTGTCCAGGGCAGCCAGATATGGATTCCTACTTGCCACAAGCAGCTGGAATCTCAATCTCTCCAGGTATTCAGCCTGTCTTAGCTTTCCAACCCCCTAATCACGAGGGTACGATGAAAACACCATGAATAGTAGGTTTGTGCTCCAAGATCAGATCTCTGGAGTTAGGCATTCTGCAGTCCGAGGCCTCCACTCCCTCCCCGCTCTGTTTCTCTTTCTCCCGTGGGTGAGCTGGGGTGGGAGAAGGGCTTGGGTACCACCGGGCCACGGCTTTGGTAAGTTACCCCGTTCCATGAGGTTTATTCTTTTCTCCAGGTAGATGCAGTTGGTTCAATCCTCTTTCCTGTTGCTCTTTCAGGATTAGTTTTATTAATTATATTTTTGTATTATATGCGGTTTTAGGAGGAAGTCTCCGTCTCACCTCTTACACTGCCATCTTTAATCCAGTATCTACCAGCTCTTCTTTACCATTCATCTACTAGAGGACACTTAGGTTGCTACCATATCTTGGCTATTGTAAATAGTCCTGCGATAAACATAGGGTACATATATCTTTTTCTAATTGGGCTGTTGCATTCTTAGGGTAAATACCTAGGAGTGGAATTCCTGGGTCAAATGGTATTTCTATTGTGAGTTTTTTGAGGAACCTCCATACTGCTTTCCACAATGGTAAAACTAATTTACATTCCCACTAGCAGTGTAGGAGGATTCCCCTTTCTCTACATCCTCACCAACATTTCTTGTTGTTTGTCTTTTGGATGGCGGCAATCCTTACTGGTGTGAGGTGATACCTCCTTGTGGTTTTAATTTGCATTTCTCTGATGATGAGGGATATGGAGCATCTTTTCATGTGCATGTTGGCCATCTCAATTTCTTCTTTGGTGAAGTGTCTGTTCAGATTCTCTGCCCATTTTTTTAATTGGCTTATTTGCTTTTTGTTTGTTGAAGTGCCTGAACTCTTCATATATTTTGGAGTCAACCCCTTATCAGATACGTCATTTATGAATATATTCTTCCATACTGTAGGACGTCTTTTTGTTCTATTGATGGTGTCCTTTGATGTACAGAAGCTTTTCAGCTTGACATAGTCCCATGAGTTCATTTTTGCTTTTCTTTCCCTTGCCCAGGGAGATATGTTCATGAAGAAGTTGCTCATGTTTATATCCAAGAGATTTTTGCCTATGTTTTTTTCAAAGCGTTTTATGGTTTCATGACTTACATTCAGGTCTTTGATCCATTTTCAGTTTACTTTTGTGTATGGGTTAGACAGTAGTCCAGTTTCATTCTCTTAAATGTAGCTATCCAGTTTTGCTAACACTACCTGTTCAAGAGGCTGTCATTTCCCCATTGTATATCCATGGCTCCTTTATCATATATTAGTTGACCATATATGTTTGGATTTATATCTGGACTCTCTATTCTGTTCCACTTGGGTCCCTGGGTCTCTTCTTGTGCCAGTACCAAATTGTCTTGATTACTGTTCTTTGTAGTAAAGCTTGAAATTGGGAAGCTAGATTCCCCCTGCGTTAGTCTTCTTTCTCAGGATTTCATTGGCTATTCGGGGTCTTTTGTGGTTCCATATGAATTTTAGAACTATTTGTTCCAGTTCGTTGAAGAATGCTGTTGGTGTTTTGATAGGGATTACATTGAATCTGTAGATTGCTTTAGGCAGGATGGCCATTTTGAAAATATTTATTCTTTCTAGCCAAGAGCATGGGATGAGTTTCCATTTGTTAGTGTCCTCTTCAATTTCTCTTAATAGTGTCTTGTAGTTCTCAGGGTATAGGTCTTTCGCTTCATTGGTTAGGTTTATTCCTAGGTATTTTAATTCTTTTTAATGCAATTGTGAATGGAATTGTTTTTGTGATTTCTCTTTCTGCTAGTTCATCGTGAGTGTATAGGAAAGCAAGTGATTTCTGTGTATTAATTTTATATCCTGCAACCAGATATTAGTTCTTGGAATTTTGTAGTGGAGTCTTTAGGGTTTTTTATGTACAATATATCATGTTATTTGCAAATAGTGACAGTTTGATGTCTTCTTTACCAATCTGGATGCCTTGTATTTCTTTGTCTTGTCTGATTGCCGTGGCTAGGACCTCTAGAACTATGTTGAATAAAAGTAGAGAGAGTCGGCATCCTTGTCTTGTTCACGATCTCATAGGAAAGGCTTTCAGCTTCTCCCTGTTAAGTATGATGTTGGTTGTGGGTTTGTCATATATGGCCTTTATGATGTTGAGGTACTTGCCCTCTATACCCATTTGTTGAGAGTTTTTATCATGACTGGATGCTGAATTTTGTCAAATGTTTTTTCAGTATCTATGGAGATGATCATTTGGTTTTTGTCCTTTTTTTTGTTGATGGAGTGTATTATACTGATTGATTTTCAAATATTGTACCATCCTTGCATCCCTGGAATAAATCCCAGTTGTACATGATGGATGATGGTTTTGATGTGTTTTTAAATTCGATTTGCTAATACTTTGTTCAATATTTTTGCATGTGTGTTCATCAGGGATATTGGTCTGTAATTTTCTTTTTTTGTGGTGTCTTTGCCTGGTTTTGATATTAGAGTGATGCTGGCCTCATTGAATGAGTTTGGAAGTACTCTCTCTCTCCTCTTCTACTTTTTGGAAAGCTTTAAGAAGGATGGGTATTCGCTCCTCTTTAAATGTTTGATAAAATTCAGCCATCCGGGCCAGGGTTTTATTCTATGATAGTTTTTCGATTTCATTGGTAGTAAGTGGTCTGTTTAGATTTTCTGTTTCTTCCTTGGTTTGTCTTGGAAGGTTGTATTTTTTTTTTAGAAAGTTGTTCATTTCTTCTACGTTATCCATTGTTGGCATATAATTTGTCGTAGTATTCTCTAAGAATTCTTTGTATTTCTGTGGTGTCCATTATGATTTTTCTTTTTTCATTTCTGATTCGGTTTATGTGTGCACACATTTTTTTTCTTGATAAGTCTGGCTAGCGGTTTATCTATTTTGTTTCTTTTCTCAAAGTACCAGCTCCTGGTTTCACTGATTCTTTCTATTGATTTATTGTCCACCTGCCTTTACAGAGCTCTATGTATTCTCTGCTTCTCTAGCACCCCTCTTGCTGCTCGGAAGTCGTTCAAACTGCCACCTTTTCTTTTGTCCCAGCAGGGCTGCTAGTGTGTCCCTGTTCTCCACAAGCACCTGGAATCTAAGCTTCTCCGTGTGTTCTGTCCTTCTTTCCTTTCCAACTCCACTCACTTCCAGTGCACCATGTAATGTGGGTTCGGGTTCCCAGAGCAGATCTCCAGGACTAGGTGTTCAGGGATCCTGGGCTCCTCCTCCCTCCACTCTCTGCTCCTCCTCCCATCAGTGGGTTGGGTTGGGCGGGGCTTGGATCCTTCCAAATTGTAGCTTTGCCACTTTACCCTGTTCTGTGGGGTCTTCTTTTCTTCCCAGATGTAGGCAGTTTGTTCTGCACTCTTCAGGTGGTTTTCAGGATTAGTTTTGTATTTGCTGTACTTTTGTGTTCTATGTGATTTTGGGAGGAGGTGTCTGCTGTGCTTCTTAAACTGTCTTTTTTTCCCAGAATCCCCATTTGTCTTCTTAATTAACCTACCTGGCAAGGAGGTCCCCCAAAAGTCAGTCTTTATTCACTAATTTTTCCCACTCTTCATTTGTTCATCTTAGGGAAGTGCATCTATTTATAAGTTCTTAATTACCGTCTCTTTGATTCCCCCTAAAAAACCATTTTAATCTTAGTTCTCTCAACAAACTCTTTATTCTTTAAAATTTTTTATTTGCCTATTGATACCCCATCCACAGGAAATCCATAATTACCTTATCTTTCCAATGTAAACCAGTATTTTTTCCTAAGTTTCTGGGCATACTATTTCTCATATTCAGATCTCCGAATATTTCTCAATTCCTTAGACTTTATTCCAACAATTAACTGGAACCACAGATTCCTTCTCTAGGTTTTCTCTCACATATGCCTCTTCTTCCCTGTTTCCATATACAAGATTATAAGGTATCATCATGCAACTCTCTTCTTTTTCCTTTGTTTTTACTTTTCATTGTGGTTAAATATACATAACATAAAATTCACCATTTTAACAATGTTTATGAGTATAGTTCTGTGGCACTAAATATGTTCACAGTGTTGTACAATTGTCATACCATCCATCTCCAGAGTTTTTTCCATATTCCAAAACTGAAAGTCTGTACCCATTAATTACTAACACGTTATAATTTTTTCCTTTTAAAAACTCCTGGTTCTTTGTATTTCAATTCTTTCTACAGATCTGCTATAATAATCTTCAGCAAACATTATTTGTTTTTTCCTTGTCAAACACCTGATACTGCACTTTATTATTTATCAGACCAAAAGCAATAGCTATTCTTTGAATGCAGTATTTGTTCAAAAAATGTTGCTGATGGGGGTGTGCCAATACTGACACAAAAATCATTTTACTCAGACACACTCCTAAAAAAAAAGAAACTCAGGATCAGGATACTATTAAAAATCTGTGGCCAAAGTTCCAACAATAGAAAAGAAAAGTTCAAAATGTTCCTACGTTCCAATAATACTGTAATACTACTGCAGCTGCTGTTCTTTCTAGAAAAAATTAGAGTACTGTCTACTTCTAATTAACTGGAAACTATACTTCTAAATAACTAAATGAGCATTAGTTAATCTACTAATTAATTTCATCATATTTCACAATTATGAGCTATTGATAGATGCTTACTTTTTTTTGCTATTATTAATATACAATTACATGAGCAACATTATGGTTACTAGACTCCCACTATTACGAAGTCCCCACCACATATCCCATTGCAGTCACTGTCCATCAGCGTAGTAAGATGTTATAGAATCACTACTTGTCTTCTCTGTGTTATATGCCTTCCCCATATCCCCCCACCCCACCCCACCCCCACTACATTATGTGTGCTAGTTGTAATAGTCCTTTTCCCTCTTATCCCTCCCTTTCCACCCATCTTCCCCAGTCCCTTTCCCTTTGGCAACTGTTAGTCCATTCTTGGGTTCTGTGAGTCTGCTGCTGTTTCATTCCTTCAGTTTTTTTCTTTGTTCTTAATACTCCACAGATGACTGAAATCATTTGATACTTGTCTTTCTCCACCTAGCTTATTTCACTGAGCATAATCACCTCTAGCTCCATCCATGTTGTTGCAAATGGTAGATTTGTTTTCTTCTTATGGCTGAATAATATTCCATTGTGCATATATACCACATCTTCTTTATCCATTCATCTACTAATGGACACTTAGGTTGCTTCCATTTCTTGGCTATTGTAAATAGTCCTGCGATAAACATAGGGGTGCATATGTCTTTTTCAAACTGGGCTGCTGCATTCTTAGGGTAAATACCTAGGAGTGGAATTCCTGGGTCAAATGGTATTTCTATTTTGAGTTTTTTGAGGAACCTCCATACTGCTTTTTTTTTTTATACTTTATTTTGGTATCATTAATCTACAATTACATGTGCAATATTATGGTGATTAAACTACCCACTTCATCAGGTCCCCCCCACCAACCCCATCACTGTCCATCAGCGTAGTAAGATGTTACAGAGTCACTACTTGTCTTCTCTGAGTTGAACAGCCCTCCCCATGCCCCCCCAACATTACATCTGCTAATTGTAATGCCCCTTTTTTTCCCCTTGTCCCTCCCTTCCCACCCATCCTCCATACTGCTTTCCACAATGGTTGAACTAGTTTACATTCCCACCAGCAGTGTAGGAGGGTTCCCCTTTCTCCACATCCTTGCCAACATTTGTTGTTGTTTGTCTTCTGGATGGCGGCCATCCTAACGGGTATGAGGTGATATCTCATTGTGGTTGATTTGCATTTCTCTGATGACTAGTGATGTGGAGCATCTTTTCATGTGCCTGTTGGCCATCTGAATTTCTTCTTTGGAGAAGTGTCTGTTCAGCTCCTCTGCCCATTTTTTAATTGGCTTATTTGCTTTTTGTTTGTTGAGGTGTGTGAGCTCTTTATATAATTTGGATGTCAACCCCTTATCGGTATGTCATTTATGAATATATTCTCCCATACTGTAGGATGTCTTTTTGTTCTACTGATGGCATCCTTTGCTGTAAAGAAGCTTTTTAGTTTGATATAGACCCATTTGTTCACTTCTGCTTTTGTTTCCCTTGCCTGGGGAGGTATGTTCATGAAGAAGTTGCTCATGTTTATGTCCAAAAGATTTTTGCCTATGTTTTTTTCTAAGAGTTTTATGGTTTCATGACTTATAGTCAGGTCTTTGATCGATTTTGAGTTTACTTTTGTGTATGAGGTTAGACAGTAATCCAGTTTCATTCTCTTACATGTAGCTGTCCAGTTTTGCTAACACCAGCTGTTGAAGAGGCTGCCATTTCCCCATTGTCTATCCATGGCTTCTTTATCGTGTATTAATTGACCATATATGCTTGGATTTATATCTCGGCTCTCTATTCTGTTCCACTGGTCTATGGGTCTGTTTTTGTGCCAGTACCAAATTGTCTTGATTATGGTAGTTTTGTAGTAGAGCTTGAAGTCAGGGAGCATGATTCCCCCTGCTTTATTCTTCCTTCTCAGGAGTGCTTTGGCTATTCGGGGTCTTTTGTGGTTCCATATGAATTTTAGAACTATTTGCTCTAGTTCATTGAAGAATGCTATAGGTATTTTGATAGGGATTGCATTGAATCTGTTGATTGCTTTAGGCAGGATGGCCATTTTGACAATATTAATTCTTCCTAGCCAAGAGCATAGGATGAATTTCCATTTATTAGTGTCCTCTTTAATTTCTCTTAAGAGTGTCTTGTTGCTTACTGTTTTTAAATTTAAAGAAAAACAAAAAGAAAAAAAACCAACCCCAATATGAATCATTTTTGTTAATTCCATTCATAAATGTGTTCAGTGATGGTTCAGTTGACTGTTTTCCCCTTTTCTATGCTTTTAATGGTGTTATATCAAATAATTTTATAAAACACCCAGCAGAATACAATGCACACACTGGTAATTAAAGTTTTTATATGAGAAATAAAGGAAGTGACATAATCCTAACAAAACGAGGAAAACTATGCATTCCTTTGGCTAATTCAAGTAAGCATTCACATTAAATGAGTGTTCTTTCATTGAAAGGAAGGCCGGAAAGCAAGAAGGAAGAATTAAAAAAAAAAAAAAGGGAACGGAGAAAGAGTTCTCCAGTGGATAATTCATTGCTTCTAATTCCTTATTGGGTCAATTCAGGAAACACTGTCAGTGTAGCTTATCAAAAGCTCAGAGGGTGCATAAGAGACATGACGAGTGCTAAAGCAAAGACTAAACTAAACACAGTCAGATAAGCTATTATGAGTGATTAATTAAACTGCACTCAGATGTAAACTTTGAGTCCTTTAAAAAAGTTTTTCCTGATTCACATTTTTCTGCTAATAATATTTCTGAACACTAGATGGCAATGAACTAAAGGTGTAAATGAAAGTGAAAACATACATGCAAGAAGAGTTAATTAATATAGTTAGAAAAAGAAGATACAACTGATTCAGTTCAAAACATGTATCAATTTTTGACAGCAGTGCTCTTACCTGGGAAAAGGTCTGTACATCTCATAAATATCTCCCAATAGATTAGTCCAAGTGCATACATGTCTACTTGTTTCAAAGCTGATTCACAGTCCCTCAGGTTCACAGCTCCTTCTAGAACTTCTGGTGCCATATATCTGATTGTACCAACCTGATAAATTAGAATGATATTTTTCAGAAACAGAATGCAGTATACTTTGAAAGGCACACATTAGATCAGAAGTTGTACATGAAGTTCATGTCAGCGATATGTTTTTGACTGTAAACATGTCACTGAACCTTTCAATACTTGATTTTTTACCTATGAAAAGCTCTTTCTTTATTTTTAATTTTTTTATTAATGTATCACTGATATACACTCTTATGAAGGTTTCACATGAAAAACATTGTGGTTACTACATTCCACCCATATTATAAAGACCCCCTCATTGAAGTCACTGTCCATCAGTGTAGTAAAATGCCATGGAGTCAATTACCTGTCTTCTTTGTGCTATCCTGCCTTCCGTGTTAACACCCCCCAAACAACATGTGTAGCAGTCCCTCCAAAATACATTGTAGACATGGTTTGTGGGAGGTAAATTCCCTCAACTTTTACTTATCTGCAAATTGTTTAATCCCTCCTTCAAATTTAAATGATAATATTGCTGGGTAGAGTATTCTTGGTTCAAGACCCTTCTTTTTCATTGTATTGAATATATTATGCCACTCCCTTCTGGCTTGTGAAGTTTCTACTGGGAGGTCTGATGATAGCCTGATGGGTTTTCCTTTGTATGTGATCTTTTATCTCTCTCTGGCTGCTTTTAATACTCTGTCCTTATCCTTGATCTCTGCCATTTTAATTATTATATGTCTTGGTGTTGTCTACCTTGGGTCCCTTGTGTTGGGAGATCTGTGCACCTCCATGGCCTGAGAGGCTATCTCCTTCCCCAGATTGGGGAAGTTTTCAGCAATTACCTTCTCAAAGACACTTTCTATCCCTTTTTCTCTCTCTTCTTCTGGTACCCCTATAATGTGAACATTGTTCCATTTGGATTGGTCACACAGTTCTCTCAATATTCTTTCATTCCTAGAGATCCTTTTTCTCTGTGTCTCAGCTTCTTTGTACTCCTCTTCTCTAATTTCTATTTCATTTACCGTCTCCTCTACTTCATCTAATCTTCTTTTAAATCCCTCCATTGTATGTTTCACTTTGGATACATATTTCATAAAGTTTTTATGTCATTCTTGAATTCCTCCCCGAGGTGTTGAATATTTTTCTGTAGCTCTGTGAGCATGTTTATGATTTTTATTTTTTAATCTCTTTCAGGAAGTTTGGTGAGTTCAGTTTCACTTGGCCCTCTTTCTGGTGTTTGTGTGATTTTGGTTTGAACGAGTTTTCTTCAACATTTCATGTTTGTAGGTGGCACACTCTACTGCCCAGAAGCTCTACTCTCTGGAGCTGCTCAGCCCCTAGAACAATGAGGGGTGGGGAGTGGAGGGTCACAGGTGAGCAGCACTGGTGCCTGCCAGGAGGAAAGAGCGCTTCCTGCTTTTCAGCTGCAGTGCCTACCCTCACTGCCAGGGCCAGTGGGCCAAGCACACTGGGAGGAGCCTCTGTGCTATGCACTTGTAGCTGCTGTAGGCAGTGCCTCCCTCTGGCTGGCCTGGTGCAATGGCAGGGGCAGCTGGTTGGCAGGCTGCGCTGGCCAGGAGGAAGGAGTGGCAGGCTGTGTATCGCGGTGGAGGGGTCTCATAACTGCGTTGTCAGCCAGGGGGATGGAGCACCTGAAGCTCCTGAAAAGTTCCCAGCCTGCTAGGATGATTTTGTCCACTTGTCCTTTCTCGTGAGCAGCAAGCTCTGTGCAAAATTGCCGCTCTTGCAGCCTTCTCGCTGTTAGGAAGTCTCTCAGTCTGCTCACCTTTCTTTTTTCCTAGAGCAGCTGGTTGTGTGTACCTGTTCTCCACAAGCAGCTGGAATCTCAGTCTCTCCAAGTATTCTGCCTGTCTTAGCTTTCCAATCCCACTAATCTCCAGAGCACCATGTAATGTAGGATTGTGCTCCTAGAGCATATCTCCAGGGCTCGGTGTTCAACAGTCCTAGGCTTCCACCCTCTCCCTGCTCCATTTCTCTTCCTTCTGCTGGTGAGCTGGGGTGGGGGAAGGCCTTGGGCCCTGTTGGACTACAGCTTTGGTACTTTACCCTCTTTCATGAGGTCTGCTCTGTTCCCCAGGTGTAGGCAGTCTGCTGCAGCCTTCTTTCCTGTTGCTCTTTCAGTATTAGTTGTATTTACTATACTTTCATATTATATGTGGTTTTCAGGAGGTTTCTGTCTCACCTTTCATGTTGCCATCTTTAAGCCAATCTCCCCGAAAAGCTCTTCTTGAATAATTAAACTGTGGCAAATCCATCCCATTGAATACTATTCGTCAATCAAAAAGAATGAGCTAGACCTTCCTATGAATGTCAATGTAAAAAATATCCATTAAGATACAGTGCAAAATTATATGTATACCAGATGGTATTTCTAAAATTTCACAAATGTTTGTGTGTGTGTAAAGAGAGGACGGAGGAGAGAAAAAAGAAAAAGGAAAGGATGGGAGGGAGAAAGGAAAGAAAGGGGGAGAGACGTGCATGTGAATACAGAGAAAAAAGTCAGGAATTATATGTTACACATTGTAGTAGTAATTATTTTTATAAGGTAACTGTCCTATCTCAAACTTGATCATTATACCCTTACTTCAAAAATCAGTTCCTACAAACTTCCTTTTAATGCTTGTCAAAGTTAAGTTGGAATGGTAATGACTTCCATAATGAATTAAGAAACTTTATGCAATGTCTTCTCTATTTCCTAATTTTGTAATTCCTAATATGCTATAACTGATAGCATATGAGGATAACTGTCCTAGCAGTTAGTGGATCTTTAAATGCAATTCATTATGTTTTCAGAGTATGTCAGTGTGATACCTTTTGTATACACTAACCTCACTTATGGCTGCATTATCTTCTTCCCCTGGGCGCACCAGTCTATTTCCAGTCAGCCTCATGGATAATCCAAAGTCACTAATAACACAAGTTCCATCATTCTTCACCAGGACATTTCTGCTGTTTAAATCTCGATGGGAAATTGCAGGTTTATAATTATCTGTTTGGATAATTTCAAATATTTATTAAATCTTAAGTAGAATTATTGGATATGAAATGAGTATGCAAGTAATAGGGACTGTATTAATATAGAAGATAGTGCTATTTTTCTGCCCATTACTTTTCTAATAATAAAAAAGGAAATAAGTCAAAATTTCAAATCACAATCATCACTATTTTCACTATATTTATATTTTACAAAATTACTCTTGTTGCATGTATAATTAATTAAGCCTTAAATATTCAGCTGCAACTAATAGCAAACATGCTGTTGCTTCTGGTTTTAACAGACGTTTGTTTTCTTTCTCATTTCTAGGGCAACAAAGGGGAAACAGAGAAAGGAATATTTGGTATAAACAACAGAAAAATTCAACTTGTCTAAAACTAGTATCAATGAAAAACTGACATTTATCCAAAAACTGTATATGTATCTTACAAGGTTCTCCTATGTCTGAACAGATCAAACTTGGGACAGAACATTGCAGTTCAGCTTTGTTTAGCTATGTCTCTAAGCCAACCTCAGTTAATTCAAATCAAATAGAATAAGCTTTACAATAGACTGAGAGAACAAGTAGAACATATGGTATCTCTCAGCAACATATGAAAACCTGTTTTCTGATTTTACTGAGAAGCAAAGCACTATTTTTTTTTACTGATCATGTGCTTTATTTATATATATATATATTTTTTATAACTTTTATTGTGAAATGATTATCACAGTAAGTTTAGTTAACATCCTTCAACATACATAGTTACAAATTATTCTTTCTTGCGATGTGAACCTTTGAGGTTTTTTCTCTTAACAACTTTTCAGTACACAAGACATTATTGCTCACCATGCAACGAACAAGTTCCAATGCAGTGAACAAGCTCCCACAAGGTGAACAATGCAAGGAACATAGTGAACAAATTCTCGCAAGGTGAACAATGCAAAGGCAGTCATATCAGAGAAACTAATTCAGTTACTATAATCAATCAAGTCAACTATGATTATTCATATGATTCTTATACTTAAATTATAAGTGAATCCCACATTTCCCCCTTTTTTGTTTTAATTGACACAAATGCATATGCATATATTTGTGGAAGGTACCAGAATAATGATTAGCTGGGCTCGGCCTGGGACATAGCTTGTCACAGGCAATGTCTCTCTCGTCTGGAGGGGTGAGGTTCTATGCCTCACCTCAGTTGGCCTCCACGTTGCTCACCTGAGGTCCCTTGTGACTGTGCCTGTCTTAGGTCGTTCCTCCCATGAGGAATCTTACCCGTCTTTGGCTAACCAGCCATCTCCTGGGACCAAACAGGGAAATAAAATATGAAAGAGAGGACAGCCAGCAGCTATAATTCTGGATAAAATCACAATATACGTGATTATTTTCTTGCAGCAAATGCAGGTGGGGAATCAGTATATGATTTCACAAAGTTGTGTAAAAGGAATCACTTATTTCTTGAAGTTAATTCTTGAAAAGTAGCATATGCTTGTATTGGCTTTAAAAGACCAACAACTGCCTTCTGCACACACACTAGGAGAACAGGAATACAAATGCATAACAGTATTAGACCTACAATTATAGGCCATATCCAATGAAACAAAGAAAACCAATTTAACAATCCAGGCATTTGTGAAAACTTATCAATAACATGGTGAATGTTGTCTATTTGATCTTGAATAGTATGCGAAAAATCAGACAAATTAAAACAACACATCCCTGGAAATTGTTCACATCCCATATGTTCTTTTTTTTTTTAATCACTTATTCTTTTATTAGCTTCTCCTAAGTATTCTTTTTTTTATAATTTATTTTGGATCATTAATCTACAATTACATGTGCAATATTATGATTATTAAACTACCCCCTTCATCGAGTGCCCCCCCACCAACCCCATTACAGTCACTGTCCATGAGAAGCAAAGCACTATTATACTCATTCTATTGTCTATCACCAGACTTCATGCTTCATATAAAGATAGATAACATATTTTAGGTGAAATATAAAAGGCTTGGCACACAATAAATGCTTGCTCACTGAAAGAATGCATTTAAGCTAATCTCTTCATCAAAAAATAATTTTTTCCTCTCTATAAGGAAAGCTTATACAAATCTTTAATAGTAAACAAACCATAGCTCTTGAAAAAAATTCTATAGCATGATTTCTATAATTAAAAATAACTCCCTAGGTATTCAAAGAAATAGAGCAATCAGAATAAGTCAATGATAACTTTACTGAATGTTTACATTTATGTACAAATAAAATAAGTATATTTGTTACTCTCATTAACAAGCATTAGACTAGAATTTCACCAACAATTAAACTAAAAGACAAAGGATAATGATTCCTTTAATATAATAAAAGTAGGGCAATAGCACAACTGGAAGAAAAACAGTAGTTACCAAGTTTCTTTATCTAAGAGTTGTTTTCTTTCTCATTTTCTCCCCTTCCTACTTCATGGTCCAGTTTTCTAAAGCTTGTACTAACATAGATCACTCAACCCCTTAAAGAGCTGTATTTCTTATTCTGGATAAAACCACAACATAAATTTATGTGGTATAATCTCAAGCTAATATTTACATGAAAATTTATAGAGACATTGGAAAATATTTATATACTAATACCAAATCAATACTTAAACTAAAGATCTCACACCTTAGGAAAACCATGCTAATAATAGGCAGGATATTCAATGAATCAGTGTGACAGACAGAGGGAAAAACAGGATAGTCCTTTCTGCTACTGCTAAAAACAAAAAGAAAAATAAATAAAAGAAAGAGGAAAGGGACGGAGTAAAGGAGGAAGGGAACAAGGGACAAAACAAGGGAGAAGAAGAGAAGAAACAAGGTAAGACCCATTACCGTGAAGAGAAGGCATAGAACTACAGACTACCCTTTTAATTTATTTTTTATTAAGGTATTATTGATAAACAGTCTTATGAAGGTTTCACATGAGCAATATTGTGGTTACTACATTCACCCATATTACCGATTCCCCCACACACACCCCACTGCAGTCACTGTCCATCAGCAGAGTAAGATGGCATAGAGTCAATACTCGTAAAGAGTGCCCTTTTGAGAATTCTTTTCCCCTTAAAGTTCCCCTATGTATTCATTTTAATCTTTGTATTGGGAGGTGGGGGTGCAGAGAAAAGACAGAACATACAATGATTTTGCCCTGGGGCAGTAGCACTGCATTAGGCAAATATCTTGAAGGAAATTGGGATATAATATTATTTTAATTATGTTAAAAAATAAAACTAGAATGAAAAATAGTCTGTGGACATTTACACAGACACACACTCAGAGCAACAAATCCAGAAGGATGTATATAAACTAATCAACTGTAATTTTCTGATTAGGTTTGAGTGACCTACATATATTTTCTCTGTTAGATTTGTGTGTGTGTGTTTGTGTGCATGGTAATAAAGTTATACTGATATTATCATTAGGAAAAAATTCATAGGAAGAACTAAGTAGAAATGAATAAACAGGTTTAACTCCTTACTCTGAAGCAAATACCAGATAAATAAATAATAAAAGTATTTTTCCTTAGGACAAAATTTATATGTTAAACAACAAAATTACTTCTGAAAATACTGGGAAGAATAGAATTTTCTGAAGAAAAAATAGTGAAATGAAACGGTAACTGTTTTGACATAGTATACTGTACTTGGAATATTTTAAAAATAGGTAAAACCATAAATTCAAATATGTATTATACTTACTATTTTTTGCAGTAGCATATATATACTTGGTTTTAAAAAAAGGTGAACTATTTAGCTTGAGGGTATCATCTGCATTTAAATAACACTCATATTTGATGGCAATCATTCTTTTCAGCTAATGCTTGACTTGATACCTTGCTTAATCATACAAACCTTGAAAAAGCGGATTAGGATGGTATATTAGGTTCTGAGCTAACCCAACTCTTTAAAGGAGATAGAAAATATTTTAGAGTAAGGTAACATAGTCCAAACAGTTGATGTGCTACAGCACTAAAATAAGTACATCAAGTTGCTGACATTGGCAATAACATTGGTCAATTCTGTATTCAGGAAAAGCAAGATGTCAAGATAAATGAACTAATAAATTATTCAGGACAAATTATTTATTTATGAAGCAGCAGCTAGAAAAGATGATCCATACTGTTATACCATGGAGCAAGGATCTAAGACATTGATATATTAAGAATTCTCTTCACTACAGAGGTCAGAAAAACTGAAAAAACAATGTGCTGAGCTATAACCTGACAAGAAAATGATTTAAGGGCTGCAAGTGTGAGAAAGCACAAGACAGATTTTTGCATCAAAGCTAATTTAGAGGTGCCTGTGATGTGAGGTATATTTTGAAACAAAGTGAGAAGACAAATATATTAAGGAGATGCTTAGCAAAAATGTGCATAAAACCTGAAGAAAACTGTAGTTAGGGCAAGGAACGCAACCACAGTTCTGAAACACTGGCAAAAACTGACTCCTCACCATGCATTTTCCTCTTCCTATGTAGTAACAGAACCCTGTATTATTTGAGGCAGTAATGAACCCAGACAAAAAATACCTACAAAATCTGTATTAACAGTAACCCTTGAAGCTAAGTGTGGTAACTAAGCATGAACTAAATTCTGGGAAACAAAACATAAACGTAAGATGCGCCTGCTGGAGGCAGAAGGAGGCAATTCCATCTACCTTTCCTTCCTTTTTCCTGCTGATTAGAATATAGCATGATGAACAATGAGGCGACCTTAAAAATGTAAGCCATATAAAGAATAATGGAGGGGAAATACGACAGCCTGGGGATCTAATAATACAATGGTGCTGCCAAACCAATTTTAGACTGTCTCTCTCTAGATTCCTACATGAGAAAGAAAAAATTTCATTGTTATTGAAGCCTTTTATTTTTTCCCTGACAGATTTGACCAAACCTAATTAATTCCAGCTAAGTGAAGCCCTGACCTACAAAAAGATACATTTGGATATTTATTTATTTATTTACTTACTTATTTATTTATTATTTATTTTTCCTGGCATTTCTATTTTTATTACTTTAGGTTTTTGTTTTTTTATTTAATTTAATTTCTTTTTTTTAATTTTTTTATTATTATTAAGGTAACATTTGGGTTTTGTACTAAAGACCAACCAACCTAGGGGATAAAGATACATGTGATGCTAAACCTGAAGAAGTGATAATGCATTGTAGTTCATTTAAATAAACCAAAAAAATGTACAAGGGAAATACAATACAGCCTAGCCAAGAGGTTCTCAACCGAGGTCCACAGGTGGACTTCAAAGGGTATGAGGGCATTTAGAATCAAAAGACCATTTTTAAAAGTATGCCCATATGTATATTTTTGCAGGGAAAGTGTTCAGAGCTTTACTCAAATTCTCAATGGAATCCACGACCCCTCTAGAGTCTTGAAGTTCTTTTTCTTATTCTTCCTGTTACATACAAATGTATTTCCTCATGCCATATCTTTCAAAGTACTGGCTAATAATAAATCTATTATAATATAAAATATACTTACACATTGAAGATATAAAATTTCCCTTTCTGAATTTTGACCCCACAGAAGTGTCATTCATCTTTTTATTCATTATCTTACCTCCTCGTGGTAATTCTGTATGAAGGTAAGCCAGTCCTCTAGTCACAGAATGAGCCAGACGGCAAGAGCTTACCCAGTCACTTGTATGGAGACTCAAATACTTGCAAAGAGATCCCTATATAGAGAGGGAAAAAATGGAATTAATTTACTTGAACATGAGAAGGGTAAGTTAGCAGCCTTATAAATGATTTGCATGAAGGATTAGTATTTAATGGAGATCTGGTCATTATCCATTTTTATTTCTCCAATATTAAAAATTATGGTTATTTAATTTTAAGTGCTTCATTTATCAAATTAAGATAGAAAAAACAGTCTTTTAGACTCTTTCTTTACACTAAGATAACCAATACAAATAAAAATTATACTGTTAAGGTTTACTAGGAAACAGAAGGCCTTTGTAAATATGTATGCGTCAGTGCTACTCAAGGTGCTCATCCACAAACTATTTATTACCAGTCTGGGATAAGGAACTGGACCACAATAAATGCCAATGAAAGCACTGCTTACTTCATCAAGAAAGTCTTCCTGAGAGAGAGAGAGAGAATGAACTAACCAGTTAACTAGTGACTGAGCTGATTCATATTCTGGTGTGAGACCATCAATAACCAGTTTGCAACCCAGCAAAGCTCTCTGTAACAGTGGTCCTCCTGAAAATCTAATTAACAGCTAATATAAAAGTCAGTTTATTTTTTATGAAGAACTTACATTGAGATAATACTCCATCACAAGCAAATACTCCATGCGTCCATCTGCAGTGACTCTCTCATCTCCAACTATAAAGCGAGCAATGTTGTCATGTTCCATCAAAGGCACTCTGTAAATGTTCTTTTCATTGATAAAATTCTGACGGTTTGCAAAGGAAAACACTTTGACAGCAACTGGACGTTCATCTAAGGAACCTTTATATACTGCTCCGTATCGACCTCGGCCAATCAGCTGTAAATTTATTTTAAAGAAAGCAAGAGTTTAATTCCTATCACAACTGAACAATCAAATTTACTAAGTAACATAGGATAAATCCATATGTAGTTTAAGTTACTCCATTATCAAGAAACTAATAACAGTCTGCATCTAACAGGGCTCAGGAAGTTCCTATCAGACCCAGTCCTCACACAGATAACAACTATAAACTCTGAACCAAATTTTAAAAAGAAATCTGAAAGTGCTGGAGAATGAACAAAAGGAGGTAGATTCTGAAGTAGTCAATAATTAGAAGAAACGAACGGCATAATAAGGCAGCCACTCATTTTTATAGCTTTTAGCCTGAGAACAGGCTGAAATTAGCACTGTGCAGTGAAGCTAAAACTGTCATAGAAAAATCCATAATCTTTCTAGCCCCAGGAACCAACTGACAGAATTCAGGGCAACCAAAACTACTAGAAAGTGAGGGTAGAATCCCGGAAAAGATTGTCAGAGGGGGGAAAACCCAATGAATGGATGAGACACACCCCAGCTAAAGATAAAATAACTCAACTGAGATTTGAGATTCCACCCAACAGACAAGTTTTCAGTTAAGTCCAAGAAAGTTCATTGCCTACTAAAACAAGTAATGAGACTGAATAAACTTTAGAAGAATCCAACAGAACACAGGGTCACCACAATGTAACATTCACAATATCCAGGATACAATAAAAATTTACTTGATACACAAAGAACAAATGTAACTTATTCTTTTCTTTTTTGTTTCTGAGGATTTCTCTCACTTTTTATAAAACAGGTTGGCAATTTACCATCACTTCTTCAAAGATATTTGTTATATTTCACTTATTATTTCTAGGTCAAAATTTAACAGACTGACTGTCCT
This sequence comes from Smutsia gigantea, assembly GCA_032199065.1. Lineage (NCBI taxonomy): Eukaryota > Metazoa > Chordata > Mammalia > Pholidota > Manidae > Smutsia > Smutsia gigantea. The sequence continues at coordinate 199,301 of JAVSCE010008099.1, read as the reverse complement.
GTAGAAAGGTTATACAATACATAGTTAAATCAGCAATGTTTGGGAGTGTTTCTTTTACTCAGTCCAGGATAAAATCCTGTGGTTTTAATTAGTATTTTTTTCAATTTTGTATATTGGACATATTATTACACATTTATTAGCCACATTTACTTCTTTTGCAGCTTGGCAGTTCTCTTTTCTCCATTCTTTATGGATTCTTTATTTCATACTGATTTATATCAGCTCTTTATCAATTCTTTGTTTATGTGCTGAAATACTTTACTGAATTTGGCTTTAAAAATTTTTTTGCTTTGCAATTTGCCTTATTCCCTCCATAGTAGGATATACAGATTTTTCTCATTTCTTTTTACATTGCATAGTACTTCACTGTGTATTTATTCAACCAGATTTCTATGAATGAACATCTGTGTTTAGTTTTTTTACTTCTACAATTAGTGCCACATTGCATATGTTATTTTGTACTTTTTCCCAAGTATTGTTAGGAATTTCTGGGTAAAAAGTTAAAAGCATATGTAACTTTATTAGATAGAGCCAATTCCTTTCTGAAGCATTAATACCATTTTGCATTCCCCATGGTAACGTATGGCAGTGCCTCATTCCCTACAACTTTGCCAACAGGTATGTTGTAATTGTTTAACAAGTATAGTTGGTACACAATCTGATATTAGTTTGATGTATACAAAACAGTGGTTCAGCAGTTACCCACACTATTAAATCCTCAACCCAACCAACTAGTGCAGTTACTATCAACATAGGAAAATGTTACAGAATCACTGGCTATATTTTACATGCTGTACTACAATCCCTGTGACCAACTTATATTATGACTGAGAATTTTTGTGTCCCTTTATCCCCCTCAACCTCCCCACCAGCCCATCCCAACCCCTCCCCCAGAGTAAACTCCAGTCACTTCACATTATCTATGAGTGTATTTCTATTTTGTTCATTTTGTTTTGTTTTGTTTTTGGTCCACAGATAAGTGAACTCATATGGTATTTGTCTTTCTCCACCTGGCTTATTTCACTTAGCATAATACTCTCTAGGTCTATCCATGTTGTCACAAATGGCAGGATTTCTTTTTTATGGCTGAGTAATATTCCATTGTGTGTACATACCACTTCTTTACCCATTCATCTATTGATGGACACTTAGGTGGCTTCCATATCTTGGCTATTATAAATAACGTGGTGATAAACATAGGGGTGTATATGTCTTTTTTTATTAAGGTATCATTAATATATAGTCTTATGAAGATTTCAAATGAAAAACACTGTGGTTACTACATTCACCCATACTATCGAGTTCCCCCCATACTCCATTGCACTCACTGTCCATCAGCGTAGTAAAATGCCACAGAGTCACTACTTGTCTTCTCTGTGCTACACTGTCTTCCCTGTGACCCCCCAACACACCATATGTACTAATCATAATATCCCTTAATCCCCTTCTCTCTCCCTCCCCACCTGCACTTCCTCACCCCTCCCCTTTCGTAACCGCTAGTCCCTTCTTGGAATCTGTGAGTCTGCTGCTGTTTTGCTACGTTTTTATACTCCACATATGAGGGAAATCATTTGGTACTTGTCTTTCTCCACCTGGCTTATTTCATTGAGCATAATACCCTCTAGCTCCATCCACGTTGTGAGGTGCATATGTCTTTCTGAATCATGTATTTTGTTTTCTTTGAGTAAATTCCTAAAAGTGGAATTACTGGATTTTCTATTTTCAGTTTTTTGAGGAACCTCCATATTGCTTTCCACAATGGTTGCACCAATTTACATTTCACCAACAGTGCAGGAGGTTTTCACATCCTTGCCAGCATTTATTATTTCTTGTCTTTTGGATAATGGACAACCTGTTATGAGGTGATATCTCATTGGTTTTAATTTGCATTTCCTTGATGATTAGCAATGTGGAGGAGCATCTTTTCATGTGCCTGTTTGCCATCTATATTTCTTCTTTGGAGAAGTGTCTGTTCAGGTCCTCCACCCATTTTTTGATAGGATTATTTGTTTTTTTGGTGTTGAGGTGTGTGAGTTCTTCATGTATTTTGGATGTTAACCCCTTATCAGATGAGTCATTTATGAATGTATTCTTCAATACTGTAGGGTTCCTTTTTGTTCTGCTGATGGTGTCCTGTACTGTACAGAAGCTTAAATAAGTTTGATGTAGTCCCACTTGTTCATTTTTTATTTTGTTTCCCTTGCCTGGCTGATGTGTCCAGAAAAAACTGCTCATGCTTATGTTCAAGAGACTTTTGCCTATGTTTTCTTCTTAGAGTATTATGGTTTCATGTTTACATTCAGGTCTTTGATCCATTCTGAGTTTACTTTTGTGTATGGAATTAGACAATAATCCAGTTTTGTTCTCTCGTATGCAGCTGTCCAGTTTTGCCAACAGCAGTTATTGAAGAGACTTTCTTTTCCCTGCTGTTTATTCATGGCTCCTTTATTAGTTGACCATATATGTATGGGTTTTATCTGGGCTCTCTATTCTGTTCCATTGATCTCTGTGTCTGTTCTTTGGCTAGTATGTTACTGTTTTGATTACTATAGCTTTGTAGTAGAGCTTGAAGTCAGGGAACATAATACACCCAGCTTTGTTCTTTTTTCTCAGGATAGCTTTGGCTATCAGGGGTCTTTTGTGCTTTCAAATGAATTTTAGGATTACTTGCTCTAGTTCATTCAAAAATACCATTTATATCTGATAGGGATTGCATTGAATCTGTAAATTACTTTGGGCAGGATGGCCATTTTGACAATATTCATTCTTTCTATCCGTGAGCATGGGACAGATTTCCATTTATTGGTGTCTTAATTAACTTATCTCATGAGTGTCTTGTAGTTTTCAGAGTACAGGTCTTTCACCTCCTTGATTAGGTTTATTCCTAGGTATTTTACTCTTTTTGATGCAATTGTAAATGGAGTTGTTTTCCTGATTTCTCTTTCTACTAGTTTGTTGCTAGTATATACCAAGAACAGATATTTGTGTATTAATTTTGTATACTGCAACTTTGTTGAATCCTGTTATTAGTTCTAATAGTTTTTTTGGTGGAGTCTTTAGGGTTTTCTATATATAGAATCATGTCATCTGCAAACAGTGACAGTTTAACTTCTTCCTTACCAATTTGGATGCCTTTTATTTATTTGTGTTGTCTGATTGCCATGGCTAGGACCTCCAGTACTATGTTGAATAAAAATGGTGAAAGTGGACATCCTTGTCTTGTTCTGATCTTAGAGGAAAAGCTTTCAGCTTTTTGCCACTGAGTATGATGTTAGCTGTGAGTTTGTTGTAATATGGCCTTTATCATGTTGAGGTACATTTCCTCCATATCCATTTGGCTGATAGTTTTTAATCATGAAGGGATGTTTAATTTTGTCAAATGCTTTTTCAGCATCTATTGGTATCATCACATGGTTTTTATTCCCCCTTTTGTTAATGTGGTATATCACATTGATTGATTTACAAATATTGTACCATCTTTGCATGCCTGGAATAAGTCCCATTTGGTCATGATGGATGAACTTTTTGATGTAATTTTGAATTTGGTCTGCTAATATTTTGTTGAGGTGAATTTGGCTTTTAACTTTGTTTATCTCCCAAATAGAAGGTTCTTAAAATGTTTTATGATATCAAATCTACTACATATATTATTTAAGAGCTCTATGGTTTGGAGATCACAGTTTATTTATCCTAATAATGATAACAAAAACATTCATCATGGTAAGACTTTTAACATAGGTTCTGAGATGTTGCCAAATGAATGTTAACATCTTTGGACTATATAATACTTCTACATATCCATACAAATATGTAATATGTGTACAAAGAATATTTATTTGGCATTTGTTATAGATTTCTTGCCTTGCACATTTTCAGAATTTCACATACTCTTTATTCCCTTATTCTGTTTAAGGCGATACTCAAATATCATCTCCTTTCTAAATATACTTTTCATCATCTCCTTTGAAAATATATTTTAATAAACCCCTTTCTATAACTTTATCTCCTTAACCACTTTATTTTCTCCAAAGCACTTACCTGAAATAATATAGATTCAACTGTTTACATATTTGCAGACTCTCTCCCACTAGAATATAAGCATCAGAGGGATGCCTATATTGCTCATCTATATTCTCAGTGCCTAGAACAGGCCTTGACACAAAACTGATAGTCAATAAATCCCTGCTGATTAAATGAATGAGTGATTTAGTGAGTGAGTGAAATCACTGCCTCATATACATACCATGAGGGTGGAAGAACAGACCATAATCTAAGAGCAGTCTTACCTCCAAGAGTTTCAGATTATCAAGGTCAAGGGAGGGCTCTGATGCTGCTGCCTCCATCATGTTCATACTGTGAAGACCTTGCTTATGGTCTCCTGTAGGAACAGGAAAAAGTTACTCATGTGTGGTTCTCTTAAAATAAAGGCCTTGATAACACCTTTTATTACATTATAGTTCAAAAGAAGAACTACAGAATGACAGACAGCAAGAATTATAACCAATGTCAATGGGGGTCAAACTATTCACTAAACTAGGAATCACCTATAAAATGAAGATAAATGATGAGTAACATCAAGCTGAAATCTGTGAGATGGTTCCAGCAATAGATCAATTTAAGACCCTAAGAAATAGTGTGGAAACATTAAGGATTTTATTAAATCCATTCAAATGAAAGAATGGGTGCTGGTTTTCTAAATTTTATTTATTAGAATCAACTAGATATTTGATGATACTGAGGATTACTAATTTTTTAATGTGAAAATGGTATGTATGTGGTTATATATTTTTTAAGTCCTCGTATTTCAGAGATAATACTAAAGTACTTAAAGATAAATGGTATCATCTGTGATTTACTTCAAAATAATCCAGTGGCATGGAAGGGTATGATGAGTGGGACTAAAAATGGATAATCAGTGAAGCAGCATGACAGGTATTTTGCATATGTTTGAAACTTTCCACAAAAACTAGGAAAAAATGTTAAGAAAGAGGGATGGGAGATACTGTAGCACAGAGGGGATTTCTAAGCATAAAAAATTTAAGAAGGAGAAAATAAATCCTTATTAAATGACATGTTTAAGCAGTAGGACAAAAAGTCATATTTTTACCTGTCAGCATCCTATAACCGAAGCATAAGGCAACTATCAAAACAGCTAATACAGAAACCGATGCCAAAGCAATGATTATTGTCTCATCTCGGTTAAATGAATGAGGTGGACCTAAAAGAAAAATTAAAAAATATAATCATCCTTTTTTTTAGTAATCTGTTAAATACTGACAGAATGGCTGTATCAATGTACAAATATGGAATTTTTTGCATCAAAGGAAATGAAAGAACAAATAATAAATCTGTGGTAATTGTGAATTATATTTTTCAGTCATACATACCTATATTATTATACAGATTTAGTACACTGAACCTCCTGTGAGTTGTGCTCCTGAATTACGGAAATAGAAACTGTATCATGGAACAGCATAGACAGACTAGAATAATATTTAAGAGAACAGTCTTTGGAATCTCATTTGATTTTAAATCTTTACTGATCTTTACTGTACACCATTATCAGTGTGTTCAGCAAATTATTAGACTTTTCTGTTCTGCAATTCTATCATTTGGAAAAATAATACTACCTCACAGTCTTTTGTGAGGCTTAGAGAGGAGTCTAAGTATCTAGTAAGCGTTGAGTGTATATTTATCTATACAATAATTGGTAGCTATTCTATCAATATTATGATTATTAATGAAAAGAAATGATGGCTTTACAAGCAGTTAAATATGAAGTGGACTTGAAAGTCATTGTTCCACCTATTGTATGACTTTAGGAAAATTTCTTTATCTATCTGAGCCTAAATTTGTTCACTTGCAGAAAAGAAACACACATACCCAAGTCACAGAGCTATCATGAGCATATAAAACATTGCATGTTAGTTCCATTCTGGAGATCAGAACATGTGTAGAGAAACACCCTTTAAGAAGATGGATGTCCACAAACTGAAACACATCCAGAAGAGAGCAGGTAGAATAGTGAAGGTATGAGAACTCTGTAATGTGATGGGTAGAAAGAACCAGATGTGGCCAGTGTGGAGAAAGAGAAAACTTTGGAGGATGTGATAGCTATCTTCAAGTGGAAAAATGTACTTGTAGCTAGAGAGAATGAAAAGCTCTAATGAGTGCATGTTCAAGGACAGCAGTTTTTAGCTAAGCATACAGAAGAACTTATGGGTTATATATAAAGCTCTCTAAAATGGAATGAGCTGCCCTACGAAATAGGTGTTCTTTTTTTTTTTTTTTTTTTGCTGGCTCCCTGTCCCCACCTCCTTGACTAGGCACTTCAGACCTCTCCCACCTGTTCCCAGCCTGCTGTCCTTGTCTTCCCCTCCCCCAATTCCTCTGTCACCCCTCACTTCCACACACCCCCTCCCCATGCTCCAGCCACAAAGCAACACCTGCTTTCCCTCAAGGGGCCAAGGTCTTTCCCGTCGCCATGACTCTGCACAGACTGCTCCCTCTGTCTGGAATGCCCTTTGCCGTAGACTGAATGCATCCCCGCCAAATTCACATGTTGAAATCCTAACCCCTAACGTGATGGTATTAGGAAGTGGAACCTTTGTAATAAGGTGAAGAGGGGAAAGCCTCCTAATGGGATTTGTGCCCTTATAAAAGAGACCCCACAGAGCTTGCTCACCCCTTCTGCCATGTGATGAACACTACAAGGAGGTGGGTGTCATGAACCAGGCAGCCAAATCTGCCGGCACCTTGCTCTGGGGCTTCCCTGCCGCTGTTGTTCAAGCTGCCAGTCTATGCTGTTTTTTTGTTTGTTTGTTTTTTAAGTTATTATTGATATATATATTCTTATGAAGGTTTCACATGAAAAAACAATGTGGTTACTACATTTACCCATAGTATCAAGTCCCCACCCATACCCCAAGGCAGTCACTGTCCATCAGTGTAGTAAGATGCCACAGATTCACTGTTTTCCCCGTGATCCCCCACACCATGTGTACTAAACATAATACCCCTTAATCCCCTTCTCCCACCCTCCCCACCCGCCCTCCCACAACCCTCCCCTTTGGTAACCACTAGTTCCTTCTTGGAGTCTCTGAGTCTGCTGCTAGTTTGTTCCTTCAGTTTTGCTTCATTGTTATACTCCACAAATGAGGGAAATCATTTGGCACTTGTCTTTCTCCGCCTGGCATATTTCACTGAGCATAATATCCTGCAGCTCCATCCATGTTGCTGCAAATGGCAGGATTTATTTCCTTCTTATGGCTGAATAGTATTCCATTGTGTATATGTACCACCTCTTCTTTATCCATTCATCTACTGATGGACACTTAGGTTGCTTCAGTATCTTGGCTATTGTAAATAGTGCTGTGATAAATATAGGGGGTGCATATGTCTTTTTGAATCTGAGAAGTTGTATTCTTTGGGTAAATTCCAAGGAGTGGGATTCCCGGGTCAAATGGTATTTGTACTGTTCATATTTTTTTAACTGGAATTATTTGCACAGTGTTTGGTAATAATGACTAGAGGCTGTGCTTGATGCTTGCTTCTTTATTTAATCATTCCTTATATTCAATAAAAATTAAGTATATAATATTTTTAATTTCTCACTTTAGACATTACAATCATGTGTTATATTAACTGGAAGCCTCTATGGCAAAGTCAGAATTGTCAGTGGCAGAGTTCCTCTGATGGGCATTCTTGTTCTAAATGAATGTATTTGTCTAAGTCAAAATATGCATAATTGAATATTAAAATGTCAAGCATATTTCTATAGAAGGATCTGTTGAAGCACTGATAAACTCTCTTAATCTTCAGGACGGTTACTGGATTTTAATAGACTTTAACATAGTGATAAGTATAAGAAGAAAGCCTCATATAAAAACTAATTTTACCATGACACATCACTTCACATGCACTAGGATAACTCAATTAAAAAAATAAATAAGTAAAAAGGATGGGTAAGGATTTGGAGAAATAAGAACTCTTGTACACAGGAGGCATACATGTTTGTAAACTTCTGTTTTTCTTCTGTTATTCTTTTATTATACTGTGTGTGTGTGTGTATGGGGTGGGGGGTTGTCAGGTATCTAAGCAGTCATGAGCAGGTCCCGCCCTGTCCTGACAAGGTCCTCCCCATCTCCACGTACCCCCCTGTCATCAGATGGCAGAATATAACCTCAAACTGTCAATCAACATGTCAATTAAATGACATAAGATGCAGGGAGAGACTTTCTACCATTCTAAAAACCACCTTAACCCTAATAATGGGGTTATTTTCTGGTTTCCAAACAGCCTGCTCTCCCTGCTTCTCAAGAGTATACTTTCACTTTGCTTAATAAACTCCTGGTACTTTAAAACTGTTCTAAGTCTGTCTCTTGATTGAATTATTTCCTTCAGGAAGACAAGGACTGAGAAAACCCAATGCATTTAAAACCGTTAACAGTTTCAGCCAAGAAACTAAATTATTTTTCCTCCCCTACAGCTGTCTGAGCAGACTAATACAGTATGGCACATTTGTTACAACTGATGAACCAATACTGATACATTATTATTAACTAAAGTCCTGGTTTACATTAGGTTTCACTCTGTGTTGTACAGTTCTATGGGTTTAAACAAATACATAATGTCATGTATCCACCCTTACTGTATCATACAGAATAATTTTGTTAACCTAAAAGTGCCCTGTGCTCCATCTATTCTTTCCTCTACTCCACCGCCCCACTCTGTGGCAACTGCTGATTGTTTTACTGTATATAGTTTTGCTTTTTCCAGAATGTCATACATTTGGAATAATACAGTATGTAGCCTTTTCAGACTGACTTTTTTCACTCAGCAATAAGCATATTAAGATTCCTCCATGTCTTTTTGTGGCTGAATAGTTCGATTCTTTTAATCAGTGAATAATATTCCATGGGTATAAGAGTTAATTTATACATTCACCTATTAATAGACACCTTGGCTACTTCTAGTTTTTGACAGCTCTGAATAAAGTTTCCATAAGCATTTGTGAATAGGCTTTTCTATGGACATGTTTTCAGCTCATTTTGGGTAGATGAGGAGCATGATTGTTGGATTGTATGGTAACCCATGTCTGACTTTGTTAGAAACTGTCAAACTGTCTCTTAAAGTAGCTGTACCATTTTGCATTCCTACCGGCAATGAATAGGAGTTCCTGTTACTCCACATCCTTACCAGCATTAGGTGTTGTCAGGTTTTTGGATTTTAGCCATTCTGAAAGGTTTTTTAAAAACTCATATCTCTTGTTAATAATTTGAAATTCCCTGTTGACATGACATGTTTTAAGCATACTTTCCTGTGCTTATTTGTGACCTATCTGTCTTCTTTGGTAAGGTATCTGTTCAGGTCTTTTGACTACTTTTTAATTGGGCTGTCTGTTTTCTTATCTTTAAGTTTTAACAGTTCTTTCGATATTATGGATACAAATCTTTTATCAGACATGTAGACATGTGTTTTGCAAATACTGTAACCATAGTGGCTGGTCTTTTCACTGTCTAGGTAAAAAAGGTAATGATGGCCTCATACAATGAATTAGGAAGTACTCTCTCTGCTGTTTTCTGGATGAGCCTGTAGATAATTAGTATCATTTCTTCTTCTTTCAATGTTTGCTAGAATTCAACAGTGAAATCATCGGAATATGGTGCTTTCTTTTAGAAGGTTAGTAGCTGTTGACTAAATTTCTCTAATAGGTATACACTTATTCCCTCTGTGAGTTTTGGCAGATTTCATCTTTCAAGGAATCAGTCCATTACATCTAAATTACCAAATTTCTGGGCGTAGAGTTGTTCACAATATTCTTTTATTATCCTTTTAATGTCCATGGGATCAGCAGTGATGACCTTTCTTTCATTTTTGATTATTAGAAATTTATTTCTTTTCTCTTTTTTTCTTGGTAGCCTGGCTACAGATTTATCAATTTTACTGAACTTTAGAACCAGTTTTTGGTTTTGTTGATTTTTCTCTATTAATTTCCCATTTTCAATTTAATTGGTTTTTGATCTGTTACTCTTTCTTTTCTTCTGCTTACTTTGGATTTAATTTGCTCCTCTTTTTCTAGGTTCGTAAGTTGGAAGCTTAGCAAATTACTAGGATTTATTACATTTTAAAAAAAGGACACACCATTAAATTCAATTTCATCTAGTTAACACTTTAAAAAAATCCAAATTTTACCACCAGTGCGACAGAAAAATGTATACCTGAATTTTTTACAGAATGAGGCTGCTCTAACTGAATTAATAAAAATTCTCAAGTCTAATATGACAGAAAGATTTGCTAATTTCAAATGACAAAGTCTGCATATTTAAATGTTTTTTATTTTCTTATGTAATTCAAGTACATATGAGCTAATAAAGATTCTCTGTAATATGAGAAAAATAAAAACTAAATATTAAAAATTGTAATGTTAATGTTATATTATGGATAAAACTTATCTGTAAATGAGTGAAGACAGCCAGTAAATCTCAAGGGAATTGAACCACAGTACTTACTTGAAAAGTGTGTTTTAATTTAAATGGTTAGAGTGTGAAAAGATGGGGGCATGATTAGGGTGGTGGAAATCTCCCAAAACCACATATATTTTGAAAATACAGCAAATAAAACTATTCCTAAGAGATTGACGAGAAGATACAGTACACCAGCCAGGCTACATCTGCGAGAACCCAACATCTCACGGAAAAGGGTAAGATACAAAGCCATGACCTGGAGGGACCCGAGCACTCCCTGACCCCAGCTCACCAACAGGAGGAAAAGAATCAGAGTGGGGAGGGAGTGGAAGCACAAGAGTGCCAAATAACCAGCCCTAGTAATCTGCCCCGGGAGCACAGACACACACTGCATGGTGCTCTGGATATTAGAGGAGTGGAAACTCAAAATCCGAGACTAAGACTGCAAACAGGTTACCAAAGCTGGGTGCCCCGGGACAAAACAAAAGCAGGAGCTTTTAAAGTCTTAAAGGGACAGGGTTGAACAGGTGAACAAAATCGTCCTGGCACACTCAGCCCAGCAGGCTGGGAACTTTAAGGAAAATCAGGCGCCTTAACCCCTAGGTTGGCAACGCAGCTCCAAGGCCCTCACAGCGATAAGCAGCCTGCCGTGTCTTCCTCCTGCCGGCACTGCAAGCAAACCAGCTGACCCACCATTGATACAGAACAGTCGGGGAGCAGCCCTGCCAACAGCAACCACGCAGCTTAACACAGAGGCTTGTCCCTGCGCAAGGCTATCTGGCCCAGACACAGACGCTGCTCCCTGTGTGCGGTTGAACGGCACACACAGTGGAGATGGATGCAGAGTCTGGAAGGCACGAAGGGGCTCTCTTCTAATGGCAGAACAAACGCTGCTTTCCTGTAACCACGCTAGTGCCCTAGGCCATCCCGAGGGCCGCCCCATACATGTCAGCTCAGGGGATTAACCAAGAGTCTGCTCCCTGCGTGCGGTTGACCAGTAAAGACAGAGGAGATGGGCACAGAGTCAGGAAGGCACAAAGGGGCTCTGTTCTAATGGCAGAACATGCGCCGCTAGCCTGCAACCCCTGCCAGTACAGTAGGCCATCCTGAGGGTCACCTGCCCACAGCAGCTTAGGGGATAAACCCAGAGGCTGCTCCCTGCGCACAGTTGACCAGTACAGACAGAGGAGATCGGCGCAGAGTCCAGAAGGCACGAAGGGGCTCTCTTCTTGTGGCAGAACATGCATGGCTCGCCTACAACCCCGCCAGTGCCTACACCATCCAGAGGGCAGCCCAGCGCACGGCAGCTCACAGGGTTAACCCAGAGGCCGCTCCCGGTATGCGGTTAACTGGCAAAGAGAGCGGAGACAGGTAAGGCAACCAGCAAGCACAAAGGGACTTTGTCCTCCCAGCTGACACACACACCACTCACTGGCAACCACTCCCATCGCCATGAAAAGGCAGAAGAACCTTGTTCATTCCAAAATCCCTCAAACACCAGAGAGAGGGCTTGGTGAGACTGAAATCACCAATCTTCCTGAAAAAGAATTCAAAATAAAAGTCATAAGCATGCTGATGGAGCTACAGAGAAATATTCAAGAGCTAAGGGATGAATTCAGGAGGGAGATAACAGAAAGGAAACAAACAATGCAAGGATTTAAGAGCAGATGATGGATGAGGTGGAAGAGACTTAATGGAATTGAAATCAGAGAACAGGAATACAGTGAAACAGAGACAGAGAGAGACAAAAGGATCTCAAGGAATGAAAGAATATTAAGAGAACTGTGTGACCAATCCAAATGGAAAAATATTTGCATTATAGGGGTTCCAGAAGAACAAGAGAAAGAAAAAGTGATACAAAGAGTCTTTGAAGAAATAATTGCTGACAACCTCCCGAATCTGGGGAAGGAAATAGTCTCTCAGACATTGGAAGTAGACAGATTTCCCAACACAAGGGACCCAAGGTCGACAACACCAAGACATAATAATTAAAATTTCAAATATCAAAGACAAGGACAGAGTATTAAAAGCAACCAGAGAGAGGAAAAAGGTCACCTACAAAGGAAAACCCATTACATTATCATCAGATTTCTCAGCAGAAACCTTACAGACCAGAAGGGAGTGGCATGATACATTCAATACAATGAAACAGAAAGGTCTTGAACCAAGAACACTGTATCAAGCAAGATAATCATTTATATTTGGAGGTATTTAACAATACCCAGAGAAGCAAAAGTTTAGGGAATTTAATTCCTACAAACCATCTCTACAATGTATTTTAAAGGGACTGCTGCTCTAGATGGAAGTATATCTAAGGCTAAAGAGCTGTCACCAGAAGAAAAAAAACACAGCAAAGAAAGCAGACCAACAAAACACTAACTAAATACAAAATAAAATAACCTATCCATAAAAAAAGTCAAGAGAAACACAAAGAATACAGAATAAAACACCCAACATATAGAGTGGAGGAGGAAGAAAAAGAAGGGAGAGAAATAATGAATCATCAGACTGTGTTTATAATAGCATAATAAATGAGTTAAGTTAGACGGTTAGATAGTAAAGAAGCTCCTAGAACCTTTAGTAACCATGAAATTAAAGCCTGCAATGGCAATAAGTACGTATCGATCGATATTCACCCTAAATGTAAATGGACTAAATGAACAAATCAAAAGACACAGAGTAATAGAGTGGATAAAAAAGCAACACCCATCTATGTGCTGCCTACAAGAGACTCACCTCAAACCTAAAGACATACACAGACTAAAAGTGAAGGGATAGAAAAAGATATTTCATGCAAACAATACGGAGAAAAAAGGTGGTGAAATACTTGTATCAGACAAAATAGAGCTCAAAACAAAGAAAGTAACAAGAGACACAGAAGGACATTACATAATGATAAAGGGGTCAGTACAACAAGAGGACATAACTATTATAAATATCTATGCACCAAACAGAGAAGCACCTACATATGTGAAAAAACACTAACAGAATTAAAAGGGGAAATAGAATGCAATGCATTCATTTTAGGAGACTTCAACACTCCACTCACTCCAAAGGACAGATCAACCACACAGAAAATAAGTAAGCACACACTGAACAACACATTAGAACAGATGGACCTAACAGACATATACAGAACTCTACACCCAAAGCAGCAGGATACACATTCTTCTCAAGTGCACAAGGAACATTTTACAGAACAGACCACATACTAGGCCACAAAAAGAGCCTCAGCAAATTCAAAAAGATTGAAATTGTATCAAGTAGCTTCTCAGACCACAATGGTATGAAACTAGAAATAAATTACACAAAGAAAACAGAAAGACTTACAAACACATGGAGGCTAAACAACATGCTTCTCAGTAATTAATGGATCAATGAACAAATAAAAACAGACATCAAGCAATATATGGAGACAAATGAAAACAGCAGCACAACACCCCAACTTCTGTGGGACACAGCAAGGCAGTTCTAAGAGGAAAGTATATATCCATCCAGGCCTATTTAAAGAAGGAAGAACAATCCCAAATGAATAATCCAAATTCACAATTACTGAAACTGAAAAAAGAAGAACAAATGAGGCGCAAAGTCAGCAGAGGGACATAATAGAGATCAAAGAAGAAATAAATAAACTTGAAAAGATTAAAACAATAGAAAAAAATTAATGAAATGAAGAGCTGGTTCTTTGAGAAAATAAACAAAATAGATAAACCCCTAGCCAAACTTATTAAGAAAAAAAGAGAATCTACACACATAAACAGAATCAGAAATGAGAAAGAAAAAATCACTACAGACACCACAGAAATACAAAGAATGATTAGAGAATACTATGAAAAACTATATGGTAATAAACTGGATAACCTAGAAGAAACGAACAACTTTCTAGAAAAATAGAACCTTCCAAGGCTGACCAAGGAAGAAACAGAAAATCTAAACATACCAATTACCAGCAATAAAGTTGACTGATAATCAAAAGAACTATCGAAGAACAAAACACCTGGACCAGACAGTCTCACTGCTGAATTTTATCAAACATTTAGTGAAGACCTAATACCCATCCTCATTAAAGTTTTCCAAAAAATAGAAGAGGAGGGAATACTCCCAAACTCATTCTATGAGGCCAACATCACTCTAATACACAAACCAGGCAAAGACACCCCAAAAAAGAAAATTACAGAATAATATCCCTGATGAACATACATGCAAAAATACTCAACAAAATATTAACAAGCTGAATTCAAAAATACATAAAAAAGATCATCCATCATGATAAAGGGGGATTCATCCCAGGGATGCAAGGATGGTACAACATTTGAAAATCCATCAACATCATCCACCACATCAACAAAAAGAAGGACAACCACCACATGATCATCTCCATAGATGCTGAAAAACATTCGACAAAATTCAACATCCATTCATGATAAAAATTCTCAACAAAATGGGTATAGAGGGCAAGTACCTCAACATCATAAAGTCCATATATGACAAACCCACAGCTAACATCACACTTCACAGCAAGAGGCTGAAAGCTTTTCATCTAAGATCGGGAGCAAGACAGGGATGCCCACTCTCTCCACTGTTATTCAACATACTTCTGGAGGTTCTAGTCACGGCAATTAGACAACACAAAGAAATAAATGGCATCCACATTGGTAAGGAAGAAGTCAAATTGTCACTATTTGCAGATGACATGATATTGTACATAAAAAACCCTAAAGAATCTACTCCAAAACTACT
This sequence comes from Smutsia gigantea, assembly GCA_032199065.1. NCBI lineage: Eukaryota > Metazoa > Chordata > Mammalia > Pholidota > Manidae > Smutsia > Smutsia gigantea. The sequence goes on along the minus strand of JAVSCE010008099.1, from coordinate 184,095 downwards.
AGATCTAATATCTGAATTCAGCAAAGCTGCAGGATACAAAATTAATACACAGAAATCTGTTGCATTCCTATACACTGATGATGAACTAGCAGAAAGAGAAATCAGGAAAACAATTCCATTCACAATTGCATCAAAAAGAATAAAATACCTAGGAATAAACCTAACCTAGGAAGTGAAAGATCTATACTCTGAAAACTACAAGACACTCTTAAGAGAAATTAAAGAGGAGACTAATAAATGGAAATTCATCCCATGCTCTTGGCTAGGAAGAATTAATATTGTCAAAATGGCCATCCTGCCTAAAGCAATCTACTGATTCAATGCAATCCCTATCAGAATACCTACAGCATTCTTCAATGAACTAGAGCAAATAGTTCTAAAATTCATATGGAACCACAAAAGACCCCATATAGCCAAAGAAATCCTGAGAAGGAAGAATAAAGCAGGGGATTACGCTCCCTGACTTCAAACTCTACTACAGAGCTACCGTAATCAAGACAATTTGGTACTGGCACAAGAACAGACCCATAGACCAGTGGAACAGAATAGAGCCCAGATATAAACCCAAGCATATATGGTCAATTAATATATGATAAAGGAGCATTGGATATATCATGCGGAAATGACAGCCTCTTCAACAGCTGGTGTTGGCACAACAGGATAGCTACATGCAAAAGAATGAAACTGGATTACTGTTTAACCCCATACACAAAAGTAAACTCAAATGGATCAAAGAGCTGAATGTAAGTCATGAAACCATAAAACTCTTAGAAAAAAACATAGGCAAAAATCTCTTGGGCATAAACATAAGCAACTTCTTCATGAACATGTCTCCCTAGGCAAGGGAAACAAAAGCAAAAATGAACGAATGGGACTATATCAAATTAAAAAGCTTCCCTACAGCAAGGGATACCCTCAGCAGAACAAAAAGAAATCCTACAGTTTGGGAGAATATATTCATAAATGACATATCCGATAAAGGGTTGACATCCAAATTATATAAAGAGCTCACACACCTCAACAAACAAAAAGCAAATAAACCAATTAAAAAATGGGCAGAGGAGCTGAACAGACACTTCTCCAAAGAAGAAATTCAGATGGCCAACAGGCACATGAAAAGATGCTCCACATCACTAGTCATCAGAGAAATGCAAACTTAAACCACAATGAGATATCACCTCGCACCAGTTAGGATGGCCACCATCCAAAAGACAAACAACAACAAGTGTTGGCGAGGATGTGGAGAAAGGGGAACCCTCCTACACTGCTAGTGGGAATGTAAATTAGGACAACCACTGTGGAAAGCAGTATGGAGGTTCCTCAAAAAACTTAAAATAGAAAAACCATTTCACCCAGGAATTCCACTCCTAGGAATTTATCCTCAGAATGCAGCAGCCCACTTTGAAAAAGATATATGCACCCCTATGTTTATCACAGCACTATTTACAATAGCCAAGAAATGTAAGCAACCTAAGTGTCCATCAGTAGATGAATGGATAAAGAAGATGTTGTATATATACACAATAGAATATTATTCAGCCATAAGAAGAAAACAAATTCTACCATTTGCAACAACATGGATGGAGCTAGAGGGAATTATGCTCAGTGAAATAAGCCAGGTGGAGAAAGACAAGTACCAAATGATTTCACTCATATGTGGAGTATAAGAACTAAGAAAAAACTGAAGGAAGAAAACAGCAGCAGATTCACAGAACGCAGGAATGGACTAACAGTTACAAAGGCGATGGGACTGGGGAAGATGGGTGGGAAGGGAGGGATAAGGGGGAAAAGGGCTATTACAATTAGCACACACAATGTAGCAGGGTGGGGATGGGGTAGGGGGATATGGGGAAGGCAGTATAACACAGAGAAGACAAGTAGTGATTCTATGACATCCTTCTACGCTGATGGACAGTAACTACAATGGGGGTATGTGGTGGGGACTTGATAATAGGGGGAGTCTAGTAACCATAATGTTGCTCATGTAACTGTATATTCATAATAGCAAAATTAAAAAAATCAAAAAAGAAAAAAAACATTATGTTGGGTTTAGGAAATAAGACACAAAAGAATATGCTATGATTTAAGTTATATAAAGTTCAAGATCTGGAAAACTTAAACTATATTAGGTTCTGGAACATAGAAGACGGAGAAAGTATAAGCCAAGAAATGATATGGAATAGAAACAACAGCTTTCATTAAAGGGGAATATAAGTTGTGATTACGGAAAAACGTAATACAAGGGTTATCTTAGATGTTCTCTCTCTTGACTTGGGTTTAACCCTTTATGTCGAACTGTATTATGTTTTTTATGGTATGTTTTACCACAGAATATTTATACTTAGAGAAAAAGTAGAAGGAAATGCACTGAAATATTAATAAAGATTCTGAACAATTTTTATATATGAATTTTCTAAATTCTCTACAATAAGTATGTATTATTTTTATTTTAAACAGGAGAAAACCCAATAACCATCATTTCGAAAAGAATTCACTTCTTGTAATCTAGTTTACAACATTTTAGTTTTCATGTATGGGCTGCCCTCCCTACTACCTGGGTACAAAATATTCCTGCTTTGCTATTAATCAGGAATTATTCTCCAACATCTTACTTTGGGTGTATCAACTTCCCTGAAAGTCTGAGTTAGAATTGCTAGTATCTGATACATAAGATTTACTATAGAACTAAAAATCTCCTTAAATTCTATGCCAAGAAAACAAAATCACTAATTTGAAAGATACATGCATACTTATGTTCATTACAGTATTATTTACCAATAGCCAAGATACGCAAATAACCCTAGTGCCCACTGACAGATGAGTGGGTAAAAAAGATGTGGTACATATACACAATGAAATATTACTCAGCCATAAAAAAGGAAATATTGCCATTTGTGACAACATGGTTGGACCTAGGAGGTTATCATGCTAAGAGAAATAAGCCAGGTAGAGAAAGACAAATACCATATAATTTCACTTACATGTGGAATCTGACAAAATCAAAACAAACAAAAGAAACAAACCCATAAATACTGACAACAGACTGTTTGTTATCCCACGGAGGGGGCTGGGGAGATTGGTGAAACAGGTGAAGGTGATAAAGAGGTATAAAACTTCAAAATATAATATAAATTAGTCATAGGAATGGAAGTACAACATAGAGAATAAAACCAATAATACTGTAATATGTTGGTATGATAACAGGGATAATTACACTTATCATGGCAAGCATTTAGCAATGTATGTAATTACCAAGTCAATATGTTGTACATCTGAAACCAATATAATATTGTATATCAACTATATTCCAATTAAAAAAAGAAGCAAAAATAAAAAGAAAGAAAACTCCATGCCAAACCAGCTGCATAATAAAATGGTAGTTTTCAACCTATTTTCCTTTGCCTACCAATATAAACATGCCATGGGCATCTTATCAATTTCACAACAATTTCATAGTCACCTTTGGATCCTACTATATATTAAATGGCCAAGAGGTTTATCCAAAAGATAAGCTATTATCCTCTGCTCTCTCTCAATTCTCAAATATTAAAAGATAAAATTGCTAAAACAGGCACGTAATAAATTAAATACACTGGGCTATCTATATCTTAGAAGAATTATCAACATAGGATAATCAAAATGAACTACAAAAATAAATAAGGGGAGTTAAACTGTTTTGCAGAGTTCTGGACTACTGAAAAACAATACTGAGGCAGATAGTTCAGCCTGACAGGAAACCAAAACATCTGGGATGCTGTTCGTGAGCAAAGATTTGGTTGATCATGAAGCCAACAGAATACTGTAAACAAAAGACTCTGTAAGGAATAAATGCAGCTGTAAATCAAAGAATGTTCCTTATATGTGTATTTCTGTTCAAACAGCAGCCTGTTGAGCCGTATATGTATGTAAATGGCTTTGTTAATGACATCTTCAGATTACTTAGCAGTGACTATCATCAGAAATATATAATCGAGGTATTCTGCTGCAAAAAATCCATATTCTATTCAGCAAAATTAACAAATCACTATCTGTGAAATAAATGTGATCAAACTCTTAATAGATGGCACTCAACAAACAACAGGGACAGACCACCTAAATAAAAATCCATCTTATTCTGCAGTGGAATCCAATAGATACTGCAGTCCTAGCGCTCTTTTACTACCAAGAGGAAACTTGAAATAACTTAAGGTGAGAAGAGCAATTCCCAGTCTTAAAATCGGTAGTTCAGCCATAAACAAAGGTTGTAGAGGGTGTGATTTTAACATGCTTCATAAGAATGTAGTGTCAGTTTTACCTGGAATAAAAGGCAATAGCCCTTAGTGGTATCTTCTCCTGCAAATGTCAGGTGTAGGCAAATTGTGAGAAAAACTATTGGGATTGAAATGTGGGCTACTATGTACTACATTTCCTAATTGAAGACATTCTTAAGTAGAGAACTAGTAGAAGAGTCAAATATTGAATGTCCAAAGCAATGGTGAGGAGCTGGAACTTAAAAGGTTTAAAACAGAACAAAGGGAAAAAGGACTCTGCCCTCAACCTGACTCAACTGTTTACCTATTAAGAAGAAACATGTTCATCTCACTACGCTGATGGACAGTGACTGTAATGGGGTTGGTGGGGGGGACTTGATGAAGGGGGTAGTTTAATAATCATAATATTGCACATGTAACTGTAGATTAATGAACCAAAACAAATTATTAAAAAAAAAAAAAAGAAACGTGTACCAGGAAAATCTCTTTGATGGAGATAGAGCGACTATTTTCTGAAATATGTGGATTAAATAATTACATTAATCAATTTTGGTACATACAGTTTATCAAATATAATTTATATTTTCCACTGAATATTTTAGAGATACCTAAACAACACACTCAAATCTAAGCTCCTTATGTCCACCCATCCCCCCAAAAGGGTAATTCCCCTTATCTATTAATGCCACTGAAAAATAATTTGTATAGGAGAGTAAAGAGTGTTTGAAAAGAGGCCAATGAATAGCTACAACCAAATATTTTTTTAGCTTGAATCATTTTGTATAAAATGCTCTTAAAAATACAGTGTACGTTTTTACTGTCTTCTTAAACTAAATATTTCGGAGCAAATTTCCACGTGACTGATGACTCCAATCAGTCTATGGTAATATTCTCAGGGCCTATTAGAGATTCCTAAGACCACTGAGAGTTTTCTAAATTATTGCATCTTCTTTCCAATTTTTCCATTGCATCCTCTGCCCACTATTTCTTTTTGATGTTGTCATATGCTTGTCTTAATGTTTTTTAATAACCTAGTTTGGGCTTTAGAAACAGATGGCCTTACTTGTTATAAATGAATGTAAAGTGTAAGAAAACAGACTAAAAAGACTAAGGGACTTCTCTAGAAAAATTGTATGAGTTTTCATACAAAAATTTTGCAGCATCTATCTTGGCTGCTTATAGTGAAGAAACCTCATTGTTACAGGCCTGGTCCCGTGGTAGTCCAAGAGATTAGAATTATCAGACGTCCACTGAAATTCTGATTCCCAAACTTTCCTTCCAACATTTGTTGTGAAAAATCACTCAAGACCTCAAAACAGATCTGCACTTCCACAGCACTGCTATTGTATGGCTGGCCTTTTTTGAAGACATCAACCTGTGTGCTATCCATGCCAAATGTGTAACAATTATGTAAAAAAAAAATTCAACAAGCAGGCCGCACATGTGGAGAATGTGCTTAGGAATCCACTATGATAGGAAATATTTCATTCTCAGAAAAAAAAAATTGTCTTCTTCCTATTATTGGTAGTTCTAAATGTTAGACATTTTCCCCCCAGAGGGCCAAATGATACTTAAGTATATAATCCTAAGTGGAAAAAAGGGAAAAGAAATCGGGTATTGATAGTTTTTCCATTTTTGTATGTGAGCTTTCAATATAAATAAGGGGAAATAAAGTATTAATATAAGTCAAAATGTTTCAATGAACAAGTTTCAGCAGTTCAACTTTTTTTAACCATTATAAATAAAGCTGTTAAATGTTTCTGAATAATGCCAGCATTTGACTTTTAAAAAACAAGTGAATTTATTAACAGTAATTATGTGGTATTTGTAGCACTTTTACCATACAGTAGATTCTATCCATTCACTCTGTTTTTCTGAGTTGTCCTACATGCATGTACGGTTTCAGTGTTGCCTGTCTTCTGTACTGTTCCTGTAAATTTGCTATTAAAATACATTGAATGAGTTTTTTTAAGTGGCTCTACTAGGTGACTTTTAAGGTTTTTTTTATTCCACAGTTCCTTATGAAGACTCAACATCCTCTTTATTTTTAATCTTAAATTTACAAAAAAAAATGCAATGCAATTTTTACATAAAAATATTAACCCCAAATCTGAAATGGAAATTACTGATTCATGTAACAGGGAGGAAGAAAAAGTCTTAAAATAAGATTTTAAACGTGTTAAAAACCAAACTAATGGTTAAATATTTCAAATGAAAAACTTTCCAGGATATGTCACATGGTCTAAAAATATGAGACCCGTGAAAAATTGCCAGGAAAAACATTTCAATATGTGTGTTCCCATATTAAAAGGGCCTTTAACCAGAAATCTCCCTGCTTTTGTTTTTTGTTTAAAAAAAAAACAAACTTTTTTTTAACACATATACTATATCTGAAATTGTTCTGTTCCCCTAGCTCTAATAAACCCTCTTCTTCTTCCTTATTAGCTTTCTCAGTTAAATACTAAACCAAATGTAAACACTGCTATGTATTCCTGTATGCAATGGCTGGGCTTGTATAAGCAAGCACTTCCTGAATGCATAACAGGCAGAACGGCTGTCTGCCTCTTTGGAGCCTGGGATGTTTCTGTTTATAAGTCCTGGAGCCAGGCAGGGGCCACTCACTAGTGGAGGCCTGCTGTCTGTTTCCTTGCTACCCTCAGACAAAGGCTGAGTCTGTGTCAAAGAAAGATCAACATTGTTGCGTGTGTAGCTAGCAACAAAGAAAATTTTAAACTCAACACATTAGTGGTTGGCTATGTTAGCTCTTTAATCTTTTACAACTCTGGGTGAAAAGGTAAATAAGGATTAGGTTTTTAAAAAAGATTTTTTTTAAGCAAAGTACTTTTCATAAAAGCAAGGGAAAACATTTAAAATAAAAAAATTAAGGTGATCAGAGTTAAATGAATTCCTTAGCAAAATAATTCAGATTGCTAAATATCACTTCTGCAATGATATATTGTGCAGCTCAATGTTTTGGACAAAAATTTATAGAAGGAATAAATAATGTTGATTTTATTTTAATTAATATGTTTGGAATAGCAACTATAAAGACTCATCAGATTAATGTTTATGTTTAATGTCCTAAAAACAAATTGCGAGGAGGCAGATTTCTTGTTTGTTTTTTCCACATTGGTATTTAATACTGAATATCTAAGACTACTTTAAATTTCTTGCCTCATTAATTACTGTGAATAGCCCTAGCTACTAAGAAACAAACACAACAAATAACAACAATAAACAAAAACACTCCATACTTTGGTAAGTCCAGGCATTTTATGGCTAAATTATAAGGGTGAGGGAGAGAAACAACTTGAGTTAACTCCTCCACATCAAAAAAAGATTTGAAAAGAAAACACAAGAAAGACATTCAATGCCTATCCTTCTTAACTTCTAGCTTTGTTAAGTATTTATAATTTTAATTTCTTTAAAATAGCTGCTTGATGATTAGGAAAGACTGCATTTCAGCATTTTGTTTCTTTTATTAAAGAATGAATTAAAAACTAACAAGTTAATTACATTTCATTGGAATAAGTCATTGAATAAGTTTAAATATAGCATTTAAGTAAATAGATTAAGAAATGTTAGTAAATACAAGAAAACAGACGATAAAGATTAATCCACAGCCTGTGCTACACTAAAAAAAAATCCTTTAAAGGGAATGAAGAAAACCCCATTATATATGTTCCTAAAACACTCTGAGGATAATTCTACCAGGCCTTAATTGCCTCTATTTTGTTCAGCTTTTATTTCTTAGCTTTATACATAGGTATGATAAAACAAAAAGTGTTGTTACAACAGCTTTTGAAAATAATTATTTAACACTTCTTAGAAAGTACCAATAACTTAAGTAAGAAAAGTCAATTTGAGCCTAAATTAACACCAGGAAATGGAAATCTAATCACAATATTCAATATTTAAAACAAAACAAAAAACAAATTCTCACAACAAAGAATCAAACCAGAGTCAAATCACTCAGAGATCCTTAGTCAATTTTCCCAACAGGTCTACAAGTGATACTCCTAGATCCAGAATTCATACCAAAGGTCCTTGTTGTTAGAAAATGACCATGAAATAATTTGACTATAAAAGTGGAGGTTATATCTTCTAGTCATCTACAGACTAGAAAACAAAATATCAATTACATTATACAGATAACTTCCCCCACTCACTTGATGTTCTTTTAATTGTGATAGTAATTTCTAATCACTTTTATAAGGAAAGCAAGATAGAAATGTAGAGAAAAGTAATTAGCTTTTTTCTATTAAATTTATTTGGTTTTTATTTTCCCAAAATTGTTTTCCTTCTTTTAAACCATTTTTTAAAATTATAAAACATAGCCCATAAAATATGTTAATAATACAAATGTACATCTTAGTGAATTACGAAGTAAATACTCATGTAGTTACCACATAGGCAAGATATAAAATACCCAGGATTCCAAAATCTCCTACCTGCTCCTTCTTGGCCTTAACAGCCTTTCTCCTCTCCAGAAATAGCTACTACCCTGACTTTTTGGTAATCATTTCCTTACTTTTCTTAATAGTATTATATTCTCCATATGCTTAGTTTTACCTATTTCTGAATTTAATACAAATGAAATTTTTGTGCTTGTTTTTTTACAATTTTTTTATTAAGGTATTATTGATATACACTCTTATCAAGGTTTCACATGAAAAACAATGCGGTTACCACATTCACCCACACTACCGAGTCCCCCACAAACACCTTGCAGTCACTGTCCATCAGTGTAGTAAGATGCCACAGAGTCGCCACTTGTCTTCTCTGTGCTACACTGTCTTCCCCATGATTCCCCCCACACCATGTGCACTAATCATAACACCCCTCAATCCCCTTCTCCCTCCCTCTCTACCCACACTCTCCCACCCCTCCCCTTTGTGAACCGCTAGTCCCTTCTTGGAGTTTGTGAGTCTGCTGCTGTTTTGTTCCTTCAGTTTTGCTTCATTGTTATACTCCACAAACGAGGGAAATCATTTGGTACTTCTCTTTCTCCGCCTGGCTTATTTCACTGAACATAATACCCTCCAGCTCCATCCATGTTGTTGCAAATGGTAGGATTTGTTTCTTTCTTATGGCTGAATAGTATTCCATTGTGTATATGTACCACTTCTTTATCCATTCATCTACTGATGGACACTTAGGATGCTTCAATATCTTGGCTATTGTAAATAGTGCTGCAATATGCATATGTCTTTTTGAATCTGAGAAATTATATTCTTTGGGTAAATTCCTAGTGGAATTCCCGGGTCAAATGGTATTTCTATTTTTAGTTTTTTGAGGAACCTCCATATGGCTTTCCACAATGCTTGAACTACCTTACATTCCTATCAACAATGTAGGAGGGTTCCCCTTTCTCCACATCCTCACCAGCATTGTTGTTCTTCGTCTTTTCGATGCTGTGTACCTTGCTTTTATTGTTCAATTAATATGTTTTGAAGATCTAACCATGCTATATGTGCAGATGAAATCTATTCAGGGTTGTATTTCTATATAACAGATGCAGCTATTTTTCCTTGTAATGAATCTGGAACTTATTGTAATGATAATGAAAAGGTCACTGTAGGTAATGCCTATCAAGCATTATAGAAAGATTCCACAAATGTGTAAATTTGGTTTTTCAGTTATATTAAGTACTTTTTAAGTATCCAATTTTGTTGCCAAGAGAAAAATACTAAAAAAGCAGACAAATGAAAAAGCTGCACATAGCCTCTTGCTGTTTCTTATGCTTTGGCAGCAGAGTCAGTAACAAGGAACCAAGGCCAGAATTAATAAAAGATGCTCTAGGGTAGGAATAGAGGAGAAAGAAAAGCTTGGAGATTGAGAGACAGGATAGAGAGAAATATGCCTTACTAAACAAGGCTTTATGAAATTAGCACTGTTCTGAAAACCATCCTTAATACATCTCTAAAACCATTAAAATCCTTAATTCATCTTTTCCATAGTTCCCAGATTGTTCCCTAATTCCCCACCTTCAAAGGACCTACTGTATCTTATTTCACAATTCTTCAAAAGGGGGCTTCTAAACATGCACATCTGGTCTTCCATAAGAGGATAGATAGTAAAATGAATAGTGTCTCCATTAAATCATCATTGACTATTCTCACCCAAACTGTCCATAAATATTTGCTTAGTTCCTATAGACTCCACTCCTTAGATAGTGAGAGTAAGACAGAATACCTAAGTCACTGATGAGGCCAAGGGGAGTTTAAAATAAATGTTTCTGGTACTGTAACATTCTCTAACACAGACATGTCTCATTCCTATCTCCCTGGCTCTTCTTTTCCAACCCCTCTCTTTTTACCTTTAATTCTCCTTTATGTTCCTTTATTTCTTCCTGTACACATTCCTGTCCACAAACCTGTCTTAGAGACCCACATGTCCTGCTTAGAATCACTGGTGACAATCTGGACAATGCAGGAAGTTCTGTTTTTAGTGCAACTCTGTATTAGTTTTCAAACAAAAACAAAAACAGGCAAATTAAAAAAAACCTTAGTTATCATATGATCTTTGTGAGATAAAAGTGAGATAAAAGCAATTTACGTTTTTAAAAATCAAACTGCAAAGCAAGTCACATTAACCTTTTTAAATGAGTGATTATTCAATGGATCCAATCCCTTGATAGATCCAAAATGTCAAAAATCATCAACTAAAAACAATGGGCTAACAAAAAAAAAAATACTGATCCTTATAATAACTGACAGGTTACATTAAGCAAAGTAGAAAATTATGTAACTAAAAATTTTTATTAAAAGCTGGCAGGGTGAGAAATAAGTTTGATTTATACTATTTGTGGGTACATTTTGGATGTCCATTCTCATATACAAGTTTTTATTTTAAAAGGAGAGAAGCACTTTTAACATACCAAAAAAGAGTTGATACTAAATACACAGGTGCTAAAAGAAATCTGCCTTTTAAGTTTACAAAGTTACTTTTTTTTTACTTCTTAAAATTCTCATTTCCCTATAATAAAAATATCTCCACATTCTTGCCATGGCCTCATAGCAGACAGAATATACCTCCTTACCCCTTGACTTTGAACTTGGCCATGTAACTTGCTCAGGCCAACAAGAAGTTAGCAAATATAAAACTAACAGAGATTTAAAATACACTTTGGTAGTTCTGTTTGCACTCCAGTGATCAAGTGATGCAACCATGAGAACTTATTCTGAATAGATGCTGCCCCTTTATCCCGAGCCCGAGACAGAGAAGATCTGGACAGACCCTGCAGCCTGGAACTGAGTCCAGCCTCTATCAGGCAAACTCCAGATGATCCACAGACCGGTGATTATAAGAATAAATGCCTGGTGTTATGGCCACTGAGCTTAGAGATGGCTTACTGATGGACGTATCACTGGCCATAGCTGACAAATACATGAGTATACCTACTACTGCCATATATCATCTTACAACAAAAATGCATTCAAATATATACAACTTTCAGTTACCTAAAATTTAGACATTTAGGAATAGTTTAGAATAATTTTTATTCTAGTTCTGTCCACAACTGTATTTTCTCACAGTTGTAGACATACTAACATCCAAACAAGAGTCTATAGCCCTACTATTTGCTACAAATTTTTTAACATTGGAACAATTGATTATATTGGTTTATTTAAAACAGCACTTCAGTTGTAATAATCCCCAAAGATCAACATTTTATTTACTTTTGTATGTTTCAGTTTTGCAAGATGAAGCGTTCTGAAGACTGGATGCACAACAATGTAAATGCAATAAATACTACAGAACTGTAAACTTAAAAATGGTTAAGGTGGTAAATTTTGTGATGTGTTTTACCACAATTTAAAATAAACAGTCTAACCTGAATGTAAGTCATAAAACCATAAAACTCTTAGAAGAAAACAGACAAAAATCTCTTGAATATAAACATGAGCAACTTTTTTTTTCTGAACACATCTCCTTGGGCAAGGGAAACAAAAGCAAAAATGAACAAATGGGATTACATCAAGCTAAAAAGCTTCTGTACAGCAAAGGACACCATCAGTAGAACAAAAAGGCACCCTACAGTATGGGAGAATATATTTGTAATTGACATATGACATATCCGACAAGGGGTTAACATCCAAAATATATCAAGAACTCACACACCTCAACAACAAAAAAGCAAATAACCAATTAAAATATGGGCAGAGGATATATGAACAGACACTTCTCCAAAGAAGAAATTCAGATGGCAACAGGCACCTGTAAAGATGCTCCACATTGCTAATCATCAGGGAAATGCAAATTAAAACCACAATGAGATATCACTTCACACCAGTTAGGATGGCCAACATCCAAAAGACAATGAACAACAAATGGTGGCAAGGATGCAGAGAAAGGGGAACCCTCCTACACTGCCGCTGGGAATTTAAATTAGTTCAAGCACTGTGGAAAGCAATATGGAGGTTCCTCAAAAAAACTAAAAATAGAAATACCACTTGACCCAGGAATTCCACTCCTAGGAATTTACCCAAAGGAAACAAGATCACAGATTCAAAAAGACATATGCACCCCTATGTTTATTGGAGCACTATTTACAACAGCCAAGATATGGAAGCAACCTAAGTAGATGAATGGATGAAAAAGATGTGGTACACATGCACAACAGAATATTATTCAGCTGTAACAAGAAAACAAATCCTACCATTTGCAACAACATGGATGGAGCTAGAAAGTATTATACTCAGTGAAATAAGCCAGGGGGAGAAAGACAAGTACCAATTGATTTCCCTCATTTGTGGAGTGTAACAACAAAGAAAAACTGAAGGAACAAAATAGCAGCAGACTCACAGACTCCAAGAAGGAACTAGCAGTTACCAAAGGGAGGAGTGGGAGAGTGTGGGTGGGGAGGGAGGGAGAAGGGGATTGAGGGGTATTATGATTGGTACACATAGTGTATAGGGGGGTCCCAGGGAAAAGAGTGAAGCACAGAGAAGACAAGTAGTGACTCTGTGGCATCTTACTATGCTCATGGACAGTGACTTCAATGGAGTATGGTGGGGACTTGATAATATGGGTGAATGTAGTAACCACAATGTTTTTCATGTGAAACCTTCGTAAGAGTGTATATCAGAGATACCTTAATAAAAAAAGAAATACACACACAAAAAAGTCTAAGAGAATGATTCTTATCTTTTTCAGAAGATTATTTTTTAAAATTCAAGGATATATACATATACATAAAGAGAAGAATGCAGTAACACCATTTCCAGTATTCATAAAATGCTTTATAGATACTGTTAACATTTATTTCAGTGTATTTTTAATCTATGACAAAAGAAATAAAAATGTGAATTTCCTTTTTCTTCACTTCAAAACACTGACCTCTGGTCAGAAGTTTTGGAGCTGGAAAAGTCACATGATTTGCTCAGCAGTTTGGCACTGAGATGTGTCTGATTAATTTCCTTAAAGGAAAAAAAGTGCTCTTTCACTAAATAAAATATACTGTGGTCGACAAAAATCTTCCCTACCAGAACATGTAACAAAGAAACTCAGGACAGATATAAAATGTATAAAATGAAGTGTTTGGTTGTGAAATAATTGTCAACTACTGTTTTAAACATATATACATATATATATATACATAAATATCTGTAAAAGCCTCTTTTTCATTCTCATATAAAATGAGTATGAAAAATTATATTCCATGGTAGCAATAATAGGCATAAAAAATTCCATAAACTCTGAAACAAAGCTTGAATTTCTGATTTAACCTTAAGACTTTTAATCTCTGTGCCAATATTAATAGAAACTGAAATTAAAGAATGTCATTTCTTTCCTCCATCTTAAAATACTTCAAAATAAGTCAACATGGATTTCTCTTCTTAACATACAACCATTCAAATATTGCTTTCTCATAACACTAAACCAATTCATCTTATTGGGAAAGCCACTTTCACCAAGACTGATCTAGCTATGTCAGTCTTCCTATCAATCAGTCATTAATTAATTTTACAAATTACTGAACATCTTGGAAATTCAAAGGAATGAGTAGAAAATATAGGGGTATGTAATGGAATACATTGAGAGCTTATGGATATATCCTGGGATTGAAAAGTAGTCAAATTAACTGGCAAGAGAACGAGAAAATTTAAATAATTTTGAAAATTAGTTAATACTTTATAGTACTTAGTAAATGATTGAGGGAATAAGTGGAAAGTGAAGTTGATGGCTAAAAATCAGTACAATGATATACATACTAGGTGAGACTGCATCCCTGATAATGCAACTTCTCTTTGCTACTTTAATAAACACCACAGTAGATTTGAGGATATGGGTGGAATTGGGAGAACTTAAAGCCTGCAAACAATATCTGGAAAACAGCTCTCTCCTCCATCTTTAACCCCAACTTCTTACATTCATATATTAACTCAGAGCCCCCAGTTTTCCCCTCACCAGCATTCCCCATTGCTGATCAAATGTGCAAAGAAACAAACCACTAAATAAAAACATAGAACATAAGAGAACAAATCAACTTCTGTCTTTGTGTAACTTTTTGAATCTTGAAAAAATATTGTCTCAAGCCATAAAAAAAGATGATGAAACTAATCAAGGAATCACAGTAGTCAAGATAAATACAGAATCACACTTCTCTGTTGAGCACAAGAAAATATCTTTCAAACTCTTAGCTTTACAGTGTGAAACTGAATATTCCCACTATAAATGCCACTCTCTGATGTAGAACACTATCCAGAAAGTCAGGTCTCAATCTGTTCTGCATTCATGCTACTTCTGAAGTTTAGTATCTTTTTTATTTTTAAAGTTTTGAACAGGTAATTCACTGATATGAATATCTCAAGATATTTGCTGAATAGTCTCCTTCACACTCCCAGCCCCCATCAACCTACACTCTCCTAATACATATACACTCACACATACACAAGTATTATTTGTATTTTCTTGTGTATCTTTTTAGAATTTCTTTACGTGTGTACAATCAAATTTGAATATATGGTCACATCCACCCTTACCCCCAGTTTGCAATACTTTTAATATATCTTGGAGAACTCTCTAAATTAGTTCAGAGAAAATTTTTAATTTTTTCTTTTAAAGCTTCGTACTACTCCATTATACTGCTGTACCAAAATCTTTTAACCTGACCTCTACTGCACATTTAATTAGTTCTACTATTTTACTACAACAAATGATGCTGCAATGAATGACTTTGTTTATAATCATTTCTAAAATACGTGTCTGCATCTATAGGATAAATTATCACAAATGGAACAACTGGGTTTGCTATTTAGATATCCTAATTCCAAAACAGCATAATGATTAAAAATTTTTACAATTTGTTTATAGGTTCAATATCTTCTGGATGCATTATCTCGGTTTTTCTTTCCATTAAATAGATTAAGGAATGGAAAGTTTAAAACGCAGTGCACGTTAACATTCAAAAACAGTTGTTACTCACAAAATACACAAATGAACAAGAAAGATTACATGTGCATTAACGACTATAGTTCTGGGAGCTCTCTGTGATTATCTGTAAAATCTATTCTACCTGGTCTGTAATCACATGGACTATGATTCTGTGACATTACCAAACAATCTGAATCACCCTGCAAACCACATCATCACCATGCAACTATGTCTTATTCATTATTTATTTCCTTATTTATTACCATGGCATGATTTTAAGAATGGATAATCATTTTAGAAAAATCATTGTACACCAATACAACCATTTGAATGCCTTGGGTGCTTAGACTCTTAAATAGCTGCATAGCTGAATTAACTCAGGTTATTATATGCCATGTAGAGCAGACTAAGAGAGTTGATTTATTTCCTAGAAGAAGTTATATAAACAAAAGTTCTTGAGAAATGTTCAGAGATTTTGAAGCTGCCAAATAATTTTCTAAAGGTCTCATACTGCTGCCTCTAAGAGTATGAGTCACAGGCATAGGGGTACGTAAGTGAAGTGGTAAGAAAAAGAGAAACCCATGACAACATCCTGAGGATGTTTGTGTATGTGTTTAAGAAAGCATATCACCACAGTCCAGGGACTGGAGGTACTAAAATATGTCTGAAAAAAGGTACCAAGGAGCAGGTGGCAAAGAAAGATCAGACATCTGAAAGACAGGGGCACAAATGGACTGTGACTGGTTCTTGGGAAAATACTGAAATAGAGGGATAAAATATTTCAAACTGGAGAAGAAACACCCTCTACCATTCATTTTTCCCTCTGGTCCAATGACTACCTCTCCATGTGTGCCATTCTCCTAAGTTACACAGCTAAAAAAAAAATATGATAGATATTGTGATGTCTATTGTGATACTGAAGTAATGTAATAATTATAATAATGTGGCAGACAGATTAGACTGCTCCTTGACATCCATTCTGCATTCACTCTAGCATGCCTTCCTGAAACACAGACAACTAGAAAGAAAAAGCCTACACTTCCTACTCTTCTGCAGCTAGGATTTCAGATCTGATATAGCTTCAGACAACTGATGCACTTATAAAAGACCCGGAGCAAAAAATGAGATGGATACATTTTTCTGCTGTTGCTAAAAACAAATAGCTGAGAGAAACTTTTAATCTTTCTACAGCTGAATATTAGGTTCCTGTGGCAGCTGTAATAAATTTATCACAATTGTGGTGACTTAAAACAACACAAATTCATTCTCTTATGGATGCCAGAAGTCTGAAATCAGCTTCATTGGGCGAAATCAAGGTGTCAGCAAGGTTGTGCTCCCTGGCTTGTTCCACCACTCTACTTTTGCCTCCACAGTCACACTGCGATCTCTTATTCTGTAGGTCGAATTTCATTCTACTCTCTAAGGACACATCTGACAGCATTTCTCATCATAAGAGTCTTAATTTAATAAATTGCACCTGCATCGATCTTTTTTCCAAATGAGGTAAAAATTACAGCTTTGATATATTAGGACCTGATAATTTTGGGGGAACCATATTTCAGCCTACAGAAACGATATGCTATATCAGCAGGGCCAAGTGTCCAGTCCAACTCATGGGTATATTAAAGAAGTGCATGAAGTATTCTGCTGGCAAGGGCCAGTGTTGTAATATTCTGGAGACAGCAGCAGTACTGGTTTCCAGAATGTAGAGACTTCCTGATCATAAGAGTGATAATACGGTTCCAGAGCAGCTTTCTGAGAAGAGATGTTAATGGTCTTGGTCTGGTTCTGTAGTGTGGCTTTGTAAGTCATTCCTGAGAGATCAAGCTAGGTTAGCTTCTTTAGCCTAGCAGTCCTCAAAGTGTGGTCCCTGAAACTGATAGCTATCACCTTGGAACTTATTTAATGCAAATTCTTAGTGCAAATTATTTAGCCCTACTGTATCGGAAAATCTGAGGATGGGGGCAGCAACGTTTTAAAAGAGCTCCAAGTGATTCTGATTTATGTTAACATTTCAGGATCATTGCTCAAGCCCTATGAACATTTCTGTAAGCAATTTAGTATTTTTTTCCTTTCTTGTATAAAATAGCTTAGCTGGATTCTCTCTAGGAAACTGAACTTTGATCAGAAAGTCATTTGATGATAGTCAAATGCAGGCCAGTTTATTTATTTTTCTTATTAAGGTATCATTGATATACACTCTTATGAAGGTTTCACATGAAAAACATTGTGGTTACTACATTCACCCATATTATCAGGTCGCCCCACACACACCCCATTGCAGTCACTGTCCATCAGTGTAGTAAGATGTGCAGGCCAGTTTTTTTTTATTAAGGTCTTATTGATATACACTCTTATGAAGGTTTCACATGATAAAACAATGTGGTTACTACATTACCCATATTACCAAGTCCTCACGCATACCCCAAAGGAGTCGCCGTCCGTCAGGGAAGTAAGATGCCACAGATTCACTATTTGCCTTCTCTGTGCTGTATGTTTACCCTTGATCCCCCACACCATGTGTACTAAATATAATACCCCTCAATCCCCTTCTCCCACGCTCCCCACCCGCCCTCCCACACCCCTCCCCTTTGGTAACCACTAGTTCCTTCTTGGAGTCTCTGAGTCTGCAACTATTTTGTTCCTTCAGTTTTGCTTCGTTGTTATACTCCACAAAGGAGGGAAATCATTTGGCACTTGTCTTTCTCCGCCTGGCTTATTTCACTGAGCATAATATCCTCCAGCTCCATCCATGTTGTTGCAAATGGTAGAATTTGTTTCTTTCTTGTGGCTGAATAATATTCCATTGTGTATAGGAACCACCTCTTCTTTATCCATTCATCTACTGATGGACACGTAGGTTGCTTCCATATCTTGGCTATTGTAAAAAGTGATGCAATAAACATAGGGGTGCATAAGTCTTTTTGAATCTGAGAAGTTGCATTCTTTGAGTAAATTCCAAAGAGTGGGATTCCAGGACAAATGGTATTTCTATTTTTAGTTTTTTGAGGAACCTCCATACTGCTTTCCACAATGGTTGAACTAGCTTACATTCCCACCAGCAGTGTAGGAGGATTCCCCTTTCTCCAATCCTCACAAGCATTTGTTGTTCTTAGTCTTTTCGATGTTGGCCATCCTTACTGGTGTGAGGTGATATCTCATTGTGGTTTTAATTTGCATTTCCCTGGTGATTACTGATGTGGAGCATCTTTTCATTTGTCTGTTGGCCACCTTAATTTCTTCTTTGGAGAACTATCTCTTCATATCCTTTGCAAATTTTTTAATTGGGTTATTTGCTTTTTGGGTGTAGAGGCATGTAAGTTCTTTATATATTTTGGATGTTAACCCATTGTCAGATATGTCATTTACAAATATATTCTCCCATAGTGTAGGATGCCTTTTTGTTCTGTTGATGGTGTCCTTTGATGTACAGAAACGTTTTAGTTTGATGTAGTCCCACGAGTTCATTTGCACTATTATTTCCCTGGCTTGAGAAGATGCGTTCAGGAAGAATTTGCTCATTCTTATATTCAGGGGATTTTTGCCTAAGTTGTCTTCTAAGAGTTTTATGGTTTCATGACTTACATTCAGGTCCTTGATCCATTTGGAGTTTACTTTTGCATATGGGGTTAAACAATAATCCAATTTCATTCTCTTGCATGTAGCTGTCCAGTTTTGGCAACACCAGCTCTTGAAGAGGCTGTCATTTCCCCATTGTATGTCCATGGCTCCTTTATTATATATTAATTGACCATATATGCTTGGGTTTATATCAGGGCTCTCTAGTCTGTTCCATTGGTCTATGGGTCTGTTCTTGTGGCAGTACCAAATTGTCTTGATTACTTTGGCTTTGCAGTAGAGCTTGACTTTGAGGAGCATAATCCCCCCAGTTTTATTCTTCCTTCTCAGGAATGCTTTGGCTATTCAGGGACTTTTGTGGTTCCATATGAATTTTAGAATGATTGCTGTAGTTCGTTGAAGAATGCTGTTGGTATTTTGATAGGAATTGCATTGAATCTGTAGATTGCTTTAGGCAGGATGACCATTTTGACAATATTAATTCTTCCTATTCATGAGCATGGAATGTGTTCCCATTTATTGGTATCTTCTTTAATTTCTCTCATGAGTGTCTAGAATTTTCAGAGTATAGGTCTTTCACTTACTTGGTTAGGTTTATTCCTAGGTATTTTATTCTTTTTGATGCAAGTGTGAATGGAATTATTTTCCTGATTTCTCTTTGCTAGTTCATTGTTAGTGTATAGGAATGCCACAGATGTCTGTGTATAAATTTTGTACCATGCAACTTTGCTGAATTTAGATATTAG
Source organism: Smutsia gigantea (assembly GCA_032199065.1). Classification (NCBI taxonomy): domain Eukaryota; kingdom Metazoa; phylum Chordata; class Mammalia; order Pholidota; family Manidae; genus Smutsia; species Smutsia gigantea. The sequence continues at coordinate 164,141 of JAVSCE010008099.1, read as the reverse complement.
ATCTAGTAGTTATGGAGTGGATTCTTTAGGGTTTTTTTGTGTACAATATCATGTCATCTGCAAACAGGGACACTTTAACTTCTTCCTTGCCAATCTGGATACCTTCTATTTCTTTGTTTTGTCTGATTGCCATGACTAGGACCTCCAGTACTATGTTGAATAGAAGTGGGGAGAGTGGGCATCCTTGTGTGGTTCCAGATCTTAAAGGAAAGGCTTTCAGCTTCTCGCTGTTAAGTATAAGGTTGGCTGTAGGTTTGTCATATATGGCCTTTATTATATTGAGATACTTGCCCTCTATACACATTTTGTTGAGAGTTTTTATCAAGAATGGGTGTTGAATTTTTTCGAATACTTTTTCACCATCTAGGGAGATGATCATGTGGTTTTTGTCCTTCTTTTTGTTGATGTGGTGGATGATATTGATGAATTTTCGAATGTTGTACCATCTTTCTATCCCTGGAATAAATCCTACTTGATCATGATGGATGATCTTTTTGATATATTTTTTAATTCGCAGTGCTAATATTTTGTTGAGAACTTTTTCATCTATGTTCATCAGGGATATTGGTCTGTAATTTTCTCTTTTTGCAGTGTCTTTGTCTGGTTTTGGTATTAGAGTGATGCTAGCCTCATAGAATGTGTTTGTAAGTATCCCTCTTCTACTCTTTGGAAAACTTTAAGGAAGATGGGTATTAGGTCTTCACTAAATGTTTGATAAAATTCAGCGGTAAAGCCATCTGGTCCAGGGGTTTTGTTCTTAGGTAGGTTTTTGATTACCAGTTCAATTTCGTTGCTGGTAATTGGTCTGTTCAGATTTTCTGTTTCTTCCTGGGTAAGCCTTGGAAGGTTATATTTTTCTAGAAAGTTGCCCATTTCTTCCAGGTTATCCAGTTTGTTAGCTTATAGTTTTCATAGTATTCTCTAATAATTCCTTGTATTTCTGTGGTGTCCAAAGTGATATTTCTTTCTCATTTCTGATTCTGTTTATGTGAGTAGACTCCTTTTTTCTTGATAAGTCTGGCAAAGGGTTTACCTATTTTGTTTATTTTCATGAGGATTCAGCTCTTGCTTTCATTGATTCTCGATTTTATTTATTTCTGTTCTAATCTTTATTATGTCCCTCCTTCTACTGACTTTGGGCCTCATTTGTTCTTCTTTTCTAGTTTTGCTAATTGTGAGTTTATAGACTGCTTATATGGGATTGTTCCTCTTTAGTGAATTAGGCCTGTATTGCAGTATACTTTCCTCTTGGCATGGCCTTTGCTGCATTCCACAGATTTTATGGTGTTGAATTATTGTTGTCACTTCTCTCCATATATTGCTTGATCTCTGTTTCTTTTTGATCATTGATCCATTGCTTACTTAGGAGCATGTTGTGAAGCCTCCATGTGTTTGTGGGATTTTTCATGTTCTTTGCGTAATTTATTTCTAGTTTCATACCTTTGTGGTCTGAGAAACTGGTTGGTACAATTTCAATCTTTCTGAATTTACTGAGGCTCTTTTTGTGGCCTAGTATATGATCTATTGTTGAAAATGTTCCACGTCACTTGAGAAGAATGTGTATTCTGCTGCTTTTGGGTGTAGAGTTCTGTACATATCTGTTAGGTCCATCTGTTCTAGTGTGTTGTTCAGTGCCTCTATGTCCTTACTTATTTTCTGTATGGTTGATCTGTCCTTCAGCGTGAGTGGAGTGTTGAAGTCTCCTTGAAAGAATGCATTGCATTCTATTTCTCCTTTTAATTCTGTTAGTATTTGTTTCACATATGTAGGTCCTCCCTTGTTGGGCGCATAGATATTTATAATAGTTATATCTTCTTGTTGCATTGACCCTTTTATCATTATTCAATGTCCTTCTTTGTCTTGTGACTTTCCTTGTTTTGAAGTCTATTTTGTCTCATACAAGTACTGCAACTCCTGCTTTTTCTCCCTATTAGTTGCATGAAATATCTTTTTCCATCCCTCACTTTTAGTGTGTGTATTGGTGCCTGGTGGGAGGAAAGAGCTGTTTCCTGCTTCCCAGCTGCTATGCCTGTTTCCACTGCCTGAACCAGTGGGCTGAGCACATAGGTATAAGCCTCTAGGCTTTGCGTTTGTAGTTGCTGTAGACAGATCTTCCCTCTGGCCGACCTAACGCCAGGGTAGGGTTTGCCGGTTTGCGAGCCAGGTGGGGCTGGCCAGGAGAAAGGCGCTGTAGGCTGCGTATCACGGAGGGGGTCCTTGGAGCTGTGTAGCTGCCAGGGAGCTGGAGCACCTGATGATCATCCAAGGAGGAAGATTTCTTTTTCCTCAACTATGAGAGTCTATATGGCAAAGCTCTCAACCTGCTGGGCAGAGTGCACCCGGACAATTTGTCTTCCTGTCCTCTCTCCTGAGCAGTAAGCTCTGTGCAGTCCTTACCCCTTTACCAGCCCTCTTGCTAAGGGCTTCCTTGTTAGGAAGTCTCTCGGACTGCCTGCCTTTCTTTTGTCCCAGAGCAGCCAGATATGGACCACTGTTTTCCACAAGTGGCTGGAATCTCAGTCTCTCCAGGAACTCTGCCCATCTTAGCTTTCCAACCCCATAATCAGGAAAGTATCATGCAAGCACCATGAAATGTAGGTTTGTGCTCCCAGAGCAGATCTCCGGAGTTAGGTATTCAGCATTCCCAGTTCTCCACTCCCTCCCTGCTCCAATTCTCTTCCTCCTACTAGTGAGCTGGGATGGGGGAAGGGCTTGGGTCCCACCGGGACACAGCTTTGGTACGTTACCCTGTTCTGTGAGGTCTCCTCTTTTCTCCAGGTGTATGCAGTCTGGCATAGTCCTCTTTCCTGTTGCTCTTTCAAGATTAGATGTATTAATTATATTTTCGTATTATATGCGGTTTTAGGAGGAAGCCTGTGTCTCACCTCTCACGCCGCCATCTTTAATCTGAGCAGGCTAGTGTTTAAATGTTTCAGAAATAGGATGTTTAACTTTATAGCAGTGTTTGGCCTTTACATTGAATTGTGATAGATGGGTAGCCTCTTTTACATTTATCTTATTTCATTTATTTTTGAACTATAACTCAAATCTCATGGAGACAATAATTATTTATTACTGATAGAAAAATTAACTACTGATTATCACAGGCAAATTATGATGTTCAAATTCTTGTTAGTACAACTCTGAAGTAGGAACTTGAGATTACATAGAATTACCAGTTTTCAGTCTACAAATTTATTAGAAGCTCCTGATTTGGGGTCTTCTTTAACTTCAATTCCTAGATAACTATTACTAAATAAGATAAGTCATTTCCATTGTATGGTAGGAAAACTCTTGTTACTTATTGTCTTGCTAATGGTTTCACTGCCGGGCAAGTCCCCTATGGATTCAATGTGACCAAAGAAAATGACAGCAAAACGTTCTTGGGGTAAAAGAATTATACTCAACTTAATTTCCACAGTAGCAGGTCAATCACTAAAATCCCATTCACTAAGAGCGAGACTGCATGCAGCAAGCCAGTCTCTCCCTCTCGGCCCCTCTGCCTGCACAGCCATCCTCTGGGCCTCTCTGCCCACAGAGTAGATCCCCACAGCCGTCCTCTGGACCTCTGTCCTCGGTGCTGCCACCACTCCAGCCTCTGTTCTGCTCTCCTGCTACCTTGCAGCCATGCCACTGTGTCGCCCAGAGCACCGGGCGGAACTCTTTATATAGAGTCAATAGCAGCGTGTTGCCCACACGTGTGTAGTGAGCAAGCCAACCAGGGTCAGGTGAGAATCCTGGCCACAGGAACTTTCATTTTATCCACACTTATGCTTAATAAAGCTTTATAGGCTCACATATGTCAAGATTTCTTTGCTTGAGTGTATTTACAGAACATAAATAAAAAGTTTAATTTCATACTTATAAAAAGCTCTAATCAGGCTGGTATCTTTCTTATCAGTAAAAATGGGGAAATCAATTATAGGTATAATTTGGAGAGTACACACTCTTTCAAAATGTAAGAACCATGGAAGTCCATAATAAATACTTATAAAAGTTCTTGATTCTAAGTAGAAAGGTCTATATAACTCACTTCCAAAATGAGCAGAAATGGAATAAGATGGAGAAAATGGGCAGTAAGCCTAACACATATATTTTGTTGTTTGGTATTTCAAAATAATCCAGATATTTCAAAACTTACCTTGGTTAAATAATCAGACAATTTCAAGATATACAAATTTGTGCTTGTTTTCTACTTTTTCCTTTGCATGACATTAACTTTTGATTAGCACACAGAATTAAGGGACTATATGTACTATATTAAAATATATTCCAAATAATATCCTTTCTTTTCCAAGTTAAGCACTCTTCCTCCTACTGGAAGAGGCCTTTGAAAATGGATAGGGGCATTTTGAAATACTGTTACAATACCGGATGGGAGGGCTACTGCCATTTCGTGAATCTTAGACTAGCAATTTAAAAATCCTCAAACATTTGAAGATAGTCTTGTACAACTAAAGTATTACCAAAATGCCAACAGCAGCCCTGCTGAAAAATGTTCTTGCGCTTGCCCTTACCCTAGCCACAAAAGCCCTCACGTAGAAAAAGAAATCTAAGAGGTGAGGGTAATACTACAGAGCTCATTAATACAGGACACTATTTACATCTGGTGTATTAAAACCCTATGCACGAATTTGGATCTACCTTTAGAATAGAAAACAATGTACGTCTTGAGTAGAAACAATAAATACTTTTGGAGTAGAAACACAGCTCCAAGCCCAGACTTGCAAATACAGGAAGCTGGGTGCTTCCTAACCTTGAGCAATAGCCAGAATTATGAAAAGGTAAGAAAAATGCTAAAAACAGATTGTAACATACTCACCAAAAATGTAATTTAAGTTATCCAAAGAGTGCTATTTTATGGAACTTAAAAAAATGAACACACTTAACAAAGAGGGAAATGTTTTCACAAAAATGTTAAAAAAATAAAAGCAGTCACCATGTGCTTTAAGGAAAAAAAAACTCTCAAGTTTTTTTAATCAGACCTAAAGATAAAGAACCTGATTTATTTTAAAGTCGAGTTCAACTAAAAAATGTCTTTGCTTGCTTATCATTTCATAGTGTGCTAGTTACATTGAGGGTATTTTTAGAATATAATGAAATTAAATGGTTTATTCAACTAGCTCTACCTACCTGTGTATATTTCCTCTTCAAATAAGACATAACTAAGAGAATAAAAAAACATATTGGATAGTATGTAAGCAGTGTGCACCTAAGCTCTAGCAGATACCCATATAAGAAAAAGTCAGAGGGCTATCTGAGACACAGGTGGACGCCATGTGAGGACAGAGACAGAGATTAGAATATGTAACTAAACAACAAGCAAACACCAACAATTGCTGGCAGCTACCAGAAGCTTAGAGAGAGGCATGGAACAGATTCGCCTTCACACCTTCCAGAAGGAACCAACCCCACAGACACCTTGACTTCAAATTTCTCCAGAACTCTGAGAGAATAAATTCCTGTTACTTTTAACTACTCTGTTTGTGATAAATTGTTACACGGACCCTATTAAACTAATAACACTTCCACAGAATATTCCATAGAAAGTTTCAGGTAAAAACCAATCATACGGACTTCTGGGAAGATGGCAGCATGCACAGGGTGGCAGAAATCTCATCCAAAAGCCATATATATTTGTGAAAATACAACAAATACAACTATTACTAAAACAGAGACAAGAAGATACAGTACACCAACCAGGCTAGAACTACATCTGCGAGAACTCAGCACCTCATGAAGCGGGTAAGATACAAAGCCGCGACCCGGCGGGACCCAAGCGCTCCCCCACCCCAGTGCACCAGCGGGAGGAAAGAATCAGAGTGCGGAGGGAGTGGAAGCACAGGCTGGCTAAATAACCAGCCCTGCTGATCTGCACTGGGAGCACAGATACACATCACGTGGTGTATCAGAGATTAGAGAAACAGAAGAGCAGGATCCGAGATGGAGACTGCAAGCGGGTACCCTCAGCCGGATCCCCGGAACAAAAGAAAAGCAGGCACTCTTTTTAAAAGTCTTAAAGAGGCAAGAGGCTAACAGCAGAACAAAATCATCCCAGCGCACTCAGCCCAGCAGGCTGGGAGCTTCGGGGAATTTCAGACCCCAGCTAGCTGGCAGCCGGGCAAAGAAGTCATGCCTAGGCTTCCCACAGAGATCAGCAGCCTGCCATTCGTGCCCCCCGGGCCAGTGCCGCAAAGGGTCCGGTGGAGGCGCCACTGCTGCAGAATAGTGGAGGAGCGGCCCCGCCCACAGCAACCTCACAGAATCTACTCCTGGCTGGTGCAAAGCTAAGCAGGAAGAGCCGCAGAACTGAGAACAAGGGCTGGAAGGCACCAAGGGGACCAGAACGCACCCAGCATGACTGCAAACCCCCGCAGTGCTACAGGCTACACCGAGGTGGTCTCACACACAGGCAGCTCAGGGAATTATCCCAGAGACAGCCTCCCAGTGTGCGGGAAACCAGCTCAGGCCCGGGAAATGGGCAAGGAGAACAACAGGAAGGAAGGGACTTTGTTATCTCAGCGGACACACGTGTCACCTACCAGCGACCATGTCTATCGCCATGAAAAAACACAGGAATATGGTCCAGACACGGATCACACAGACAACCCCAGAGAGAGGGTCTGATGGGATAGACTTACACAATCTTGCTGAAGAGGAATTCAGAATAAGTCATAAACATGCTGATGGATCTACAGAGAATATGCAAGAGCTGAGGGAGGAAAAGAGGAGAGACATTACAGAAACGAGACAAGAGATCGATGGGCTTAGGAGCAGAATGGACGAGGTGCAAGAGACTGTTAATGGAATAGAAATCAGAGAACAGGAATTCAGAGAAGCTGAGGCAGAGAGAGATAAACGGATCTCTAGGAATGAAAGAATATTAAGAGAACTGTGTGCCCAATCCAAACGAAACAATGTTCTCATTGCAGGAGAACCAGAAAAAGAAGAGAGAGTAAAAGATAGAAAGTGTCTTTGAAGAAATAATTGCTGAAAACTTCCCCAAGCTGGGGAAGGAGTTTCTCAGACCACGGAAGCCCACAGATCTCCCAACACAAGGAAGACAACACCAAGACACATAAAAGTTAAAATGGCAAAGATCAAAGACAAGGACAGAGTATTAAAGGCGGCGAGAGAGAGAAAAAAGATTACCTACAAAGGAAAACCCATCAGACTATCATCAGACATCTCAACAGAAACCTTACAGGCCAGAAGAGAATGGCATGATACATTGAACGTAATGAAACAGAAGGGACTTGAACCAAGAATACTGTATCCAGCACGATTATCATTTAAATTTGAGGGAAGGATTAAATAATTCATAGACAAGTGAAAGCTGAGGGAATTTGCCTCCCACAAACCACCTCTACAGGATATCTTAAACGGACTGCTCTAGATGGAAGCACTCCTACGGCTAAAAAGATGTCACCGGAGAAAATAAAATCATAGCAAAGAAAGCAGACCATCCAAATACTAACTAAAGGCAAAAAGTGAAATCAACTACCCACAAAAACAGTCAAAGGAAATGTAAAACAGTACAAAATTAAACACATAGTATATAAAGAATGGAGGAGGAAGAATAAGAAGGGAGAGAAATAAAGAATCATCAGGCTGTGTTTATAATAGCTTAACAACAGAGTTAAGTTAGACAGTCAAACAGTAAAGAAGCTACCCTTGAACCTTTGGTAACAACGAATCTAAAGCCAGAAATTGTAATGAGTACATATCTATCGATAATCACCCTAAATGTAAATGGACTGAATGCACCAATCAAAAGACACAAAGTAATAGAATGGATAAAAAAGCAAGACGCAACTATATGCTGTTTACAAGAGACTCACATCAAACCTAAAGATATACAAAGACTAAAGGAGAAGGGATGGAAAAAGATATTTCATGCAAACAACAAGGAGAAAAAAGCAGGTGTTGCAGTACCTGTTTCAGACAAAACAGACTTCAAAATGAAAAAGTAGCAAGAGATAAAGAAGGACATTACATAATGATAAAGGGGTCAGTACAACAAGAGGATATAACCATTATAAATATATATGCACCCAATAAAAGAACGCCGACATATGTGAAACAAATACTAACAGAATTAAAGGAGGAAATAGAAAGCAATGCATTCATTTTAGGAGACTTCAACACACAACTTACTCCAAAGGACAGATCAACCAGACAGAAAATAAGTAAAGACACAGAGGCACTGAACAACACACTAGAACAGATGGACCTAACAGACATCTACAGAATTCTACACCAAAAAGCAGCAGGATTAACATTCTTCTCAAGTGCTCATGGAACATTTTCCAGAATAGACCACATACTAGGCCACAAAAAGAACCTCAGTAAATTAAAAAATACTGAAATTCTGCGAACCGACTTCTTAGATCACAAAGGTATAGAACGAGAAATAAATTGTACAAAGAAAATAAAAAGGCTCACAAATACATGGAGACTTAACGACATGCTCCTAAATAATCAATGGATCAACGACCAAATTAAAACAGAGATCAAACAACATATAGAGACAAATGACAAAAACACAAAGTCCCAACTTCTGTGGGATACAGCAAAGGCAGTTCTAAGAGGAAAGTCTATTGCAATCCACGACTATTTAAAGAAAGAAGAACAATCCCAAATGAATAGTCTAAAGACACAATTATTCAAAATGGAAAAAGAAGAACAAATGAGGCCCAAAGTCACCAGAAGGAGGGACATAATAAAGATTAGAGAAGAAATAAATAAAATTGAGAAGAATAAAACAATAGAAAAAAATCAATGAAACCAAGAGCTGGTTCTTTGAAAAAATAAACAAAATAGATAAACCCCTAGACAGACTTATTAAGAGAAAAAGAGAATCTACACAGATAACCACAAAACTCTTAGAAAAAAACATAGGCAAAAATCTCTTGGACATAAACATGAGCAACTTCTTCATGAACATATCTCTGTGGCCAAGGGAAAAAAAAGCAAAAATGAACAAGTGGGAGTATAAAGCTGAAAAGCTTCTGTACAGGAAAGGACACCATCAGTAGAACAAAAAGACATGCTACAGTATGGGAGAATATATTCATAAATGACATATTCGATAAGGGGTTGACATCCAAAATACATAAAGAACTTACGCACCTCAACAAACAACAAGCAAATAATCCAATTAAGAAATGAGCAGAGGATATGAAGAGACAGTTCTCCAAACAAGAAATTCAGATGGCCAACAGGCACATGAAAAGATGCTCCACATTGCTAATCATCAGAGAAATGCAAATTAAAACCACAATGAGATATCACCTCACACCAGTGAGGATGGCCAACATCCAAAACACAAACAACAACAAATGTTGGCGAGGATGTGGAGAAAAGGAAACCCGCCTACACTGCTGGTGGGAATGCAAATTAGTTCAACCATTGTGGAAAGCAGTATGGAGGCTCCTCAGAAACTCAAAATAGAAATACCATTTGACCCAGGAATTCCACTCCTAAGAATTAACCCTAAGAATGCGGCAGCCCTATTTGAAAAAGACAGATGGACCCCTATGTTTATCGCAGCACTATTTACAATAGCCAAGAAATGGAAGCAACCTAAGTGTCCATCAGTAGATGAATGGATAAAGAAGATGTGCTACATATACACAATGGAATATTATTCAGCCATAAGAAGAAAACAAGTCCTACCATTTGCAACAACTTGGATGGATCTAGAAGGTATTAGGCTCAGTGAAATAAGCCAAATGGAAAAAGACAAGTATCAAATGATTTCATTCATATGTGGAGCATAAAAGCAAAGAAAAAAAAAACAGCAGCAGACTCACAGAACCCAAGAATGGACTAATAGTTACCAAAGGGAAAGGGACTGGGAAGGATGGGTAGGAAGGGAGGGATAAGAGGGAAAAAGGGGCATTACGATTAGCAGATGTAATGTTGGGGAGGTGCGGGGAGGGCTGTACAACTCAGAGAAGACAAGTAGTGATTCTATAGCATCTCACTATGCTTATGGACAGTGACTGTAATGGGGTTGGTGGGGGGGACCTGATGAAGTGGGTAGTTTAATAACCATAATATTGCACATGTAATTGTAGATTAATGATACCAAAATAAATTTTTAAAAGAGACAAAGAAGGACATTACACAATGATAAAAGTGTCAATCCAACAAGAAGATACAACCATTATAAATATCCATGCGCCCAACAGAGGAACGCCTACATATGTGAAGCAAATACTAACAGAATGAAAAGGAGAAATGGAATGCAAATCATTCATTCTAGGAGACTCCAACACTCCACTCACTCTGAAGCACAGATCACCAGACAGAAAATAAGTAAGGAGACAGACGCACTGAACAACACATTAGAACAGATAGACCTAACAGACATGTACAGAACTCTACACCCAAAAGCAACAGAATACACATTCTTCTCAAGTGCACATGGAACATTTTCAACAATAGATCATATACTAGGCCACGGTAAGTTCAAAATGATTGAAATTGTACCAACCACTTTATCACACCAAAAAGGTATGAAAGTCTAAATAAATTACGCAAAGAAAATGAAAAATCCCACAAACACATGGAGGCTTCACAACATGCTCCCAAATAAGCAATGGATCAATGAACAAATAAAAACAGAGATCAAGCAATACATGGAGAAAAACAACAACAATAATTCAACACCACAAACCTGTGGGATGCAGTGAAGGCCGTGCTAAGAGGAAACCATATGGCAATACAGACCCACCACAGGAAAGAACAATCCCATATAAGCAGTCTAAACTCACAATTAATGAAACTAGAAAAACAAGAACAAATGAGTCCCAAAGTCAGTAGAAGGAGGGACATAATAGAGTAGAAATAAATAAAATCAACAATAATAAAACAATAGAAAGAATCAATGAAAGCAAGAGCTGGTTCTTTGAGAAAATAAAATGGATAAACCCCTACCCAGATTTATACAGAAAAAAAGAGTCCTCTCAGACAAAGAGAATCAAAAATGAGAAAGGAAAAATCACTACGGATACCACAGAAGTACAATTATTAGAGAATACTATGAAAAACTATATGCTAACAAAATGGATAACTTAGAAGAAATGGACAACTTTCTAGAAATATACAACCTTCCAAGGCTGACCCAGAACGAAACAGAAAATCTGAACAGACCCATTATCAGCAACAAAATTGAACTCGTAATCAAAAACCCACCTAAGAACAAAACCCCTGTACAAGATGGCTTCACCGCTGAACTTTATCAAATATTTAGTGAAGATCAATACCCATCCTCCTTAAAGTTTTCCAAAGACTAGAAGAAGAGGGAATACTTCCAAACTCAGTCTATGAGGACAGCATCACTGTAATACCAAAACCAGGCAACGACACCACAGAAAAAGAAAATTAGACCAATATCCCTGAAAAACATAGATGCAAAAATACTCAACAAAATACTAGCAAACCAAATTAAAAAATACATCAAAATGATCATCCATCATGATCAAATAGGAATTATTCCAGGGATGCAAGGATGGGACAACATTCGAAAATCCATCAACATCATTCACGACATCAACAAAAAGGACAAAAACTACATCATCAGCTCCATAGATGCTGAAAAAGCATTTGACAAAATTCAGCATCCATTCATGATAAAAACTCTCAACAAAATGGGTATAGAGGGCAAGTACCTCAACATAATAAAGGCCATATATGACAAACCCACAGCCAACATTATACTTCACAGTGAGAAGCTGAAAGCTTTTCCTTTATGATCGGGAACAAGACAAGGACGCCCACTGTCCCCACTTCTATTCAACATGCCACTGGAGGTCATAGCCACAGCAATCAGACAACACAAAGAAGTAAAAGGCATCCAGATTGGCAAGGAAGAAGTTAAAGTGTCCCTGTTTGCAGATCACATGATATTGTACATAAAAAACCCTAAAGATTCCACTCCAAAAGTACTAGATCTAATATCTGAATTCAGCAATGCTGTGGGATACGAAATTAATATGCAGAAATCTGTTGCATTCCTATACACTAACAATGAACTAGCAGAGAGAGAAATCAGGAAAACAATTCCATTCACAATTGCATCAAAAAGAGTGAAATACCTAGGAATAAACCTAACCAAGTAAGTGAAAGACCTATACTCTGAAAACTACAAGACTCGAACAAGAGAAATTAAAGAAGATACCAATAAACGGAAACACATCCCGTGCTCATGGATAGGAAGAATTAATATTGTCAAAATGGTCATCCTACCTATAGCAATCTACAAATTCAATGCAATGACTATCAAAATTCCAACAGCATTCCTCAACGAACTAGAGAAAATCATTCTAAAATTCATATGTAACCACAAAAGATTCCAAATAGCCAAAGCAATCCTGAGAAGGAAGAATAAAGCTGAGGATATTATGCTCCCCAACTTCAATCTCTACTACAAAACCGCAGTAATCAAGACAATTTGGTACTGCCACAAGAACAGACTAGAGAGCCCTGATATAAACCCAAGCATATATGGTCAATTAATATATAATAAAGGAGCCATGGACATACAATGGGGAAATGACAGCCTCTTCAAGAGCTGGTGTTGCCAAAACTGGACAGCTACATGCAAGAGAATGAAATTGGATTATTGTTTAACCCCATATGCAAAAGTAAACTCCAAATGGATCAAGGACCTGAATGTAAGTCATGAAACCATAAAACTCTTAGAAGACAACTTAGGCAAAAATCCCCTGAATATAAGAATGAGCAAATTCTTCCTGAACGCATCTTCTCAAGCCAGGGAAATAATAGTGCAAATGAACTCGTGGGACTACATCAAACTAAAACATTTCTGTACATCAAAGGACACTATCAACAGAACAAAAAGGCATCCTACAGTATGAGAGAATATATTTGTAAATGACAAATCCGAGAAGGAGTTAACATCCAAAGTATATAAAGAACTTACAGGCCTCAACACCCAAATACATATAACCCAATTAAAAAATGGGCAGAGGATATGAAGAGACAGTTCTCCAAAGAAGAAATTCAGATGACCAACAGACACATAAAAAGATGCTCCTCATCACTAATCATTGGGGAAATGCAAATTAAAACCACAAGGAGATATCACCTCACACCAGTAAAGGTGGACATCGAAAAGACTAAGAACAACAAATCCTGGCAAGGATGTGGAGAAAGGGGAACCCTTCTACACTGCTGGTGGGAATGTAAGCTAGTTCAACCACTGTGGAAAGCAATATGGAGGGTCTTCAAAAAACTCAAAACAGAAATACCATTTGACCTGGGAATCCCACTCCTTGGAATCTAGCCAAAGAATACAACTTCTCAGATTCAAAAAGACGTATGCACCCCTATGTTTATCGCACCACTTTTTACAATAGCCAAGTTATGGAAGCAACCTAAGTGTCCATCAGTAGATGAATGGATAAAGAAGAGGTGGTACATATACACAATGGAATACTATTCAGCCACAAGAAAGAAACAAATCTTACCATTTGCAACAACATGGACAGAGTTGTAGGATATTATGCTCAGTGAAATAAGCCAGGTGGAGAAAGACAAATGCCAAATGATTTCCCTCATTTGTGGAGTATAACCACACAGCAATATTGAAGGACCAAAATAGCAGCAGACTCACAGACTCCGAGAAGGGCCTAGTGGTTACCAAAGGGGAGGGATGTGGGAAGACAGGTTGGGAGGGAGGGAGAAGGGGATTGAGGGGTATTATATTTATTTCACATGGGATGAGGGGTCATGGGGAAAACAGTGTAGGACAGAGAAGGCAAACAGTGAATCTGTGGCATCTTACTACACTGATGGACAGAGACTGCATTGGGGTATACTACACTGATGGACAGAGACTGCATTGGGGTATGAGTGTGGACTTGATAATATGGGTAAAAGTAGTCACCACATTAGTTTTTCATGTAACCTTCGTAAGACTATCAATGATACCTTAATAAAAAAAATTTTTTTAATGCTTAACACAAATGAAATCAACCTTTTAGGCTTTTTAATTTAGCAATTTCAAGGGATTAAAAATACAAAAAGAAAACTTTTAGACAAACCCAGAGTGTATGGACAACTATCCAAGACTCTCTGGAAGTCAATTTCATGCATGATATAAAGGTAGCAAAGGGGAGACTATATTAGATTAACAGAAACTGAGGAGACAATCAAATGCAATATATCAACCTTTCTTGGATTCTGTATTGGATAAAAGTGATACAAGTCATTATGAAGAAATCTGAGCTTGGACTGGATATTGGTTGATATTATCAATTACTATTAATTTCCTTGGATTTGAGAATGTACATGTCTTGTGTTTCTAAGAGATGCATATGATATTTGCAGCTTACTTTCAAACGCTTCAGTACCAGCAACAACAAAAGCAGGCCTATCCATCCATCCACAAGGAGGAGGTGGAGGAGAAAGCAAACCTAGAAAATATTAATAATTACTGAATCTAATATAAGGTATTAAATGGAATAGTCAAAATTTTTCTCTGTACATAGAGGTTTTCATATGAAAAAAGTAAAAAGAAGGAAATGTGGTCACTATTGTAAACAAATTGGAAATGAAAAGAAAAATTGAATGTTGGGGGCAAATAATAAAAGCTGCTAATAATAGTCAAATTACAGTACTGTTTTATGTTGCCTGCTCCACCTCAAATATTGTGTTTAGAGAACTTAATATGTAACTATAAAATATTTAACTGTAAGTATTATCTATTACATAGATAATTACTCAAATTTAATAACTAAAAACAACACACATTTATTGTATCAGTTTCTGTGTGTCAGGAATCCGGGCATTGCTTAACTGAGTGCTCTGTGCTTCAGGATCTTTCACAAGCTGAAATCAAGGTTTAGGCCAGTGTCATAATTATCTCAAGGTTTAAATGAGGAAGTAACTGCCTCTGAGTTTACTCAGGGGTTGTTAACAGGGCTCAGTTCCTCGTGGGTTTTTGGACTGTGGGCCCCAGTTCCTTGCTGGCTGTTGGCAGGAAGCTCAGTTCTTTGCCAGGTAGCCCTCTTCACCAGAGAAGGCATACAAGAAGAGCCAGAGAGAACAAACCAGCAAGATATAAGTCACGGTCTTTCTAAAATCTAATTACAAAAATGGTATCCTATCACTTGCCATATTCTGTTTGTTAGAATCAAGTCACTAGGCCCTGCTTACTTTTAGGGAGATGATAATACACAGAGGTAGGACTACCAGGAGGCAGGGAGAATAGTAGGAGGCAGGAATACTAGGAGCCATATCAGAAGCTGCCAATCACAATATACAGGTATGCCCCACTTTTCTGAAGTTTGGGTTATGCCATTGCTTTTATGAAAAACCTACAGTAATTTTCCATACATACTATTTTCTGGAACTGAAAAAATTCTGGAGAGGACTTTTGTTTTTATGGAAAAAGGCAAAAAGCAAAATTAGTGTTCAGCATTTGTTCTGTAGCCAGCCATTAGAGAGGCAACGTGCACCCTGAGCAGCAGGAGTAGCAGTGCCAAGCTCCCTCCCAGGAAACGACACTCAGCATCTCAGCATTAACCTGCCATATCTTTGAACTTTGAGCATCTGTGCTTTATCTCAATTTGTTTTGTGTATCCATTAGCAAGACATGTCTTAAGGTAAGAAAAGCCTAAGGGAGGTTATTTTCTGGGTCTGGTAACTCAAATTCTTCCCCATATACATTAATGGTTAATTGCTTCTTCACATTTTATCATTTCAGCTTTTGAAAGGTTTCATAGGAACACTACTTTCAGATAAGTAATGGAAACCTGCATATACACTCGATTCTAATTATCTGCTGTAGTTATCTTCTATAAAGTCATTGCAAACAATGAGTTAGCAAATACTAAACCACTGTTCCTATGGGAAATACAGGATTAAATTCCTGTGAGCCACTAGCCAAAACATTTTAATCAACCCATCAATATATAGCCTTCTTCTTTATATGTTTCTGTTCAAGGACATCTTATTTAATATATTGTATACTGTTGATTCATTAATATTGAACTCACAGCTGATAGCACTGTAATGCCTGAAATAAGCTTACTTAACACATGTATTTTCTCTGTAAGGCACATCACAGCCTTCTTGTGCTTAGGAACACTAGACAGCACTTCAGCTCTGCACTTGGAGGCTACTTTAAACCAAAAAAATCACCAACAAAAATGCAAAAACCATGGCACCAAATAGATTGAAAAAAAAAGACACTTGTTTACAATACGAAATTCTGAAACAAGAAAGCAGAGCATGGCCTTGATTGACCTGACTGGGAACATGCACATTGGAGGATTCAAATTTTTTGTTATTCTGTGCATGTCTGAGTGACAGAGGAAGTGCTGTATTGATTTTTAACTTATAAAAAACTTCAGCAAGTAAAAGAGTTTACAAATATGGAATCCAGAAATCATAATGAAGATCTACTGGATTTTATTTATTGCTAATAACCTTGAAAACTCTACACTTGGGAAATATAAAGCAAAATATCCATCGTTCCAGGAATAAATTCTTAACACTTTTTTTTATGCAGTGGGGATTTGTGAGGAAGATGCAGGAAATAATATCCTTGTTCTTTCTCTCAACCAGAGATTTGAAACCTGAATACTTTTCAAGGAAAACTCAATAAAAATCCTTTCTTCAAATTAAAAAAAAAATCACAGAATATATGCTCTCATATAATAAAAATTACCAAAAAAAAGTATCCTTCATGGTAAAAGGAGAATTAAATGAGGATGTTTGTGATAGTTGGTTTTTATAAAGACTTAAGGACAGTTCTCTCCTAATAACTGATTTATTTAATGTTTACTATATGATAGGAACTTTGCATGCATTAGTTATCTTGTTTAATCTACACAACCATATAAATTAGATATCATTAGTTTGCATATGAGGTAATTGACACACAGAAAGGCTAAGTAACTTGCCCAAGATTATGTTCAGCAAGTAAAATAGCACTGAGACTGAAAGCAAATGCTCTTAATCATCATGCTATATATCCCCCCAAAGAATCAAGTGAGTATTTTTGAAACTTTGTACTTCCTTCCCTGAGATGATCCTAATATTTTAGCAATTGATTATACTAATTTCATGTATGGCTAGAATAATAACGTACTTTTTAAAGAGATACTTTGAGAAGTGTTTATAATGGTATTTGAAGTTGTCACTGCATTCCAGCCGAAATTGTGTCTGTTCAACTACTATTAAACATTATCTATCGAAAAGACAAGAAATAACAAGTGAACTTCCGGGAAGATGGCGGTGTGAGCAGGGTGGCAGAAATCTCCTCCCAAAACTATATAAATCTATGAAAACACAGCAAATACAACTATTCCTAAAAGAGAAATCGGAGCACACAGGAAAGTGCACAGCGTGCAGCCACACCTGAGAGGACTCAGCACCCCGCGAGGCAGGTAAGATACAGAGCCACGACCCGGCGGCACCCAAACACTCACCCAGCCCACGGCGCCGGCGGGAGGAGAGGATTCGGAGCCAGGAGGGAGTGGAAGAGCAGGTCCGTGAAATAACCAGCCCCGGTGGACTGCGCCGGAGCACCGGAAGCGCTGACACACATGGCGCAGTGCATCAGATATTGGAGAGGCAGAAGGTGCAGGTTTTGAGCCGGGAAGGTGCCAGGACCGTGCAGCCAGCACCCAGGGACAAGAGAAAAGCACGCGCCATTTGTAGCTGTCTCGGAGAGGCAGGGGGCCCAGCGAGGGAACAGGAGCGCCCCGGCAGGCTCAGCCCTGCAGGCTGGAAGTCCTGGGGAACTTCGGTCCCCTTCGCTAGCGCAGCCAGTGCCCAGGGAAAAGAGAAAAGCGCGCGCCATCTGTAGTGGTCTCGGAGAGGCGAGGGGCCCAGCAAGTGAACACCAGCACCCCAGCGGGCTCAGCCCTGCAGGCTGGAAGTCCTGGGGAACTTCAGTCCCCTTCGCTAGTGCAGCCAGCGCCCAGGGACAAGAGAAAAGCATGCGCGATTTGTAGCGGTCTTGGAGAGGCGGGGGGCCCAGCGAGGGAACACCAGAGCCCCGTCGGGCTCAGACCTGCAGGTTGGAAGTCCTGGGGAACTTCGGTCCCCTTCGCTAGTGACAGAAAGAAGGGAGCAACTACGCTGGAACTTTATACATAAAACAATAGCGTCCCATTCATTCCTACCCACAAAAACGGCGCGGCTGAGGCTGCGAATTAGTGGAGCAACAGCGACACCTACAGCACGCGTAGAGAATCCACTCCAGAGCCCAGCTGACACACGTGGCACCTACTAGCGACCACTCCTGCCAACATGACAAGACAGAAGAAAATGATACAGACAAAGCTCACCAAGATTCAGAGCCCCTCTGAGAAGGAATCTGAAGAGATGGAAATGCAGAATCTTCCTGAAAAAGAATTCAGAATAAAAGTCATAACCATGCTGATGGATCTACAGAGAAATATGCAAGAGCTAAGGGAGGAAGTGAGGGAAGTCAGGAAAGATAATGCAGAAATGAGACAAGCCATCGACAGGCTCAGCAGCAGACTGGACGAGATGCAAGACACTGTTAATGCAATAGAAATCAGAGAACAGGAACACAGAGCAGCTGAGGCAGAGAGAGATAAAAGGATCTCTAGGAATGAAAGAATATTAAGAGAACTGTGTGACCAATCCAAACAAAACAATATTCGCATTATAGGAGTACCAGAGGAAGAAGAGAGAGAAAAAGGGATAGAAAGTGTCTTTGAAGAAATAATTGCTGAAAACTTCCCCATGCTGGGGAAGGAAATAGTCTCGCAGTCCATGGAAGCCCACAGATCTCCTAACACAAGGGATCCCAGGAAGACAATGCCAAGACACATAATAATTAAAATGGCAAAGATCAAAGATAAGGACAGAGTATTAAAGGCAGCTAGAGAAAGAAAAAAGATCACCTTCAAAGGAAAACCCATCAGACTAACATCAGACTTCTCAACAGAAATCTTACAGGCTCAAAGAGAATGGCATGATATATTTAACGCAATGAAACAGAAGGGCCTCGAACCAAGAATACTGTATCCAGCACGATTATCATTTAAATATGATGGCGGGATTAAACAATTTTCAGACAAGCAAAAGCTGAGAGAATTTGACTCCCATAAACCACCTCTACAGGACATCTTAAAGCAGCTGCTCTAGAGGGAAGCACTCCTAAGGCTAAAAAGCTGTCACCAGAGAAAATAAAATCATAGCAAAGAAAGCAGACCACCCAAAACTAACTAAAGGCAAAGAATAAAACACCTAGTATATAAAGAATGGAGGAGGAAGAATAAGAAGGGAGAGAAATAAAGAAACATCAGACTGTGTTTACAATAACTTAACAAGAAAGTTAAGTTAGATTGTTAGATAGTAAAGAAGCAACCCTTGAACCTTTGGTAACCACGAATCTAAAGCCAGCAATGGCAATAAGTACATATCTTTCGATAATCACCCTAAACGTAAATGGACTGAATGCACCAATCAAAAGACACAGAGTAACAGAATGGATAAAAAAGCAAGACCCATCTATATGCTGCCTACAAGAAACTCACCTCAAACGCAAAGATATCCCCAGATTAAAAGTGAAGGGATGGAAAATGATATTTCATGCAAATAACAAGGAGAAAAAAGCAGGTGTTGCAGTACTTGTATCAGACAAAATAGACTTCAAAATGAAGAAAGTAGCAAGAGATAAAGAAGGACATTACATAATGATAAAGGGGTCAAGAAATAACAAGTGTTGGTGAGGATATGGAGAAAAGGGAACCTTTGTGATCTGTTGGTGGAAATATAAATTAGTGTAGCCACTATAGAAAACAATATGGAAGTTCCTCAAATAATTAAAAATTGAACTACCATATGATCCAGCAATTCTACTTCTGGTTATTTATCTGAAAAAACAAAGCAAAACAAAAACAAAAACACTAACTCAAAATGGTCTATGCCCGACCCCCAACATGTTCACTGCAGCATTATTTATAACAGCCAAGACATGGAAACTACCTAAGAGTTCACTGATGGATGGATGAATAAAGAAAATGGTGTGTGTGTGTGTGTGTGTGTGTGTGTGTGTGTGTAATACACATACAATTAAATATTATTCAGCCATAAAAGAGAGAAATCTTGCCATTTGCAACAACAGGGATGGACCCTGAAGGCATTATGTTACATGAAATAAATCAAACAGAGAAAGATAAATACTGTATGATCTCACTTAGATGTGGAATATTAAAAAAAAAACTAGCTCAGAGATAGAGAATAGACTGGTGGTTACCAGAGACAGGTGGGTGAAAGTGGTGAAGAGGGTCAAAGGTACAAACTTCCATTTATGAACTAAATAACTTACGAGGATGTAATGAACAGAATGGGGACTATAGTTAATTTTGTATTGCATATTTGAAAGTTGCAAAGATAGTAAATTTTAAAAGTTCCACCACAGAACAAAAAATTTTGTAACTATGTATGGTTGACAGATGTTAACTAGACTTACTGCAGTGGTCATCCTGCAATATATACAGATAGCAAATCATTATGCTGAATAACCACATGACTATACCTCAATTTAAAAAAATACATTATTTTAAAGATAGTTGCTGTTCAAATCACAGCTAGTTTCATCTTGGTTTTGAATGTATTTGAAGTGTTTTCATTTATCTATGACTCTAATTTTTGCGGTATGTTGACACCTAAAATCACTAAATATTAGATGGATAATCAGTTGTTCTATATGAACATATGCAGAAAATCCTCAGTAATCAGAGAGATACTAAATGAGGCACAGTTAAGGCAGGTAGAGATGAACATAACATGGAACTGAAAATCATGAAAGACAAGATAAATTGCGGATATTGAAATAAAGGCATAGAAATTATTTCTTGATGTATACCCAAATTTTGTCTCGTATTTCATAAGTCATTGATTGTTAAATACTAGTCAATTCCACCATACATACTTAGGGACTTAGATTTTACAGACCAAAACTTCCACTGAGTTTGTCAGTAAAGCCATGTTAGTTAACAGGTTTTACTTTGTTCATTGTGACGATCAAGTAATATAAATTTTAAAAACACCAACATGGTAAGGGATTACTTTTGAGCAAAGTGGATAGGTATGGTGAGACTGACATTAGGGCATAGCTAGCAAAAACTTCAGAAAGAAAAACATCTGACCAACACCATATAATGTGTAAACAGAATCTTGTTCCTACTGCATTAAAGGATTAATATTTTCTAAAGGATACGTTTGCCTATTCCTCTTGCACCACTCCGTCTCCACCAATATTTTTAGTAAGTATAAGAAGCAACAACATATCTTGTTTTGCCTCTTGCTAAAATGCTTCATGAATTACTAAGCAAAGACTTTCCAGCCATCCTTATTTCCCACTTTGTCTATTCAACAACTTTAATGCTGCCACAGTAGCAATAAAAACTTAAAAAAAAACACTATAAATTCACAATAGCTAAAACCCACCTGTGGCCCTATGCCACAGTCAACTTCTGTGAATGTAGGCTTTCTTTTCTAGCTTGGTGTGAGATACAGACATTTGCTACCAGACCCTGAAGTTAGAATTTCTAATCTTAACAGCACAGCATAGATTAGAATATGATTTCTTAAACCTAGATTTAGATGTAATTCAATTCTTTAGTTTTTCGTTAAACTTGATCCAACCATCAACTTAATGAATAATGTAAATAAAACTATTCTACATTTTTATACTGATTTTCATCCAGGAACCTCCAAAATTAAATATAATAAATTAGGAATTAGGTTTATTTAATATTTTTTAAAATGATATCTTTTTTCCTGCTTTTCTACTAAATTACTTGTTTATTTTATATTAGGGAGGTTAATTATCCCAATTCCAGAAATATTATCAAGAAATTGTCCTAAAATAAGTGTCCAAACCTTACAATAATTACACAATTCTTTCAAACTCTGGGAATTTATAAACACATAAGGAGGAATTAAGGGTATAAGAAAGTAAAAGAATACTGGAGCTATAAATGCATTTATTTAAAACAAAGACTGACTTTCTTTTTAAACAGAGTAGATACTGCAAAATCTCTTATGGTTGGAAGAAAATAGAATAATATAGTTCACTTTCCTAAAATGTCAGACTTCTGGCTTTAGGTAGTACATAGACATGTGTGTCAGTGGATGCTAGTTTCCTTTGCTTGCTGAAGAAGAAAATCTCAACTTGGAACAGTGTCTGTCTGTTACCTCTCAAAATATGCTATTCTCTTCTTTTAACACAGAGAAAACAAGCTTCGGGTTTCAAGTAACAATATCTAGATAGTTAACACGGCTTTGCTTTTCATCTTATTTTTAAACAAATACTTTTTCAAGTTACCCTCTACTTATGAGTCTTGTTTTCCATTTACAGTAGTGATGGAAAGTTTCACTTTAAAACACATGCTTTTAGGATGCCCTGGTGGGCTAGGACCATACCAGGCTTTCTCTCCCACGCCAGTGGGGCCCCAGTCCTGAGTGAGAGGAGGCAGGAGCAGCGTAGGCCTACCAGGTACTGTACAAGAGAAAATGAGATCTGCATCCTAAGTAGGAGGCCCTAGAGAGGTCTAGAGCACCAATTCCCAGCAAAGAGGAAAAGAGTAGAAGCAGATCCAAAGTGAAGGGCCAGACAAGACAGAAAGAGCAGGGGTCTGAGGCAGGGGGGCGGGAGTTTTGCAGGAGGTGAGAAATGGATTCAGGAGAACCCATGAAATGTCCACAGGGAGGGGATGGACCACAGAGGCCCTTGTCTGGCTCACAGGACTAACGGGTTTAGAACTGCACAGGGTTGTTGCTGGCATCAATCACCTCCTTCCTGCTCTTCCCTTCACTCCTCTTTCATCCGGCACTTGTAGCAAATTTGATCTAGAGATAACTTCTGTTGGCAAAACGCCCTTGTCCTTAGAAAGTCAAGTGACAACAGAGACCCCAAGTAGGGTCTAGCACAGCTTTTCTCTATTTACATCTGTAAAATGTTACACAAAAAAAGTTTTGCATTCAAATAATTCAGAGAAATGTTGGGCCCACAAAGTTACACACGTCTTTGTGGGCAGATTTCTCGGACTGAGAGATGCCGCCTTGGAAGGCCATGCCTTGAGCTCCATGCAGGCAAGGCCTTTGTCATATTCTGTGAGACAGAGTACCTGGACTGGCTACACCTTGACACACAGTAGGAGATGAATAGATATTTATTGAATAAATGAAAAATTAGAGGAAATAAAAATAAGAAAAAATAAATAAAACATGCTTTTTTTTAAGTGGGTGATTTAAAGAAAAGATTAAATAATAAAGTAATATGACGTGAATACAGAAAATATTTTGTAATACTTAGTGGTACACAGATACGGTGAAAAAAATCATGAAGGGGTCCTTAAATTTTAGAAAATGTGAATCAAGTGTTTAAAAAAAAATCTTTTCTCTCCCTCTTCCAAGTGAATGAACATATTTAAAGAGGACCTTGTCTGAGTGCAGAGAATAATGGTTAATAACAGAGGAGAGAGTAATGGTCAAAACTAATAGAAAGTAATGGTCAATAACATTTACTCTAGAGCCACAATACCTAGGTTTGACTTTTGTCTCTACCAGTTATTAGCTGTGTGACTTGATAAATTACCTGTGTTTCAGTGTTTTCATTGTAAAATAAGAACATACAATAACCATTTCATACATTTTTGCTAGTTAAATGTAAAAGTTTAATACATATAGAACATGCAGGATACTGTCTGACACATAGTGAATACTCAGAAATATTACTTGGCTAGTTTCAATTTCACTGTATTTTAATGCCTGAATTCCCTTCATGTTTACAGAGACTCCTCAATCTATAATCCTGACAAAATGAATTAAAATTTCACTACTAGATTTATCTGATCTGGAATAACATTCACTAAGAATGTTAAGTTTACTGTAAGTATTTAATGAAAGAAGACTCATTAAATATCTAACACCAATGTATTAAAGCTAGAGGTAAACAGAACTAAGAAAAGCGTTTGTTGATGGGTGAAGGAAGGATAGTGCCTGAAAAAGTTAAATATCATACTGGGTACAACAGAGGGAGGGTTTCCCAAGGGAAAAAAAAAAGGGCCTCAGAAAATAAGATCCCAAGGGAAGAAAACTACCTAATCTTCCTTAATTCCACAACTGAGTCTAGAACCAAGTCTACTTACAATTACATACTGAAAAAGTATAGAACTACTGGCTAATATATTTTTTAAAGTTCCCATATAATGAAAGCAGTCAAATACAATACCCTTAAAAAGGGACAAATAACTGAAACATAGATTCACCAATAGAAGAGAAAAGCTTTCAAAAAATAGTAACTGAGGTACAAAGACCTAGCATATGAGTTATCAACCCCAAAATCTCATCTCTAGCCAATCTTGACAAATTATCTGATAATGTGTTTCTGGTTAAACACATGCTACATGCTATAGGCCTCGGCAACCTCAGATCTGAACATCAGATCAGGGATTACAACATGGACATAGATTTCTAAATATCAGAATCTTCTTAAATGGTAATAATTTGTCTTAATGGAAGAACACAATATGTAAACAATACTTCAGATGCTGAGATTGGAGGAAAAATGTGTTTTTGAGAACACAGAACTAGTGTCTACTGGTCAGAAACCATTGATGTACAGTCTGAATAGAACCTTAATTTTTAATGGCCTATAACAATGCTCACATACTTTTTTCCAACATTATTTATAAACTGCTTATATGTAATTATTTTAAAACAGACATTTATGTCTCAGCAAAAGCACGAGTGGACCTCCCATTATGCTAATTTTTAGGAAACAGCCAGAATTGAATAGTCCATAGAGATTTCATTTATTTGTGCCCTATCTCATTGCCTCCAAAAAACTAAGTGAAGCAGTTTTAGAAGACTATACAAAATCTGTAATTTACAAAAATTTTAGAACTATAGGTATGTGGAGTAACACTTCTCTAGTCTCCCAATGCTACATCAAAATAATAGCTCAGTGTTTACAATGTGAGAGAGATTGTATGACCCAGCAAATTCCAAATACTCACTTATGGTCAGGTGGTTAGACTGTCAGATTTTCCCTGACAACTCCCCCTGTATTATTCTTAAAGATCCAGTGGCATAACATGCTTTAGTTTCTATCATCAAGTACCTCATGTTCCTCATGTTCCTCAGCTTCATAATATGCTTTAGTTTCTATCACCAAGTACCTCATGTTCCTCAGCTTCATTTATGATATTTAACCTTTTTCTGAGGAAAGAGAGCTGTTCTCAGTCATGTATGTATTCCTTCACTGCTATGGGGTCTAATGCCACTCAGTGTACAAGCTATAGTGGTAAGAAAGTAAGGACATGTGGCTATGGATATTGTATAAATACATACTTAATGAGAAAGATATAATACCAGTAACAGCAATGAATGGTTGATGTCAAGAAGTAAATTCTTCAGCTGAAAACAATCTAGAGAGAAATGAGTAGGATTAACAGAGAATATTAAGTACCCTCTGTTATTCCCTAGAGCATATAGCCTCACTATGTAGCCGTTAAAGAAGCTATAATGTACTTGTGCATCATTTTCCTTACTGGTATTAAAATATGCAGTAAACTATACTTTTCAGTTAAGCATCTGTGAAAATGAGATAATATAATAGCATCTATCTAGGAGTTTTCCATCTTCCAGTATTATTTTTTTTAACTGAAATGTCTTTATTAAATAAATACAAGCTGTAATCAAAAATACAATTTTGCCAATGGAAAAATAATTAATTATAGACACAAATTCATTAGAAAAAGTTCTATTGACTGTGGAGCTATTCCTCAAATACAGAAAACAAGTTCAATCCAGGACATCAGATGTTTCAGCAAAGAATAAACTAAATCACAAAATACATGGACATTAATTTTCTAAGGGGATCTACTTATAAAAGTTCCTATTAGAACACTGTTTCATATGCATGGTTCTGATAGAGGGGAAAGGGCAGGATAGCCAGTCAAAACTGTGATTGGGGAACAGCTGGATTTATTCCCTGTGAACCGAAGGTAAAACATGGTAAAGTGTAAATCCTGTTCAAATATGTTCACATGTCTGCAGTCTTCAATTCCTTCATCTCTCCCTCTTGCCATCACTGACTTTTTTTGTTGTTGTTAATCTACAATTACATGTGCAACACTATGGTTACTAGACTCCCGACATCATCAAGTCCCCGCCACATACCCCATTACAGTCACTGTCCATCAGCATAGTGAGATGCTATAGAGTCACTACTTGTCTTTTCTGGGTTGTACAGCCCTCCCCGTGCCCCCCGAACATTACATCTGCTAATCGTAATGCCCCTTTTTGTCCCTTGTCCCTCCCTTCCCACCCATCTTCCCAAGCCGCTTTCCCTTTGGTAACTATTAGCCCATTCTTGGGTTCTGTGAGTCTGCTACTGTTTTGTTCCTTCAGTTTTTATCTTTGTTCTTATACTCCACATATGAGTGAAATCATTTGATACTTGTCTTTTATGGCCTGGCTTATTTCACTGAGCATAATACCCTCTAGCTCCATCCATGTTGTTGCTAATGGTAGGATTTGTTTTCTTCTTATGGCTGAATAATATTCCATTGTGTATATGAATGACACCTTCTTTATCCATTCATCTACTGATGGACACTTAGGTTACTTCCATTTCTCGGCTATTGTAAATTGTACTGCGATAAACATAGGGGTGAACCTGTCTTTTTGAAACTGGGCTGCTGCATTCCTACGGTAAATTCCTAAGAGTGGAATTCGTGGGTCAAATGTTATTTCTATGTTGAGTTTTTGAGGAACCTCCACACAGTTCTCCACAAAGGTTGAACTAATTTGCATTCCCACCAGCAGTGTAGGAGGGTTCCTTTTCTCAATATCCTCACCAACATTTGTTGTTGTTTGTGTTTTGGATGTTGGCCATCCTTACTGGTGTGAGGTGATATCTCATTGTGGTTTTAATTTGCATTTCTCTGATGATTAGTGATATGGCCATCTGAATTTCTTCTTTGGAGAAGTGTCTATTCAGATCCTATGCCCAATTTTTAATTGGATTTATTTGCTTTTTGTTTGTTGAGGCACTTGAGCTCTTTATATATTTTGGATGTCAACCCCCTATAGGGTATGTCATTTATGAATATATTCTCCCATACTGTAGGATGTCTTCTGGTTCTACTGTGGTGTCCTTTGCTGTACAGAAGCTTTTCAGCTTGATATAGTCCCACTTGTTCATTTTTGCCTTTGTTTCCCTTGTCCAGGGAGATATGTTCATGAAGAAGTTGCTCATGTTTATGTCCAAGAGGTTTTTGCCCATATTTTTTTCTAAGAGTTTTATGGTTTCATGACTTACATTCAGATTTTTGAACCATTTTGAGTTTACTTTTGTATATAGGGTTAGACAGTAATCCAGTTTCATTCTCTTACATGTAGGTGTCCAGTTTTGCCAACAGCAGCTGTTGAGAGGCTGTCATTTCCCCATTGTATATCTATTGCTCCTTTATCGTATATTAATTGACCATATATGTTTGGGGTAGTGTCTGGACTCTCTATACTGTTCCACTGGTGTGTGGGTGTGTTCTTGTGCCAGTACCAAACTGTCTTGATTACTGTGGCTTTCCAGTAGAGCCTGATGTCAGGGAGCGTAATTCACCCCATATAATTCTTCCTTCTCAGGACTGCTTTGGCTATTCAGGGTCTTTTGTGGTTCCATATGAAAACTCCAGTTCTTTGAAGAATGCTGTTGGTATTTTGATAGGGATTGCATTGAATCTGTACATTGCTTTAGGTAGTATAACCATTTTGACAGTATTTCTTCTTCCTAGCCAAGAGCATGGGATGAATTTCCATTTGTTAGTGTCCTCCTTAATTCCTCTTAGGAGGGTCTTGTAGTCCTCAGGGTATAGGCCGTTCACTTCCTTCGTTAGGTTTATTCCTAGGTATTTTATTCTTTTTGATGCAATTGTGAATGGAATTCTTTTCCTGATTTCTCTTTCTCTTACCTCAGCAACAGATTTCTGTGTATTTATTTTGTATCCTGCAACTTTGCTGAATTCACATATTAGTTCTAGTAGTTTTGGCCTGTATTACTTTAAAAATGAAAAATTCGGGATTGGATTAAAGATGGCGGCATGAGAGATGAGACAGAGGCTTCCTCCTAAAACCTCATATAATATGAAAATAAAGCTACATCAACTACTCTTGCAAGAGCAACGGGAAAGAGGACGGCAACAAACTGCATACACCTGGAGACAAAAGCACCCATCACAGAAAAGGGTAATGAACTAAAGCTGTGGTCCGGCGGGATCCAAGTCCTTCCCCCACCCCAGCTCACCAGTGGGAGGAACAGGAACGGAGCTGGGAGGGAGAGGAGATGTGGGACTGCTAAATACCTAACTCTGGAGATCTGCTCTGGGAGCACAAACCTACATTACATGGTGCTTGCATGATACTCTTGTAATTAGGGGGTTGGAAAGCTAAGACAGGCAGAATTCCTGGACAGACTAAGAATCCAGCTGCTTGTGAAAGCAGGGATCCATACCCAACTGCTCGGGGACAAAAAAAGGGCGGGCAGTCTGAGACACTTCCTAACAAAGAAGACCTTAGCAAGAGAGCTGCCCAAAGGGCAAGGACTGCACGGAACTTACTGCTTAGGAGAAAGGACAGGCAGACAAAATTGTCCAGGTGCACTCTTCCCAGCAGGTTGGGAGCTTTCACGATCTTCAGGTGCTCCAGCTCCGTGGCTGTCTACACAGCTCCAAGAACCCCTTCTGTGACAGGCAGACTTGTGCGCCTTTCTTCTGGCCAGCCCCACGGAGCTTGCAAACCGGGAAATCCTTCCCTGGTGTTAGGCCAGCCAGAGGGAAGATCTGTCTATAGCAACTAAAAACGCAAAGCACAGAGGCTTATACTTCTGTGCCCAGCCCAATGGTTCAGGCAGTGGAGACAGGCATAGCAGCCAGGAACCAGCAAACACCCCTTTCCTCCCCAGAGGCTGCAATACCACTCCCCTACAATCCCCGCATTGCTTCAGGGGTTGAGCAGCTCCAGAGAGTAGAGCTTCTGGGCACTAAAGGGCACCATACACAAATATGAAAAGCCAAAGGAACCTGCTCCAGAGTAAAATTATGAACACAACTCCTGAGAAAGATTTAAATGATATTGACCTTATGACTCGCCCTGAAAGGGAGTTCAAAATAAAAATCATTAACATGCTCATGGAGGTACAGAAAGATATTCAAGAACTCTGGAATGAATTCCGGTCAGAGATCCGATCATTGAAGAACACAATGGATGGTATTAAAAGGAGACTGGATATGGTGGAGGAGACAATAAATGAAATAAGAACTAGAGAAAAGGAATATAAAGAACCTGACGCACAGAGAGCAAAAAGGATCTCTAAGAATGAAAGAATATTGAGAGAACTGTGTGACCAATCCAAACAGAAGAATATTCGCATTACAGGGGTACCAGAGGAAGAAGAGAGAGAAAAAGGAATAGAAAGCGTCTTTGAGGAGGTGATTGCTGAAAACTTCCCCAATCTGGGGAAGGAGATAGTCTCTCAGGCCGTGGAGGTGCGCAGATCTCCCAACACAAGGGACCCAAGGAAGACAACAGCAAGACATACAGTAATTAAAATGGCAAAGATCAAGTATAAGGACAGACTATTAAAAGCAGCCAGAGAGAGAATAAACATCGCATACAAAGGAACACCCATCAGGCTATCATCAGACTTCTCAGCAGAAACCTTACAGGCCAGAAGGGAGTGGCATGATGTATTTAATGCAATGAAGCAGAAGGGCCTTGAACCAAGATTACTTTATCCGGCAAGATTATCCTTTAAATTTGAAGGAGGGATTAAACAATTCCCAGAGAAGCAAAAGCTGAGAGAATTTGCCTCCCACAAACGATCTCTACAGTGTATTTTGGAGGGGCTGCTTTAGATGGAAGTGTTCCTATGGTTTAATAGCTCTCACCAGAGGTAATAAAACCACAGTAAAGAAAGTAGAACAGCTAATTACTAAGAAAATGCAAAATTAAATTAACTATTCCCAAAGTCAATCAAGGGATAGACAAACAGTACAGAATATGATACCTAATATATAAAGAATGGAAAGGAAAGAAAGGGGGAAACAAACAAAGAACTGTTAGATTATGTTTGCAATAGCATATTAAGTTAGTTGTTAGACTTTTAGATAGTAGGGAAGTTAACCTTGAACCTTTGCTAACCACGAATCTGAAGCCTGCAATACCAATAAGTACATACCTATCCATAATCACCCTAAATGTAAATGGACTGAATGCACCAGTCAAAAGACATAGAGTCACTGAATGGATAAAAAAACAAGACCCACCTATATGCTGCCTTCAAGAGACTCACTTTAAACCCAAAGACATACGCAGACTAAAAGTGAAGGGATAGAAAAAGATATTTCATGCAAACAAGGAGAAAAAACCAGGTGTTGCAGTACTTGTACAGGACAAAATAGACTTCAAAACGAAGAAAGTAGCATGAGATAAAGAAGGACATTACATAATGATAAAGGGGTCAGTGCAACAAGAAGATATAACCATTATAAATATATATGCACCCAACACAGGAGCGCCAGCATATGTGAAACAAATACCAGCAGAATTAAAGGAGGAAATAGACAGCAATGCATTCATTTTAGGAGACTTCAACACACCACTCACTCTAAAGGACAGATCAACCAGACAGAGAATAAGTAAAGACACAGAGGCACTGAAAAACACACTAGAAGAGATGGACCTAACAGATATCTACAGAACTCTGCACCCAAAAGCAGCAGGATACACATTTTTCTCAGGTGCACATGGAACATTTTCCAGAATAGACCACATACTAGGCCACAAAAAGAACCTCTGTAAAGTCAAAAATATTGAAATTCTACCAACGAACTTCTCAGATCACAAAGGTATAAAACTAGAAATAAATTTTAGAAAGAAATCAAAAAGGCTCACAAATACATGGAGACTTAACAACATTCTCCCAACTAATCAATGAGTTAACGACCAAATCAAAACAGAAATGACAGAATATATGGAGACTAATGATAACAACAACACAAAGCCACAACTTCTGTGGGACACAACAAAGGCAGTTCTAAGAGGAAAGTATATTGCAATCCAGGCCTATTTAAACAAGGAAGAACATTTCCAAATGAATAGTCTAAAGACACAATTACTGAAATTGGAAAAAGAAGAACAAATGAGGCCCAAAGTCACCAGAAGGAAGGACATAATAAAGATCAGAGAAGAAATAAATAAAATTGAGAAGAATAAAACAATAGAATACATCAATGAAACCAAGAGCTGGTTCTTTGAAAAAATAAACAAAACAGATAAACCCCTAGCCAGACTCATTAAGAGAAAAAGAGAATCTACACACATAAACAGAATCAGAATTGAGAAAGGAATAATAACGACAGAACCCACAGAAATACAAAGAATTACAAGAGAATATTATAAGAATCTATATACTAACAAGCTGGAAAACATAGAAGAAATGGACGACTTCTTAGAAAAATACAACCTTCCAAAACTGACCAAGCAAGAAACAGAAAAACTAAACAGACCACTCACCAGCAATGAAATTGAATCGGTAATCAAAAAACTACCCAAGAACAAAACCCCCGGACTAGATGGATTCACCTCTGAATTCTACCAGACATATAGAGAAGAAATAACACCCATTCTCCTTAAAGTTTTTCAAAATATAGAAGATGAGGGAATACTTCCAAACTCATTCTATGAAACCAGCATCACTCCAATAACAAAACCGGGCAAAGACCTCACCAAAAAAGAAAATTACAGACCAGTATCCCTGATGAACGTAGATGCAAAAATACTCAACAAAATATTAGCAAACCGAATTCAAAAATACTTCAAGAGGATCATACACCATGATCAAGTGGGATTCATTCCAGGGATGCAAGGATGGTACAACATTCGAAAATCCATCAACATCATCCACCACATCAACAAAAAGAAGAACAAAAACTACATGATCATCTCCATAGATGCTGAAAAAGCATTTGACAAAATTCAGCATCCATTTCTGATTAAAACTCTCAACAAAATGGGTATAGACGGCAAATACCTCAACATCATAAAGGCCATATTTGACAAATCCACAGCTAACATCATACTTAACAGCGCTGAAAGCTTTTCATCTAAGATCGGGAACAAGACAGGGGTGCCCACTCTCTCCACTGTTATTCAACATAGTACTGGAGGTCCTAGCCACGGCAATCAGACAAAACAAAGACATACAAGGCATCCAGATTGGTAAAGAAGAAGTCAAATTGTCACTATTTGCGGATGACATGATATTGTACATAAAAAACCCTAAAGACTCACTCCAAAACTACTAAAACTAATATCTGAATTCAGCAAATCTGCAGGATACAAAATTAACACACAGAAATCTGTTGCTTTCCTATACACTAATGATGAACTAACAGAAAGAGAAATCAGAAAAACAATTCCGCTGCAAGAAAATAATCATGTATATTGTGATTTTATCCAGAATTATAGCTGCTGGCTCTCCTCTCTTTCGTATTTTATCTCCCTGTTTGGTCCCAGGAGATGGCTGGTTAGCCAGAGACGGGTAAGATTCCTCATGGGAGGAACAACCTAAGACAGGCACAGTCGCAAGGGACCTCAGGTGAGCAACGTGGAGGCCAAATGAGGTGAGGCATAGAACCTCACCCCTCCAGACAAGAGAGACATTGCCTGTGACAAGCTATGTCACAGGCCGAGCCCAGTTAATCATTATTCTGGTACCTTCCACAAATATATGCATATGCATTTGCATCAATTAAAACAAAAAAGGGGGAAATGTGGGATTCACTTATAATTTAAGTATAAGAATCATATGAATAATCATAGTTGACTTGATTGATTATAGTAACTGAATTAGTTTCTCTGATACGACTGCCTTTGCATTGTTCACCTTGTGGGAGCTTGTTCACTGCATTGGAACTTGTTCGTTGCATGGTGAGCAATAATGTCTTGTGTATTGAAAAGTTGTTAAGAGAAAAAAACCTCAAAAGTTCACATCGCAAGAAAGAATAATTTGTAACTATGTATGTTGAAGGATGTTAACTAAACTTACTGTGATAATAATTTCACAATTAAAAAAACGAAAAAAATGAAAAATTCAATGCTTCATTTTTGGGGAAGCAAAAGGGGAAGGAGAATGATTATAGCTTTTCTGTACTTCTTCCATGATGAATCTAAAATAAAGGAGCTAATAAGTCATTAATTGCTTTGTTTTGTCTACACTGGCTATCCCATGGACTATTTATTTTGATGTATTTTTCCTTTAATGGAAAGTAATAACAAGCTTTCAATAAATACCTGTCCACTAGTGAATAAATCCACTGAATTGATTTTTTGCCAGATTATAAAAAAACAACCCTATTTCTTTTGAGCATTCGATAATATTTCAGGATTTAAACATGAACACAAATCCCTTTGCTTTTTAAATTATTCATTCAATAAATATTTACTGCATTCCCACTATGTGTCTGACACTGTATTCAGCCACTGTGGAGACAAAGGGAAATTTTTTAAAAGTTGCTACCATCAAAGAGTTTAGAGTCTAGTAGAAGAGACAAGAGATAAATACAAAATACGTGAAATTTTAGGTATGATGTCTGTAACTTATTTGTAAAAGGCTCAGGAAAAATAGTAATTTGTATATATACAGAGAGAGGGAGGGAAAATAATAAGGCAAATATAGCATAATGTTATAAAGAACATTTGAATGTGGGTAAATGGTATATGGGAGTTTTATTAAGTTTGAAATAATTTCAAATTTATAAGTCTAAAGAAATTTTTGATTAAAGAAGTTTAAAGAAATTTCAAATTTAAAAGTGTAAAGAAATGTTTGTTAATGCCCAAAACATTAACATTGGTTATTTATTGTTTACCAATACAATGACAGGCAAAAAGTTAAAGGAAGATAAGCTGGAAGTCAAATCTTCTTGAGAAAGATAACGATTTCAATGACCATTCCTCTTGAGTAGCACGGTTATTCATTAGGATAGATGGGCTTATTTTCTACTGAGCTACCTAAATATTAAGGAAACACAAAGAATTTATAGATATGACAGCACTATGATAAAATATTATGCAAATGCAAGGCTTTAATAGCCATCACAAAAATGTTATGTGAGGTATGGAGGTGTTTCAGTGAACACCATTCCCAGAAGAATGAGTAATGAACATTTTATTTTAACATCTTTAACAGGTTTAATTTACACACTAAAAAATGAGCACTTAAGTTTTACTGAACAACATTAAGAATGATTCTTTAGGAACAGTCAAAGTTTAAAGATTTTTAAAAATCTTAGAATGCATATTAAATTACTTTTTAAAACATAGCCTCTGTCATTCCTATGGTATCTACAGAAACTGACAAGGGAGGGGTGAAATGGCTAGATATCAGACTATTTTAAATAATTTCTATCACAGTTGGTTAATTTCATTATTGAAAAATATTACAAATGGGCTATGAATATAAGAAAATTCAAAACCCAACAAAAAACATGTGAGCCTCACCAATAAACACAATGCAAATCATTTTTCAAAATCTTATTTTAATAACACCAGTGCTGTTAATGGTGAAATATGCAGTCTAGCATGTCACTGATGTGAATGTGAACTATTTCAACCACTAGGCAATTTCACAATATATGAGGAACATTAATATTGTTACTATTGGATGTAGAAATTACAATTCAAGGATTTTTTTTCCTTTTTCTTTTTCTTTTTTATTAAGGCATCATTGATATACACTCTTTTGAAGGTTTCACATGAAAAACATTCTGGTAACTACATTCACTCATATTATCAAGTTCCCTCATACCCCATTGAAGGCATTGTACATCAGTGTAGTAAGATACAAGAGTCACTACTTGTGCTACACTGTCTTCCCTGTGATCCCCACAGACACCATGTGCACTAATTATAATACTCCTCAGTCCCCTTCTCACCCCTCCCCAACCACCCTCCCCTTTGGTAACTGCTAGTCCTTTCTTGGAGTCTGTGAGTCTGCTGCTTTTTTATTACTTCAGTTTTGCTTGGTTGTTACACTCCATAAATGAGGGAAATTATTGCTACTTGTCTTTCTCTGCCTGGCTTATTTCACTGAGTATAATACCCTCTAGCTCCATCCATGTTATAGCAAATGGTAGGATTTGCTTTCTTCTTATGGCTGAATAGTATTCCATTGTGTATATGTACCACCTCTTCTTTATCCTTTCACCTACTGATGGACACTTAGGTTGCTTCCATATTGTAAATAGTGCCACAATAAACACAGGGGTGCATATGTCTTTTTAAATCTGTGATCTTGTTTCCTTCAGGTAAATTCCTAGGAGTGGAATTCCTGGGACAAATGATATTTCTACTGCTAGTTTTTTGAGGGACCTCCATATTGCTTTCCACAATGCTTGAACTAATTTAAATTCCCACCAGCGGTGGAGAAGGGTACCCCTTTCTCCGCATCCTCACCAGTATTTGTTGTTCCTAGTCTTTTGGATGTTGATCATCATAACTGGTGTGAGGGGCTAGATCACTGTGGTTTTAATTTGTATTTCCCTGATAAAAAGCAAGGTGGAGCATCTTTTCATGTGCCTGTTGGCTATCTGAATTTCTTATTTTGAGAATTGTCTGTTCATACCTTCTGTCCACTTTTTAATTGGGTTATTTGCTTTTGGGTGTTGAGGTGTGTGAGTTCTTTATATATTTTGGATGTTAACCCCTTGTCAGATATGTTGTTTACAAATATATTCTCCCATTCTGTGGGATGCCGTTTTGTTCTCTGCTTTTGGGTGGAGTGTTCTGTAGATGTTTGTTAGGTCCATCTGTTCTAATGTGTTATTCAGCGCCTCTGTCTCCTTACTTATTTTCTGTCTGGTTGATCTGTCCTTTGGAGTGAGTGGTGTGTTGAAGTCCCCTAAAATAAATGCACTGCATTCTATTTCTCCCTTTAATTCTGTAAGTATTTGCTTCACATATGTAGGTGATCCTGTGTTGAGTGCATAGATATTTATAATGGTTATATGCTCTTGTTGGACTGACCCCTTTATCATTACATAATGTCCTTCTTTGTCTCTTGTGACTTTCTTATTATGAAGTCTATTTTGTCTGATACAAGCACTGTAACTCCTGCTTTTTTCTCCCTATTAGTTGCATGAAATATCTTTTTCCATCTTTTCACTTTTAGTCTGTGTATGTCTTTGGGTTTGAAGTGAGTCTCTTGTAGGCAGCATATAGACAGGTCTTGTTTTTTTATCCATTCAGTGACTCTATGTCTTTTGATTGGTGAATTCAGACCATTTACATTTAGGGTGATTATTGATAGATATGTACTTATTGCCATTGCAGGCTTTAGATTTGTGGTTACCAAAGGTTCGAGATTAACTTCCTTACTACCTAACAGTCTAATTTAAGTCACTTAGTATGCTGTTACAAACACAATTCCTCCTTTTTCTTCCTCCTCGATTCTTTATATATTAGGAGTCACATTCTGCACTCTTTGTCTATCCCTTCACTCACTCTGGGGGTGGTTGATTTGACTTTGCATCTGCTTAGTAATTAATTGGTCTACATTCTTTACTATGTTTTTGTATCTTCTGGTGATAGTTATTCAGCCTTAGAAACACTTCCATTTATAGCCTTAGAAACACTTCCAATATAGCACCTACATTCCAAAATACACTGTAGAGGCAGTTTGTGGGAGGTAAATTCTCTCAGCTTTTGCTCATCTGGAAATTGTTTAATGCCTCCTTCAAATTTAAATTATATTATTACCGGGTAGAGTATTCTTGGTTCGAGTCCCTTCTGCTTCATTGCATTAAATATATCATACCACTCCCTTCTGGCCTGTAAGGTTTCTGTTGAGAAGTCTGATGATAGCCTGATGGGTTTTCCTTTGTAGGTGATCTTTTTTCCCTGTCTCACTGCCTTTAATACTCTGTTCTTGTCTTTGATCTTTGCCATTTTAACTTTTATGTGTCTTGGTGTTGTCTTCCTTGGGTCCCTTGTGTTGGGAGATCTGTGCACCCCCATGGCCTGAGAGACTATCTCCTTCCCCAGATTGGGGAACTTTTCAGCAATTACCTCCTCAATGACACTTTCTGTCCGTTTTTCTCTCTCTTCTTCTTCTTGTACCCCTGTAGTGAGAATTTTGTTCCGTTTGGATTGGTCACAGAGTTCTCTCAATATTCTTTCATTTCTAGAGATCCTTTTTTTTCCTGTGCCTCCACTTCTTTACATTCCTGTTCTCTAATTTCTATTTCATTTACCGTCTTTTCTACTTTATCTAATCTGCTTTTAAATCCCTCCATTGTATGTTTCATCTTGGACACTATATTTCATAAAATTTGTACTTCATTCCTCAATTCCTCCCTGAGTTCCTGACTATTTTTTTGTAGCTCCGTGAGCATGTTTATGATTTTTATTTTGAAATATCTTTCAGGAAGATGATGAGTTCAGTTCCACTAGGCCCTCTTTCTGGTGTTTGTGGGATTTTGGTTTGAACCAGGTTCTTTCATATTTGTAGGTGGTGCCCTCTACTGCCCAGAGGCCTTACTCTCTGGAGCTGCTCAACCCCTGGTGCAATGGCAGGGGTTGCAGGGGAGCAGCACTGGAGCCTGTGGAGAGGAAAGAGGTCTTTCCTGCTTCCTGGCTGCAGTGCCTGTCTCCACTTCCAGAGCCAGTGGGCTGAGCATGCAAGGAGAAGCCTCTATGCTTTGCACTTGTAGCTGCCATAGGTGGGGCCACCCTCTGGCTGGCCTGGTGCAATGGCGGGGGCAGCCAGTTTGCAATCCAGTGCTGGCCAGGAGGAAAGTGCAGCACGCTGTGTATCATGGTGTGAGGTCTCACAGCTATGTAGCCAGCAAGGGGGATAGAGTGCCTGAAGCTCCTGAAAGTTCCCAACCTGCTACACAGAATGCGCCCAGACAATTCTGTCCACCTGTCCCAGAGCTGACAGGTGTGGATCCCTGTTTTCCACAAGAGGCTGGAATCTCAGTCTCTCCAAGTATTCTGCCTGTCTTAGCTTTTCAACCCCACTAATCTCCAGAGCACCATGTAATGTAGGTTTGTGCTCCCAGAGCTAGTCTCTAGGGCTGGGTGTTCAGCAGTCTTAGGCCTCTATCCCCTCCCCGCTCCATTTCTCTTCCTCCCTCTGGTGAGCTGGGGTGGGGGAAGGGCTTGGGTCCCTCTGGATCACGGCTTTGGTACTTTACCCTTTCCCTTGAGGACTACTGGTTTCCCCAGGTGTAGACAGTTTGCCACAGCCTTCTTACCTGTTGCTCTTTCAGGATTTGATGTACTTGCTATATTTTCATATTATATGTGGGGTTGAAGGAGGTTTCTGTCTCCCCTCTCATGCTGCCATCTTTAATCCTTTCCCAGCATTTTAATTTAACATAAAGCTATATATAAGAAGATATTCATTGTAATAAAAAAACTAAAAAATGCCTAAATGTCCAAAGCCAGGGGAATAGGTATGAAAAATATATAGCTGATTTTGTAATATCCTACTATTAAAACTGATAACTATGAAACATATACTATAACCTAGAAAATATTTATTATATTATGATATATAAAATAGCAGAATCTAAAATGTATTTATATCACTAATACAACTGTAAAAAAATTTGAAATACAGGAAAGAAACATTCAAAATATTAACAATGGTTGTGTATAGGTAAAGAGATAATTAAAGATTATTTTTCTCCTTTTTTTATTTTTCCAAATTAACAAGTAGGTATTCTTTTCATATTTTCTTATATAAATAATACACAAATATAACATCATGTTAAAGACTGAAATAATACAAAAGTAAAAGAATAATGCGTAAGCTCCCCATTAACATTTACTCCACACTATCCCCTTCTCTATCTTTGATAAGTTTGCATCATTTTTATTTATACCATGTGTTTTTATTTGACAAATATTTAAGTTAAATATTCAATAAATGACATTTTTATAGTGAAAAATTTTAAAGAGGAAAAAAATCACCACTACTAAACTTTCTACTGATGAATTATTATATGACCATGGACAGAAAGTTCTGCTTATTTACTTTATATTTTAATTAATTTCCTTAAGCTTCAATACTTAAGGTTATTTTTTATTTTGGTAAACCACACTGAATGTTTGACAATCTATATAATATTGTTTATTTTTCTTGAGATTAATGTAAAAGCTAGTATCTTGTTTCCTAACTTTGAATTTATTTGATTATTTTCTCTGAAGAACAAAATACACAAATAGGGATAATGCTCCCAAGTTAAAGGACTTTACTTAAAACATTTTCCCTTTTTATTGGAATAGTGTAACTGATTCCAAGTTGGTAATAATCCTGCTTTTAGTTCAGAAGATTGCAATACACCAAGATCTAT
This sequence comes from Smutsia gigantea, assembly GCA_032199065.1. Taxonomy (NCBI): domain Eukaryota; kingdom Metazoa; phylum Chordata; class Mammalia; order Pholidota; family Manidae; genus Smutsia; species Smutsia gigantea. Next base: position 124,692 of record JAVSCE010008099.1, on the reverse strand, counting down.
GTAACAATCGAAATGTACTTGTAAAGATCTTTGAGGAGAACTTAAGACACAAATTCACTTCTCACCTAATTAGCTATACAAGTGAAAATTAACAACCTTTGTTTTGTTTGTTTGCTTGCTTGTTTGTACAAAATAAATGTAGCCAACTCAGCATAATTCCATAATCAAAGTTAATGGCCCTGAGTTGACACGAAGTACATGAGAAAACTTCCTATAGCTTTCAATTTAGTGTTTCATCAACAAATCAAAGAGAAAATCCAAAACTGAAGATCTTAGAGTATGTACTGATAAAATTCATTCATACAGAATTCTTGGGAAATGCTACATTTCAAAAAACATACTTTTTAATTTTTTTAACTTTTTGTTACAGAACAGTTACAGTAAGAAAGTACAAAGAATACCTATTTACTCAGATTCACTGTTACCATTTTACCTTATTTGCTTTATCATTCTCTCTTTCTACACATACACACACACATACACTTGCCTGCACACACATGCACCTACATGGATGTACACTCATGCATGTAATCTTTTTTGGAACCATTTAGGGAAAGATATGTACATACACCACAGCCCATCATTTCTAAATATTTCTTAGAGTATTTCCTAATGGATATTATCTTATATAATCACAATAGTGTTATCAGTTTCAGTAAATTTAACATTGAATCAATTCTTTAATCATCTGTTTGATCAACTGGCCTAACAATGTCCTTTATATTTTTCATATCTAGTATAGGAGAGTTACATACTGCTTAGTTGTCAAGTTTTTTTAGCCTCTTTTAATCTAGATCTTTTCCACAGTCTCTTTTTCTTCTAAGACATATACAATTTCAAAGAATACAAATCCTTTTTTATAATAGAACATTCCTGCTTTATGGTTTGTCTGACATTCCCTCATGATTATATTCAGATTATTCATTCATGGCTGAAATACAGTACTATTAGTAATTCTGTATCCTTCTCAAGGGTACCTTGGTTGTCCATCTGCTATTCATTGTTGTTAATCACCTGGTCAAGGTATTGTCCAGTTTCCACTTTATGATTACTAATTATTCCCTTTCAATATGTAGGAGACACTTTAAAACAATGCAAATATCCTGGCTTACTACCCCTAGAATTAGGATTTTTTGATGATTCTTGCCTGATTTAATCCTTACCATGATACAGAATAATTTACCAACAACTGTACAACCTCCCCTAACAATTGTACCAGTTGACACTTGACATTCTACTATAAACAAGTGCCGCCTCTTCTCTGCTTTTGGTGTAGACTCATATATTCACTTTTCTTCTAATGGTTTACAATTTATTGCCATATGTTTTTAGCACTAAAATTGTCCCAAATGTCACTAATGTGAGTTCCTTTAAGCTGGCTCATGTGTCCTTGTGACATCTCCCAATCTTTGGACACTTCATTCCTTACCTTTTAGTGTTACAATATGTTTCAGGCTTATCTTGCACTTATCCTGCTTCAGCCCTAGAATAAGTTATTTTTTCAAGGAGCCCAAGTTCCTTTGATGGGGAATGATATTAGAAGCTAAATCTGGTCATTGTGTACTCATTGTTACTGCAGTGCTTTTGTTTCTTGTCCTTTTCAACAAACAGAGCTAAGAAATATATTTAGGTATGTATACACATACAACACATACACGTGCATATATACCACCACATATATAACCATGTAACACATAGATATGCATATTTTTTGTCATAAATCTATACTGACACCGTGAATTACAATCTATTTGCAGAAGATTCTCTTGTCTTCCCCCACCTATAATTGTGCATGTCCATTCCTTCGGCAAGAACACTGGCTCCCAAGGACATCAACGCATATACTTGTTTTCTTAATCCTATAATACAATGCATCTACAATTGTTTCAGAATTGCTTTGCCCACACTAGTAAAAAACAAGTCTTTTAAAAAGAGTTTAGTATTTGTTTGCAATTCTCCCATCCCTTATACCCCATCTTGCCCAAAGAGTACATACAAACACCACGTTTGTACAAATCCTTAAATTAGTTCTTTTTCCTCAAAGTGTGATTATGATATTTATGTGAAATACAATTGGGCTCATTTGTTTCAATTTGCTTTCAGTCTGGGGTTTTTCCCTCCCTCCCCATCCTACTGATTTAACTTTACTTTTGCATGTGTAAAATAATAACATGATTCCAAAAATCAAAACTACATACAAAAAGTTGTATTTGGAGGACTGTTACTCTTTCCTTATCCTTTCCACTCCATTCCCTTCATACCTTGTAAATAACCAACTTCATTATTTTCTGGCTTATCCTTTGTTTCTTTTTGTAAAAATAAGCCTTCTGTCTTACACAAAAGATAGCATACTATATGCTTTTTATTCACCAAACATTATCTCTAGAAATCAATTCACAGAGATCTTACTCATTTTTTTCTTGTAGCTGTATGGATAGTACTCCATTACATGTGTGTACCACAGTGTATTTCAACTAATATCCTCTTAGAAATTTAGGCAGTTTCCAGCATTTTGCACTTAAACTGTAATGGATAACTCTATGCATAGTTTCCTAAGTGTATATTCAAGGTAAATTCCTAAAATGGGAGTGCTGGGTAAAAGAGTAAGCACATGTGTGGTTTTCTTCATTTTGCAAATTCCCCTCCGTAAGAGTTGGAAAGTACTTTATTTTGATTCTGAACTATTAGATATCAGTGCACCTCTTTTGGATTTCTGGTGTTAGCTAGATGTACTATGATGCTGGAACTCTCCCTCTCCCTCCTGCCAAACCTGAATGTTTTTATATATTTTTAAATTCTGCAAATCTTCGAAGTATGGAATTACAAGGAAAAATAAGTTTCTTTACTTACTGAGTGGTGTTGTGTCTGGAGGTGAAAATTCTCAGTAAAGTTGACATTACACAAGTCTGTGCTACAGCAGCAGAAACCGTATGTACCATTCTGAATTGAGGGAGGAGTGGTAGTTACTACACATTCTTCATAGTGACACTCCTGGGGATCTCCAATGTGAGACCAACATCCTACAAATTGGTATTAATGTAAATAAGTTAGAAGTCAATACAATAAACAAAACTAAAAGGAAAACAACAAACTAAGAAATAATTGCAATCAGTGTGTCAGAGTGAGTACACGTAATCTATAAATCATTCCTGCAAATCAATAGGAAACTACATTTTTTAAGTAACAGAAAAATGGCAAAATGTAAACAGGCATTTCATGGGGGAAAAAAGTCACCAATAAGAGGTTTAACTTCATCATTAATCTAATGAATTATTATTAAAGAACAGTAAATTTCATTTTTGTGTATCTATTAAATTGTTTTAGTTTTGAAACATAATGATATACAACTGAACAAGGATTCAGTAACTCTCACACACTGCTAGAGGAAATGTAAATATATATAACATTTCTAGAAAGTCATATACCAACTTTTATGAAGAGCTTTTAAAATATTTGTTTTATAATCTAATAACTTTACTTCAAGGAAATAATCAGATGCACTAAAAAATTTATGTTCAAAGATGTTCACTGAGACTTATGTATTACAGTGAAAACCAGAAAATAATACAATGTCCAACAATAGAATCATGCAAGTATATTGCAATGAGTGTATACTGCAATGAAGTAAGTACAGAGGTTAAAAATGTTTTCAAAGAATACTTAAAGATAGGGGAAAATGTTCATGATATAATTAAGACAGGAAAATTAGGTATGAAACTGTTTATACAGTATTATCTTAAATTTTGAAAAAAAGTACACACAAATATAAACATAAAGGTACATAGATAACACACGGAGGGAAAAAATGAATAAAGAAGAGTTTTGAGGAGTAGGGAATTGTAAACATTTGTTTTTATTATACTCTTCTATTTTCTGAAGTTTAAAAAAATAAGTATATATTAGTAACATCATAATAAAATATTAAAATATGCTAAAAAACCAATTACCCTTTATAAATTTGAGGCTTATGGATGAATATATATGTGGATATGTACTTTCAAATTTACTGTTTTCTTGGAAAGGATTTTAATATACCTCCACGTCCTCTTTAGATAAAACTTCAGTTGTATGAAACACAAAGTTATTTCAGGAAGGAAACTATTACTTGGCTTGTTTTACAAGATTTATATCCCCTTTTGATTTCTCCCAAAGGCCATAGCAGGTGCTACCTTTTGAGCATAATATTGTTCCATTTTCATGAGAGATTCGACTCTCACCTATCCCAAGGTCTTGTTGATATGGATCTTTGAATGCACATAGATGTTCTTGATTCTGAGAAGCTAAAATAAAGGAAATTAAAAAACAATGAAGTTTAATTTTATGATAATCTTTGCAAAACATAACATATAAATTATTTAAATCTTAAAGTTTATTTGAAAGGCATTGTAAATTTCCCTACAAAATTCCTAATAAGGCTTGAATAAATTTGTAATTTTATACTTACTCAATTATTTCTTTCCTATTCATTAATTGCAACCTCTTAAAAAAGAAGTGAACTTGAAAACTTATTTCCCAGATGCAATCCCCTCTTACACAAAGTATTCTCACCAGTCATTCTCACACTGACTAATTTTGGTATCCAAAAAGAAACACCATTTAAAAAAAATGTCCATTCTCTAAGTTATCAAACCTTCAAAACTAATTAATAAGCCTAGAGAGCTGAATATTTCTATGTACTCACTTTTATCTTTTTTATAGTCATTTGTAGAAAGCTAAACATACATCATTAGGTGTGGTAAACTAAGGATGAGGAGAGTGACTACAAATGGGTATATAGCTCTTTTGGGGGAGATAGAAATGTTCTAAAATTTGATTATGGTAATGGTTGCACAACTCAGCAAATTTATCCAAAAAAAAAGAATTGTTCGCTTAAAATGAGTAAATTATACTTAATAATTATATAAATTATACCTTAATAAAAATGTTTTTAAAAACTAAGGCCATTAGTGAGCAAAATAAAAATGACTTTCCATTATTAAAAATATCAGTATAGTAGACAGAAGAAATGCTCAACAGTGCCTTATACTGAAGGGATAACTCAATGTTCTTGCAATGCCAGTACTTCTTCACATACATAATCTGATTTAACTAATTTCAGTAGAACATTTACCACATAAGTTATCAGCTAACAAATATTTACCAACATTGCTGAGAATACCAGAGAAGTAAATGTTATCAAAAACAACAGCTGATCCTTATTGACTTACTAAAATAATGTTTCTGAACCTACAGATGTGAAGATCAAACTATGGAGAAGAAATAAAAGCCAACAAGTGTGTGCCCAAACGCATTTATGGTCTGCCCTATTTATGACAATAGAAAGCCTCTCCCAAGTACTGGGCAAGGCAAATACGGTATTCACAAGTAGGTAACAGCAAGTTCTAACCCTCAAGCATCTATTATATAGCCTATTTGGAGACAGATCGTAATTAGTGAGTTCAGTAATCACAGACAGAAATTACATGGAAATAAATGTGACTTCATTTCCACGACTTAAAAGCACTTCAAGCAAGCAGTCTTCTAGAAGCTACTACTAATATCAACTAAGTAGTAAATATAGTATAACCTATTTATAAAAGCTAATTCTAGGACATTAGCCTAACTGTGATTCTACAATATATTTACAACATGGAGTCACATATTCAGTTCCTTTAATGACAAGCTTAATTATATTTACTAGATTATGTATTAGCATTTCCTTAGATTATCCCCTAATTTGCAAACTTTACCATATTACTGTAGATTAAAATATTTCTACATACAAAGTACACACAACACAAAGATTCACACTTAAAAGATTCACACTACAAACAAAAACTCTAATGTAGATCTGAAAAAGCCTATCTATGAAACACAATTCCTTTTCCCTGTCTCACCCTATTTCTTGACTCAGGTTAAGCACTCCTTACCTACACCTACCACCAGATATTTAAGTTACACAACCCACTCTGTTTCTCTTTTCGTCTTGTTAGAAAGGTCAGAATAAATTTACGAATTCAATATCTCTAATTTTCTACAACCAAGATCTCCCGATTTTTTTCCCCTCCTCTTCTTCTGTTATTCATTCAACTAGAATTTGTACTGAATACTGAGTTAATGAATAGGGATCTAACTGTACCTAGAAGTAATTCCCTGTGACAGAATAGATGTAAAATGATAATTCTTGCTCTTCCTGGATATTTTTATATTTGAAAAGTAGCAAAAGGCCTGAACATATGTACATTTTTTAGTGACATTATTAATTTATTTTTATAATTGAAACTTAAGTCCTCCTTAAAGAACAAAACAATAAATTCAACCTCCCCTGTGTTTCCTTCTCCTCTTGCCCCCAACTAAGCTGAACTGAATATCAAAGCAATATAGGTACAATTGGGGGAAATTAATCATATCTTCAATATCCCTCAGTTTTCACTAAATTTTTTTCTTAAAATAACTTCAGCCTACTTTTTAGGAATTATTTTATGACAGTGCCATTAGTGTAGGTCAATGATGATTTGCTATTTTAATAATAACTCTTTAAAATTATGATTCAGCAAATTCTTATACAATATAAAGGTATTCTAGCAAGGATTCTAACTAAACTGCCTTGGTCAAAACAACGAAAAATCCACTTTGTAAAACAGCATTTACAGCTTTTTAAACGCTATTTGTTTGACTCAGTCTCAGAAATACCTCTGTATAAAGTTTTGAATTCTTCATAAAAATGTAGGAAAAGTAGGAATGAAACAAAGAATACAATGAGAAACAGTATAGCCTAGCATTTACGTTGTCACAGATCACATACAGAGACTTGACCATTTACATGTAGGTACTCTAAACCTGTCAACAGCTAGATAAATTTTGATCAGTCAAGTATGATCAATTAGCTCTTTTAAGGGATATCCTTAATGAAGTACAGTGATAGATATGGGTCTTAAAAAAAATTGTTCTCCTCATTTTAAACAGGTAGTATTTGCTTATGATAAGCACTAAAACACTCTTGATTTAACATAACTAAATTAAGTCACTTCCTGTATCCACATTTGCTAATCATGTGCAGCATTTAAACGAGAAATAGGCTCATCCAAACTGCTGCCAGAGGCATCTTCATAAAAGAGCTAATCATGTTTAAAATCTATTAGCTCCCTGATACTCCCAGAATTAAATTCAAATTCTTCAGTCAGCATGTAAGGTCCAAATTCAACATCCATCAGGGCTGCATGATCACTTTTGTGGGCCATAGGAACTTTGGTTTTAATGGGCCTCTTCCTCTACAAAAAAATACTAAAAATTACATGTTACAACTTCGTTATAAAGACAATGCATTAATAGTAGATTTTAAAACATTTTATTCAACCTAAAAGTTCATTTTTTCTTTCTGATTATAAAAGAAACTAAAATATTTTCATGAGTCTCCAGAAATACCATGAGTCATAGTCCCTGCGCCTACTGTGCCTACTGGGTAAGTTAGCGCTGGGACTCAATCTACTTCTTGTCATTCATCTCATTCCTCTATTATTGATTTCCACCACACCGAGATACCGAGGCCTTTCCTGACCTTTACGCAGTGTTCTGAATATCAGAATGACATTTTTCCTGATCTCCAGTGAAGTCTGTGACTGATGAATGATGTGTTCTGCACTTCCAAAGCTCTTAAATTGTATCTTCTGTAGCATTCTACAGCATTATATATTATCTGTTCACATGCATATCTCCCCCACAGTGCTGGAGGCTGACTTCACTTATTTCCAGAAGAAGGTCAGGTTTATTTAACCAATTTTGTACAGTACTAATCCCCAAAGTTGATATGGGCAGACAGTGTTCATATCTACATATATTGTACTCAACATCATATTTCCATTCAAAGATCATAAACTCTAGGCAATTATCATCTAGTTCTTCAACCACTCTATAATAATTGAGGCTGTAAAAATAATGTGAGAGTAGAGGCAATATTATATTACATTCTCCCACATATATACCAAATAACTGAGAATAAAGTAATCATTTTCTATTTACGTAGGCTCCTTGTATCAGTATTTGCTAATCATATGCAGCATTTAATTCCCAGGAACAGATGTGGCATGCCTGGAATACTCAGCTGTCTTGCATTTCCCACTCCATGAAATAATACTACCAAGAAAATACAGTGTAAAGGTATGATCTAGTTTGCATCAGTTAACTGTCATTATAGACATAAATCAGCAACATTATGAATATACTGAAATATACTGCTTATTTGCTTTTATGAGAGCAAAAAATAAAGGGAAAAATGGCTACTCTGAAAATATTAACTATTTATGTTTTTCTCTTTTGACTCAAAACTCTTACATTATTTGAACTTTCATGAAAATACATTCATGTATTTACTTAGTATTTCAAAAACAAAAGCATTTGTACTTGAATTATTTTTACACTTGAAATAATTATTTCAAAATAATTACAGATTCATAGGTAGCAGGAAAGAAATATAGAGGAAAATCCAGTGCCTCTCATGTTACCTGAAGGTAAACATCCCAACACAATCACTATACAGTATCAAAACCAAGAAATTGACATTAGCACAATCCATAGAGCTTATTCAGATTTCACCAGTTATACATGCACTCATGTACATTGAGTGTAAAACCTATGCAATTCTGTCACATATTATCACAATCAAAATACTCCACTGCACTATCCAAAGACTCCTTCATGTTAACCCACTACAGTCACCATCCCATTGTCGCCATTCATAACCAACAGCAACCACTAATTGTTCTCCCATTTGATAATTATGTTATTTCATGATTGTTATATAAATTGAATTATGCAACACACACCCTTTTGAGACTGGCTTTTTTCACTGAGCAAAATTTCCTTGAGGTTCATCCAAGTTGTTGAAACCATCAATAGTTATTACTTTTTATGACATAAGGAACAACATGAATGAATTTCAAATACATTATGCTAAATGAAAGAAGCCAGGCTAAAAAAGCTATATTCTATATGATTCATTATATGACACTCTGAAAAGGTAAAACTACAGGGGCAGAGGATAGATTGACAATTGCCAGAGATTTGGTGAGAGTGGGAGAGAGGAGTTGATGGTAAAGCAATACTACATGGAATTTTAGGGAATGTGGAACCGTTCTCTATCTTGATTGAGGTGGCAGTTATATGACTATGCATTTGTCAAAATTCATAGACTTGTATACCAGAAAGAGTAAATTTTACTTATGTAAATTTAAAACTATTCTTTAAAATAATTAGATACACTGAAGAAAAGATCCCAGATTCAAAAAGACATATGCACCCCTATGTTTACTGCTGCACTAGATAAAATAGCCAAGGTATGGAATCAACCTAAATGTCCATCAGTAGATGAATGGATAAAGAAGATGTGGTACATATACACAATGGAATATTATTCAGCCATAAGAAAAAAACAAATCCTACCATTTGCAACAACATGGATGGAGCTGGAGGGTATTATGCTTAGTGAAATAAGCTAGGTGGAGAAAGACAAGTACCAAATGATTTCACTCCTTTGTGGAGTATAGCAACAAAGCAAAACTGAAGGAACAAAACAGCAGCAGACTCACAGACTCCAAGGGACCAGTGGTTACCAAAGGGAAAGGGGGTGGGGAGGGTGGGTGGAGAGGGAGGGAGAAGGGGATTAGGGGTATTATGATTAGCTCACATAATGTACATGGCTCACGAGGAAGGCAGTATAGCACAGGAAAGACAAGTAGTGACTCTGTGGCATCTTACTATGCTAATGGACAGTGACTGCAATGGGGTAGGTGGGGGAGGGGGGACTTGATAATATCACCAAATGTAGTAACCACAATGTTGCTCATGTGAAACCTTCATAAGATTTTATACCAATGATACCTTAAAAAAAATTAGGTACAGATAATTATTTAATATGCATTAATGGGCTAATATATTAGCTCCTTCTATATGTATTTGAATTTTAAAAAGGGAATTTTCTGCCTTAGGAAACTAAAAAAGAAGGTTAAATTAAATTACACCCAAGGTAAGCAGAAGAAAAGAATAAAAATAAAACTGAAAACAAGATATCAATGGAGTAAAAAAAAAAAAAACCAAAAGGTATTTCTTTGAAACGATCAGTAAAATTGATGAGCCTATAGCAGACCAAGAAACAAAAAAAGGATACAAGTTACTAATATGAGGAATGAAGGAGGGCACATTAGTACAGATCCCATAGATATTAAAAGGATAATTAAGGAATATTATGAAAAACTGTGTTCACAAATTTTATGACCTAAATGAAATGGACCAATTCCTTGAATGACAAAATCTGCCAAAACTCATACAAAAACGAATAGACAATCTAAATAGCCCTATATCTATTCAAGAAATTGAATCAATAATCAATAATCTTTCAAAACATAAAGTGCCAATCCCAAATAGGTTCACTGGTGAATTCTATTCAACATTTAAGGAAGAAATTATACCAGTTCTCTATAATATTTTTCAGAAGCAGAGGAAATATTTCCTAAATATATAACTATAATTCTGTAAAGCCAGCATTACCCTACTGCCAAAAGTAAACAAGACATTACAAGAAAACTATAGACCAGCATCTCTCATGAACATAGATAAAAAAATCCTGAACACAATATTAGCAAGTCAAATTTAACAATGTACAAAAAGAACTACACACCACAACCATGTGAGACTTACCTCAGGTAATTGTGGCTGGTTCAACATATAAAAATCGATTAATGTAATCTATCATGTATTAATCACATGATCACATCAATAGATGTAGAAAAAGCTTTTGGCAAAATCCAACACCGTTCATGATAAAAACTCTGAGTAAACTAGGAATAGAGGAGGAATTCCTCAACTTGATAAAGAATAACAACAAAAAAAAATACAGCTAACACTACACTTAATGGTGAGAAACTCAAAGCTTTCCCACTAAGACTAGGAACAAGGCAAGGATGTCCACTCTTGCCACTCCCTTTCAACATTATATTGAAAGACCTAGCTAATGCAATTAAGACAAACAAGAAAAAAAAAAGGTAATAAAAAGAATATGGATTGGTAAGGAAGACATAAAACTATCCTTGTTTGGAATATTTGCACTAATAAGAAAAGAGATTCCAATCATGAAAAGACATAGATGAAACTTGAATGCATGTTACTAAGTGAAAGAAGCCAATCCAGAAAACGCTACATATTGTACGATTCCAACTATATGACATCTAGAAAAGGCAAAACTATAGAGACAGTAGAAAGATCAGTAGTTGCCAGGCATTACAAGAAGGAGGGGATGAATGGGCAGAGCACAGATGATTTTACAACAGTGAAACTATTCTATATACTACAATGGTGCATGTGTGTCATTATACCTTTGTCCATAGAATGGACAATACCCAGAATGAACCCAAGAGTGAACTGTGGACTCTGGGTGATGATCATACATTAATGTAGGTTCATTAGTTCTAACAAATATATCATCATGGTGCAGTTATGTCAACAGTGAAAGCAGTTGTGACAGTGTAGGGACAGCGGATATATAGTAAGTACTTTCTGTACTTTCCATTCTATTTTGCTATGAAACTAAGATTGTGCTAAAAAATTAAGTTTATTAATTTAATTCTGAGAAATTCAGTGCTTTATCTCAGAATCTCTGATGAAGAAAATTCAGGGACAAAGTTACTTGATAGGGGTGATCTTTATGTAAAAGGAAGGTAAGGGTTCTGTGGCCACATCACTCAAATTACATCTAAAAGATAACTGAATAGTCTAATGTATTAACGGTGGAATATATTTATTTCTTAGCACATTAAAAAATTAATGACAGCTTGTAAGAGAAAAATTTGGACTTTATTTTATACTTTGAATAATTTTTATTAGTTTTCTTATAATTTAGGAACAGAGATAAGAACAAACCATCAATACAGGCTGCTTCTTTCATTCACTAGCCAGAGAACTATATAGACTTTAAAACATCTTTAACTTTGTAATCTTCAGTGGCAGATAAGAAAACAAAACATCCTACCATATATTTTATTGTTCTCATATTCCATTAATCTCTTCCTGACATCAACCTCTTTCTTATAATCACAAATATCCAGTATGCCAATTTTCTCAAAGAAATGCAGTTGTACAAATATTTAATTCTATATACAAGCCCTAGGTATGACAAAAGTAAAACTGAACTACACATGGAAAAATCTCCTATAAAACATTCTTCTTCTTAACACAAGCCAAGTTTCTCTGAAAGTCATGCCCACCAAGTAAATCTAATGGATGGAACACCTGACTCTGCTTAGGAGCTTATTCTGTTTAACCATTTATTTACATCAAACAGGATTTTTTTTTTGCATATTCCTTTTCACTCAAATGAAATAAATACCCTAAATCTAGCTGGCTCATATTTAATACTTGCACAATAGTGATACCAACTTCCGGGAAGACGGCAGCGTGAGCAGGGTGGTGCAAATCTCCTCCGAAAACCATATATATTTATGAAACTACAACTATTTCTAAAAGAGAGACCAAAAGATACAGGACAAAAGCCAGGTTACACCTACACCTGCAACAACTCAGCGCCTCACGAAACGGGTAAGATACACAGCCGAAACCGGCAGGACCTGAGCACACACCACCCCACCGCACAGGTTGGAGGAAAAGATTCAGAGCAGGGAGGGAGTGGAAGCACAGGCCCGATAAATAACCAGCCCTGGTGATCTGCGGTAGGAACACTGGAACACACTGCATGGTATATTGGAGATTAGAGAAACAGAAGGGCAGGATCAGAGGTGGACAACGCAACCGGGTCCTCTCTGCCGGATCCCAGGGACAAAACAAAAGCATGCGATTTTTTTAAACTCTTAAAGAGACAAGGGCCCAAGAGTGGAACAAAATTGCCCCAGTGCACTCAGCAGCAGGCTGGGAGTCCTGGGAAATTTCGAACCCCTTGGCTGGCGGCAGGGCAAAGCAGCCGCGCCGAGGTTTCCCACAGAGATCAGAGCGTAATAGGCTAGGATGAGGGCAACCCGGCACACAGGCAGTTCAGGGGATTATCCCGGAGACTGCCTCCCGGTGTGCAGGAAAACAGCTCAGGCCGGGAGAAGGGCAAGGAGAACAACAAGCTGGAAGGGACCTTGTTCTCCCAGCTGACACATGTGGCGCCTACCAGCAACCACTTCAATCACTACGACAAGACAGAGGAATATGGTACAAACGCAGCTTGGCCAGACAACCCCAGAGAGGGAGGCTGATGGGATGCACAGGCATAATCTTTGTGAAAAAGAATTCAGAATAAAAGTCAAAACCATACTGATGGATCAACAGAGAAATATGCAAGAGCTAAGGGAGGAAGTAGGAAAGTGAGGTAAGACAATGCAGAAATGAGACAAGCGATCGACAGGTGCAGCAGCAGACTGCAGGAGATGTAAGAGACTGTTAAAGGAATAGAAATCAGAGAAGAAGAACACAGAGAAGCTGAGGCAGAGAGAGATAAAAGGATTTCTAGGAATGAAAGAATATTAAGAGAACTGTGTGACCAATCCAAATGGAACAATATTCCCATTATAGGAGTAGCAGAGGAAGAAGAGAGAGAAAAAGAGATAGAAAGTGTCTTTGAAGAAATAATTGCTGAAAACTTCCCCAAGCTAGGAAAGGAAATAGTCTCTCAGACCATGTAAGCCCACAGATCTCACAACACAAGGGACCCAAGTAAGACAACACCAAGACACATAATAATTAAAATGGCAACGATCAAAGATAAGGACAGAGAATTGAAGGCAGCGAGAGAGAGAAAAAAGATTACTTACAAAGGAAAACCCATCAGACTATCATCAGACTTCTCAACAGAAACCTTACAGGCCAGAAGAGAATGGCATGATATATTTAATGTAATGAAACAGAAGGGCCTTGAACCAAGAATACTGTATCCAGCACGATTATCATTTAAATATGATGGAGGGATTGAACAATTTCCAGACAAGCAAAAGCTGAAAGAGTTTGCCTCCCATAAACCACGTCTACAGGATATCCTAAACAGACTGCTCTAGAGGGAAGCACTCCTAAGGCTAAAAAGATGTCACCAGAGAAAATAAAATCATAGCAAAGAGAGCACACCATCCAAACACTAACTAAAAGCAAAGAATTAAACACCTACTATATAAAGAAGGAGGAGGAAGAATAACAAGGGAGAGAAATAAAGAAACATCAGACTGTGTTTACAATAACTTAACAAGAAACTTAAGTTAGATTGTCAGATAGGAAAGAAGCAACCCTTGAAACTTTGGTAACCAAGAATCTAAAGCCAGTAATGGCAATAACTATATCTGTCGATAATCACCCTAAATGTAAATGGACTGAATGCACCAATCAAAAGACACAGAGTAACAGAATGGATAAAAAAGCAAGACCCATCTATCTATATACTGCTTACAAGAGACTCACCTCAAACCCAAAGATATACACAGACTAAAAGTGAAGGGATGGAAAAAGATATTTCATGCAAACTACAAGGAGAAAAAAGCAGGTGTTGCAGTACTTGTATCAGACAAAATAGACTTCAAAACGAAGAAAGTAGCAAGAGATAAAGAAGGACATTACATAATGATAAAGGGGTCAGTCCAACAAGAGGATATAACCATTATAAATATATATGCACCCAACACAGGAGCGCCAGCATATGTGAAACAAATACTAACAGAATTAAAGGAGAAATAGACAGCAATGCATTCACTTAAGGAGACTTCAACACACCACTCACTCCAAAGGACAGATCAACCAGACAGAAAATAAGTAAAGACACAGAGGCACTGAACAACACACTAAAACAGATGGACCTAACAGACATCTAAAGAACTCTACACCCAAAAGCAACAGGATACACATTCTTCTCAAGTGCACATGGAACATTTTCCAGAATAGACCACATACTAGACGACAGAAAGAACCTCAGTAAATTCAAAAATACCGAAATTCTACCAACCAACTTCTCAGATCACAAAGATATAAAACTAGAGAAAAATTTTAGAAAGAAAACAAAAAGGCTCACAAATACATGGAGACTTAACAACATTCTCCTAAATAATCAATGGATCAATGACCAAATCAAAACAGAAATCAAAGAATATATGGAGACTAATGACAACAACAACACAAAGCCACAACTTCTGTGGGAAGCAGCAAAGGCAGTTCTAAGAGGAAAGTATATTGTAATCCAGGCCTATTTAAAGAAGGAAGAACATTCCCAAATGAATAGTCTAAAGATACAATTACTGAAATTGGAAAAAGAACAAATGAGGCCCAAAGCCACCAGAAGGAGGGCCATAATAAAGATTAGAGAAGAAATAAATAAAATTCAGAAGAATAAAAATAGAAAAAAATCAATGAAACCAAGAGTTGGTTCTTTGAAAAAATGAACAAAATATAAACCCCTAGCCAGACTCATTAAGAGAAAAAGAGAATCTACACACATAAACAAAATCAGAAATGAGTAAGGAAAAATAACGATGGACCCCACAGAAATACAAAGAATTACAAGAAAATATTATGAGAACCTGTATGCTAACAAGCTGGAAAACCTAGAAGAAATGGACTTCTTAGAAAAATACAACCTTCTAAGACTGACCAAACAAGAAATGGAAAAACAAAACAGACCAATCACCAGCAACAAAACTGAATCGGTAATCAAAAAACTACCCAAAAACAAAATGCCCGGACCAGATGGATTCACCTCTGAATTCTACCAGACATAGAGAGAAGAAATAACACCCATTCTCCTTAAAGTTTTCCAAAAAATAGAAGAGGAGGGAATACTTCCAAACTCATTCTATGAAGCCAGCATCACTCTAATACCAAAACTGGGAAAAGAACTCACCAAAAAAGAAAATTACAGACCAATATCCCTGATGAACGTAGATGCAAAGCACTCAACCAAATATTAGCAAACTGAATTCAGAAATACATCAAAAGGATCATACACCATGACCAAGTGGGATTCATCCCAGGGATGCAAGGATGGTACAACATTCGAAAATCCATCAACATAATCTACCACATCAAAAAAAGAAGAACACCACATGATCATCTCCATAAATGCTGAAAAAGCATTTGACAAAATTCAGCACCCTTCATGATTAAAACTCTCAACAAAATGGGTATAGAGGGCAAGTACCTCAGCATCATAAAGGCCATATATGACAAACCCACAGCTAACATCATACTTAACAGTGAGAAGCTGAAAGCTTTTCATCCAAGATCAGGAACAAGACAGGGATGCCCACTCTCTCCACTGTTATTCAACATAGTACTGGAGGTCCTAGCCACGGCAATCAGACAAAACAAAGAAATACAAGGCATCCAGATTGGTAAAGAAGTCAAATTGTCACTATTTACAGATGACATGATATTGTACATAAAAAACCCTAAAGACTCCATTCCAAAACTACTAGAACTAATATCTGAATTCAGCAAAGTTGCAGGATACAAAATTAACACACAGAAATCTGTTGCTTTCCTATACACTAACAATGAAGTAACAGAAAGAGAAACAATTCCATTCAGAATTGCATAAAAAAGAATAAAATACCTAGGAATACACCTAATGATGGAAGTGAAAGACCTATACCCTGAAAACTACAAGACACTCCTAACAGTAATTAAAGAGGACACTAACAAATGGAAATTCATTCCATGCTCTTGGCTAGGAAGAAGAAATATTGTCAAAATGGCAATACTACCTCAAGCAATCTAGAGATTCAACACAATCTCTATCAAACTGCGAACAGCTTTCTTCAATGAACTGGAACAAATAATTCTAACATTCATATGGAACCACAAAAGACCCCAAACAGCCAACGCAATCCTGAGAAGGAGGAATAAAACAGGGGGAATTACCCTCCCTGACTTCAAGCTCTACTACAAAGCCACAGTAATCAAGACAATTTGGTATTGGCATAAAAACAGACCCACAGACCAGTGGAACAGAATAGAAAATCCAAACAT
Organism: Smutsia gigantea; assembly: GCA_032199065.1. Classification (NCBI taxonomy): domain Eukaryota; kingdom Metazoa; phylum Chordata; class Mammalia; order Pholidota; family Manidae; genus Smutsia; species Smutsia gigantea. Next base: position 107,724 of record JAVSCE010008099.1, on the reverse strand, counting down.
TAACGCAAACATATAGTCAATTAATATATGATAAAGGAGCCTTGGATATTCAGTGGGGAGATGACAGCCTCTTCAGCAGCTGCTGTTGGCAAAACTGGACAGTTACATGTAAGAGAATGAAACTGGACTACTGTCTAACCCCATACACAAAAGTAAACTCAAAATAGATCAAAGACCTGAATGTAAGTGATGAAACCATAAAACTCTTAGAAAAAAGCATAGGCAAAAATCTCTTGGACATAAAGATGAGAAACTTCTTCATGAACACATCTCCCTGGGCAAGGGAAACAAAAGCAAAAATGAACAAGTGGGACTATATCAAGCTGAAACGCTTCTGTACAGCAAAGGACACCATCAGTAGAACAAAAAGACATCCTACAGTATGGGAGAATATATTCATAAATGACGTATCTGATAAGGGGTTGACATCCAAAACATATAAAGAATTCATGCACCTCAACAAACAAAAAGCAAATAATCCAATTAAGAAATGGGCAGAGGACATGAATAGACACTTCTCCAAAGAAGAAATTCAGATGGCCAACAGGCACATGAAAAGATGCTCCACATCGCTAATCATCAGAGAAATGCAGATTAAAACCACAATGAGATATCACCTCACACCAGTGAGGATGGCCAACATCCAAAACACAAACAACAGCAAATGTTGGCGAGCATGTGGAGAAAAGGGAACCCTCCTACACTGCTGATTGCAATGCAAATTAGTTCAACCATTGTGGAAAGCAGTATGGAGGTTCCTCAAAAAACTCAAAATAGAAATACCATTTGACCCAGGAATTCCACTCCTAGGAATTTACCCTAAGAATGCAGCAGCCCAGTTTGAAAAAGACAGATGCACCCTTATGTTTATCGCAGCACTATTTATAATAGCCAATAAATGGAAGCAACCTAAGTGTCCATTAGTAATGAATGGATAAAGAAGATGTGGTACATATACACAATGGAATATTATTCAGCCATAAGAAGAAAACAAATCCTACCATCTGCAACAACATGGATGGAGCTTGAGGGTATTATGCTCAGTGAAATAAGCCAAGCGGAAAAAGACAAGTATCAAATGATTTCACTCATATGTGGAGTATAAGAACAAAGAAAAAAAAACTGAAGGAACAAAACAGCAGCAGACTCACAGAACCCAAGAACGGACTAATAGTTACAAAAGGGAAAGGGACGGGGGAGGACAGGTGGGAAGGGAGGGACAACGGGGAAAAAGGGGCATTATGATTAGCAGATGTAATGTTAGGGGGGCACGGGGAGGGCTGTACAACCCAGAGAGGACAAGTAGTGACTCTATAGCATCTCACTATGCTGATAGACAGGGACTGTAGTTGGGTTGGTGGGGGGGACCTGATGAAGGGGGTACTGTAATCACCATAATATTGCTCATTTAATTGTAAATTAATGATATCAAAATAAACTTATAAAAAAAATACCACACTGGCTGCAAAGTCAGACCAATCAACTAATAATTTCTATAGCAACTTTTGTGATGATTTAAAAAATTTTTATTTAACTAAAAAAAAAAAAACATTAGTGTATGTGTTCCCCAAAGTCAAAACTATACAAAAAGATCACCCTATCTACATTCTTCTACCATGTCTCACCCATTCCCTATAGATAATAAGTCTCCTTAATTTCTGGCTCACTGTTCCCATTTTTTTTTTTGCAAAGTAATCAAAAACATATATACTCCTTTCTTTTTTTTAATACACAAAAAAGTGGCATACCGTTTATTACATTATGACCCAAGTGTTGTTTGCAATTTCCATTTCATGAAACTTAGCAATACTTTCTTTGTGATATATCCTGTCTTCAGGATATATCTTTCTTTCACAATTTGCTTTTTTCAAATTTAAAAATACTGTTGATCCTGGAATGACACGGGGGTTAGGGGCGCTGATCCCCCATGCAGTCAAAAATCTGCATATAACTTTTAACTCCCCAGAATTTAACCACTAATAGCCTACTGTTGAGTGGAAGCCTTACTGGTAACATAAACAGTTAACACATAGTTTGTATGTTATATGAATTATATACTATGTTCTTACAATAAAGTAAGCTACAGAAAGAGAATGGTTTTTCAAATTGTAACAAATCCCCCAAAATGTTCCAATATATTTATTGAAAAAAATCCAAGTGGAAGTGGACCCATGCAGTTCAAATCCATGTTGTCAAAGGTCAAACCGAATATCCTGGAAATCACTGCTCTCAGTTCAATTATCTCCCTCACTGTTTTTTTTACAGCCTAGTACACCACAGTGTAAATGGACAATTTAATCACTATCATATGCATAGGTTTTTAGGTTATTTGCAATAATTGCAAATATAATAAATATCATTTAGATGAATACTTAGATACATATTTTTGGATGTGTATCCCCAGAGTAAATTCCAAGAAGAGAGATCACTAAATCACAAATACACAATTTTGTCAGGTATGCCAAATTCCCCTCCATGAGGGTTGTACCACTTGGCATAAAGTGTGAGAGTGAGACAGGGACCGTGGGTGTAGTCAAGAGTAGGGTGAGGGCCTCTGGACAAAGCAGGGTGGGATATTTACAGTCAGCAATATAACAATGGGCAAAGAAGGCCCTTTTGAAACTCTGAGTTAAGCATTATGCAAAGTCAAGGTCACACTAATCCTCTAGGATCAAGATACCAGACTAAGAATATAGACATCTTCAGTAAGGTCAGTTAAAAGTCAAAAGGCCAGGAGCAACTTGGCCTAGAATGCTTAAGTGTTTCACAAATAGGGAAGGGTATCTCAGCATAACCTGTGACTTTACTGTAAACAGCCCTGCCCACCTTGAGGGCAGGGCAAGTGGTACAAAGTCCACACCCCTAAGCCTTTTTTTTTCATGTTCTTGCAAAAATCCTCATTTGCCTATAAAAACCCCTAGACAACGCACCACCCCGGGACCCCCTTGTCCCCTCCTGGCGTGAGCCAGGAGCTCTGTCCTTTCACTTTATCTCTAAATAAAAGCCTGTACCTTGCTCTCCTACCTTGCCTGTTTGCTAAGCTCATTCTTCGGCTTCGTGAACAAGAACCCCGGCATCAAGAGTACCAGTTGCTTCACGCCACACTGAGCATATTATTAAATGCCTTTATGATTTTTGCCAACATGATAAAAAATGGTATCTCAGTGTAGCTTTCTATTATGAATAAACTTGAACATCTCTTCACATTTAGAGGCCATTTTTAGTTTTTTTTGTCAGCTGCTTACTTTTTATCAGATTTTTGGCCTTCTCCTCCTTAATTTTTAAAAGATCTTTACATACTTGGGCTTTCACTGCCCTTTTATGAAAAACATATGCTGCAAATATTTTTCTCCCAGCTTGTAGTTTATGAACTCAAATTTTAATCTTTTATTACATATTAATTTGACCCAGTTAGCCCTTCCATAGACGTAGATTATAGAAGAATTTACCCGTTTTCTAGTACTAGTATAGTTTTTTTTAACATTTATATCTCTGATCCACTTAGAGATTACTCTTGTGTATGGTGTCAGATATAAATCTAATTTTATCATTTTTGAAATGACTATTCAATTGCTCCTGCACACCATTTAAAAATTCATCTTTACCCCAGTGAATTTAAAACATCACATTCATCACATACTAAGTTTCCCTATGAATGGAAATTTCTTGATACACACACACACACATATACATATATGTACATACATAGGAAATATGTATATGTATATATGTGATATACATACAGACATATATATATATATATATATACCTCCAGATTTCTCTTTCTCTGGTCTATTCATGGAACTGTACCACATTGTTAATTATTAAAACATGTTTAAAAATTTGATAGGACTATGACCCCTCAGATTTTCTTTAGTGTTTCCAAGTAGAAAGGCCATGCTTTGCAACTTTGTTATTAATTTCCAGTTTCATTACATTATGACCCAAATGTTGTTTCCAATTTCCACTTCATGAAACTTAGCGATGCTTTCTTTGTGATATATCCTGTCTTGTCAGGAGAGATTAAATTATAAAATATCTTTTGATATGTATCTTACAAAGCACTTCCTTATACATTATTTGATCTTCACAATCTGCCTTGCAGGCCTCTTTAACATATCATCAGGCAGGGTGAGAAGGGCAACACCCATACAGGACAAGTCCCCCAGGTAAAGGAAGGCTTGACTTCTCTCTCTGGTTACTAACTACTGATAAAAAGAATTCCATCTGACTTTTCTAAGACTCTGAAGTGCAGCTCTATGACCACCCTTACAGATGTAAATATCAAGTAAAATTGCTGGTGGTGGGGGTGTTCTACCATAAACAGACTAATGGTAACCTTGCGAATTTTTTCCCTCTATCTGCTGGGCTCTTTATTCTCGGTTTCTCTAAATCCTGGACTCCCTTGCAAAGCACTGAAAGTAAAAATACCTTTTTTCCCCTTAGTATTTTTTCTAAGTTTTCTTTTAAAGAACTAAGGTTCAAATTACACACATAAGATGCCAACGTCTCAACTAGAACCTAGGTTAGTTAGAATCCAAGACCAGTGGAGCTTTTCTATTGACTCAATGAGTGAAAAAATTACTCCTCCAAATCCAGGAACTCGAGTAGACAAGCGTCGTTTGGGGGCCGCGAAACCTCTAAACTTTAGGAAACTAGAAGGAACATAAGGAGGCCCCCCGCTGTCCACGCCTCGGCCCGGGGCGAGGCCCTCACCTGCGGGTAGAGCTGCTGCAGGAACTGCTCCTGCGAAACACCCTCGAGCCGGGGGACCAAGAGGCGCTTCCCGGCCATGATTACTCGCGCCTCTTCTCTTCCAAGACTAGGGGGCCTCGGCTCTCCGGTGCTCCTCACCTGGCGATCCGCCCGGAAACACGACCCGCAGAGAAAAGGTCCGCGAGGCCGGCCCCTCGCGAGAGCCGCTGGTCCCGGGAGCCGGGCCGAGGGCCCAAGGGCTGGGTGCTGCAGAGGTGGGATCCGGAGGACCCGCCAGAGGTGGCAGCAGCCGACTAGCTTTAATCTCCGGCCTCTCAGAGCCCCGCTGAGGTGGTTTCCCACCGGCTTTCTTTCGCTGCGGCACAGACAAGCCCAGGGGTGAGAGGGCGTGAAAATGGCGCTGGCCGCTCGTCTTTTATCCCAATTGCTGCTCTCTGGGCCGCTGCCTGGCAGGGCCGCGCGCGCCTGGATCGCCGGTGCAGCCGCGGTGGGGCCGCCGTTGGCTGGACTGTGCTGCATCTGCCGCCGCCGCCTCGGCTCCGGGGCAGCCCGGTGTCCTCGAGTCACTTGCGCCGCGACGGCCTGGGCGCTGCCTGCCCGCGGCCCCCGGGGACTCCTCGCCGCCCTCCCGGCTTTCCCCGCCTGTCCGCGGCGCAGCTACGGCACCGAGGAGAAGCCGCAGCAGCGCCAGAAAACCAAGATAGTTGTTCTGGGGGTCTCCAACCCCATCAGCTGGCTTCGGACTCGAATTTACGCCTTCCTTATCTGGGCCTATTTCGACCAAGAATTCAGCATCGCAGAATTCTCCGAGGGGGCGAAGCAGGTTGGTTTGTTCCCCTGGGGTTGACCTGACCGCCTCTCCTAAGTTCAGCTGCCACACGCAAACGTGTTGAGCGCTGAGATTTCCTCACTGTGTCACAAGTTCTCAAACGTCATAGTGACCCAGACAAGAGAGCCTTCCGGCCTCTTCTTGACTTAAATTAAGCTTCTGCGTATGTCGGTACTGTGACCGAGGATGAGGGGTTCAATTGAGACACAAGGGTCAGGTCCCCCAAAGACCTTTTCCAATCTCTGCAGGTTTTGAATCAAATAGACATGAATTCAAAGTCCCTTTCATCCACTTAAAAACTACATAGCTTTATCTTTTCTGAATGTGATTTTCTGCAAAATGAAGAAGCCAATGCCTAACATGTAGTAGGCACCCCATAAATACTTATTGAATAAATGAATGAGTGAATAAGATTCTTTCGAAGAGTAAATGAGATAACATTCTCAAAGTGCTATATATCATTTTGGATAGAAAGACAAAACTTCTTGCCAGCGCTCCTCCGGTTGCTCTTTTCTTCCCTTATCACCCCTCACAGTCCATCATACTCTTTAATGAATAACCTAGAAATGAGCAGTTTTCCCTTTTCAAAAAATTTCCTGGGACAACTTGGTCCCTGAGAAGTGCACACCCAGAGCACTGAGAGGTAGCCTTTGGTGATCCATTGCCCTGACCCTGACAGTCTGTCCCTCGTTCTGAGGGTCTGTACCGTCTCACCCTTATGGGTAGGTAACGATCACTTTGGGCCCCGAGATGATTTGAAGATTCTGGGTGTACATGCATTCTTCTAGGATGAAAGCCTATCTATAACTTTCTTTTGAATCTCTTAGGGAGTTTGCCATTCACAAACATGTCAGAACAAGTGATAAGCAACAGAAGTCCTAGTTTATTTAAACTTAATACATCCATATACCATAAAATTGTGCCATCACTGTAATCATTTAACAGTATTGATTGTATACTGGTATTGATATATTTACTCCTTATTTATTTCAGATTATAAATACAGCCATTTATATTTATGTGATCTGTCAATTATAAATTAGTTTATGACTTTGGATAGTAAATGTCAGTATGAACTTCTGCTTCCTGCTTCCCTGAGTCAACTCTTGACTGCTTTATGTGTTATTAAAAAAAAAAAAAGCAAAGGACTAGTTTGATTAGTAGCATCGTAAGAGGGAAGTCAGATCTTGTCAGTTTTCAAAATCTTTTGTCCATGTAGACATAAATATGCATGATCATACTTTTCTCCTCAGTGCTCAGTAATCATGAGAGCTTCTCTACTTCATAATACATATATGAATATATAAGCCCATTTATGTGTCAGTAAGGAATAGAAGTCATTTCCCAACCATGGGCAGGAATCAGGCCTTAGGCCTTGTTTCCTCTGAACACAGAAGAGCCTGGGATACTTTTTAGCTACTCTTTAATCCTACAGGTCCTCTAACTGTTACTACTTTAACCTCCCTTGTTGCTATTAAGCAGTATCCCCACCCCTTCCTCTGATAGTCTTTATGCATTTGTGCTTCATCTAAGTCAGTTTTGTGCACTTAACCATTCTGATTTCCAAAAATAAAGTTGGGTCATCCATGGCAAAGATTTAGCATTTTCCTTAACCAGTGGTTACTTGACATACCTTTCAAATCAAGCAAATGAGTTCTTTAAACACCTAAGATATACGAAGGACATAGCCAAATACCTTCTCTCTGCTAAATCTCATAATGTAATTGTACCTTCCTTTGAATGAGTATAATTCTAGGGCTTGGAGATAATCTGATGCAAAAACATTAGTAATTTATCTACTCTCATTGGCTCCACTTTCCCTTTCTCTTTAGGCTAACCTCCGAACAATAAGATGTTATCTTGAGTTATGAATATTGTCATCAATTAGATTATGTTCATTAAGATTTTTCTTTTTCAAATCATAGAATATGAAAGTGAAAAGGCACCTTAGGGCTCATCATTCTAGTCTAATCCTCCTTTGCAGATGGTAAGTCCAAGTTCCAGAAAGGTGAGAAGCTGACTCCAGGATATATGACTGGGAAGTGCTGAAGCACACTGTCCTGTGACGGACTCTACAAGCAGTCTTTGTTCTCCAGAATCACTAGAAATTGAGATGGTTAAGTACAATCTAAGCAAGCTTTTATTCATCCCATGAGCCAGGAGAACAAGTGGTCTGATGCTATACAAGCCTTAAACAGCTTTATTGGATCCACAGACCCTGCTTCCCATTGATATTTGACATGTCTTCCCTATGACTGCCATCAAACTACATTAATCATATACTGTTTGTTTCCTGTACCTTGCTTGCACATTTTAGCCGCATCTGTGAAAAAGAGGGCTATTTTCTAGAAGCCTCTTTAGGTTAGACACTGTATGTCATCAAGGCCTTATCAGGACAGCTTATAACAGTTGAGATACTCCCAGGAGTTAATGCAAACCCCACAGGTTAAGGGCTCAGTCCCACAAGACTGCCTCCACCTTGACACCAGACACAAGTCTAGGCCTCTCATACTTTTGACTGACCACCTATAAATTGGGATTTCCCACATACCCCTTCTTCAGGTTCAATAATTTGCTAAAATGGCTCATAGAACTCAGGAAAGCCCTTCCTATTACCGATTTATTATAAAGGATACAATCAAGAATGGCCAAATGGGAGGTCTGTGGAAAGGGGTGCGGAGCTGCCATGCTCTGTCTAGGCGCACCACTCTCCCAGCATCTTCACCAACCTGGGAGCACTGTCCTTTCTTTGAGAGTTTTTGTGGAGGTTCAATTATGTAGGCATGATTAAATTATTGGCTACTGCCATATAACGAGTTAGAGAAATACATTTTGGTCATTTAGATGACCAAATATTTCCCAAGTATATTTGGTCTTTATCCACAGTTCTTGAAAACACTGCAGAGCCTTAAAGGTGAAATGGGTGTTTTGTCATGTTAATGAGAGACTTTTGCACCCCATCCAAGGCCAGGGCTGGAGGTTGGATCAGCCAATGGCCAATAATTTAGTCAATCATGACTATGCAATGAAGCCCTCTCAAAAACCCCTGAGAAGAGCTTATCGCTGACTTGGATCCTGCATCTCTGTCAGAGAGAGAGCTTCTATGGCTGTGTCCACATACCACCGAGCCAGGCGCCAGGCTCCTTGAGGATAGAAGCTCCTTTATTTGGGACCTTACTCTATGCATTTCTTCATCTGCCTGTTAACTTGTATCCTTTACAGTCTCCTTTATTAAACTGGTAAATGTAAGTGGTTTTCTGAGTTCTGTGAGCTGCTCTATCAAATTAATGGAACCTATGAGGGAAGATTTTGGAACCTTCAGTCTGTAAGCCAGTAGTCAGAAGCACAGGTTAACTGCCTGGGGCTTGCAACTGTTGTCTGGACAGGAGGGTGGAGGGCAGTCGTGTTATATGTAGACCTTAGTCTGGGGAACCTGGTGCTGTCTCTGGGCAGATAGCATCAGAATTGGGTTGAGTTCTTGGACACCCTGCTGGTGTTTAAGAATTGCTTGGTGTTGTGTTGGGGGGAAACTTTGAGAAACAACTACTCCACAATTCCTGCCACCACACAGCCACTCAGGCCCCCTATCAGTCCCCTATCTCACAGAGGGCCAATTCCATGGCATCCAGTGTCTCCAACCTCCCCTCTGGGGAGAGGGCTGCCTATCTAGGAGGCACTTTACCTTAGACCAGTTCCCCACTAAGGGCTCCCCCAAGTGGAAGCCCCATGGATTAGGGGTTCCCTGGTGAAGCCACACCATCCAGAGGGGGGTCCCCACCATCTCTAGGCACAGCCCACCCAAGGATCGCACCCATGAAGACAGATTTCAGGTTCACCAGTCCTGCCAACTACCACCTGATGTAGCTCTGGGAGGAAAGTGTGTTCTTGGCCTGGGGGAAATAAACCAGTGAAGCTGGTAAAGTGAAAGAGTGTAGGGAAAGGATTAAGTGGGAGAAACCCATCTATTGCTCACAGGAGGCCTGGTTCCCTTCTTCCTGTCTAGCTGCTGCTCTCCCTGGTGTCTTGGCCCTTGCTCACCTCTCCACCCACCCCTTCCAAGAAGAACCTCTCAGGCAGGTCCCTGGTGACTGACAGGTGTCAGACCAGTTATGCAGCAGAAGGGAGGAGAGAATATCTTCTCTCTATCCCTTGTAAACACCTATTGATATGGAAATAGACTAAGGCCAGGTGAGAGATTATGGAAATATTGCAGTGTTACCCACACCCCCTCCCACATACTTAAACACATTGGAATTGGGTCCAGGAACCCAAGAGGAGTTTAATAATACTGTTATACTGCTGTATACTATTACTGTGTATACTATACTATTGTTGTTGTGTATCTAGGAAGGAAAAACACAACAGCTACTTTGAATAATTCAATTCCCAGTCCTTTCTCCTCCCTGGAACCTGGGGGTGGGGCTGAAATTTCCAGCCCTTTAATCTCATGGTTGGTTCCTTTGACAACAAGCCCCTGTCTTCCAAGAGTCACGTCATTCAAAAAGGGTCTTGTTTTAAGAGTTCTGTGCCAAGGACCAGAATGAAGACCAAATATATATTTATCACATATCACACCATTGATACATGCATGTGCTATGTCTTCAATATTACTGCCACCAAACCATATTAATTACATACTGTTTGTTTTCCTGTATCTTGCTTGCACATTTTAACCTTTGCTATGAAAAAGAGAGCTATTTCCTAGAAGCCTCTTTAGATTACCCAGTCCTGTATCATCAAAGCCTTACCAGAATGGCCTCCTAATGGTTCTTTATTACCTTACAAAATGACTTGGTCAGGTGTGATTTTCCTCGGCTATACAAATTAGAGTCTGATGGTTGGGTTTCAGCATAATGGTTATGGATTTTTGTTTCTTTTTATCAAAATACCACCCATCTTATGCACATGCAGTCTTACTAAAACATTTAGTGACTCTGAACCTTGAAGGCCTCTAAAATGTTTTCAAGGGGTCGTTGAATCAGTTGGACATGTACCTTTTCTCAAAATTCAACTCCATTGTACCACTTTACTAGGGTTGCCATAACAGAATACCACAGTCTAGTGAGCTCAAACCACAGAACTTTATTTTCTCACAGTTCTGGAGGCTAGAAGTCCAAGATTAAGGTGTTGGCAGGTTTGTTTTTTTCTGAGGCTTCTCCCCTTTGCTTGCACATGGCTGCCCTTTTTGCTGTGTCCTCACATGGTTTTTTCCTGTGTGTATGTGCCCCTGGCGTCTGTCTTCCTGTGTGTCCAAGTTCCTCTTGTAAGGACGCCAGACAGATTGGATTAGGGCCCACCCTCTTTTAATGTAATCCCTCTTTAAAGGCCCTATCTCCAAATATAGTCAGCCTCTGAAGTCCTGGGAGTTAGGGCTTCAAGATAGGAATTTGGGGGGAACACAGTTCAGTCCATAACAGGTAAGCAGTACTGTTTGCTCACATGCCTGTGCATCCTCTTTGTCCTGCCAGTTCTTCACATTTCACCTTAGATGTTACTTCTTTCAGGGAATCCCTCTCTGGGCCTCCAATATTGACTTAAGTGGCTCTTCTATAAGCTCCCAAATCATCCTGGTCTTACCCTGTCTTAAATTCTTGAACTTGGCAGTTTACTTGACTCCCTCCCCAGGTAAACTAAAAGCTTCTTGGAGATAAGTAGAGCCTTATTCAGTTTTGGTAGGAATGTGGAGGACTGCAGTGGTTTCCCCACTATAAAATGGAACCCCATACTTCAAAGTTGGGATCCACTGTATTAGACTAGGTAAACTTGTTATCTTTCCTCCCACTTTCCCAAACCTGCGTTATCTAAATGAAATTCAGGCTGCAATCCAGATCCCCAGACTCCAGTGCAGTCTACACTGTGCTGCAGCTGCTGCATGTTAACCATTCAAAGCCAGGATGGTTGATTGCTTCATCATTATAGGAGGATTTTTCTTGAGGACCTAGTGTGGACACCACACACTCTCTTTTCTCAGGTCCTGAGAATGGATACATAATTAGCAGTCTGCTCACTTACTACTATATATGTGGAAAGAAAGTCGACCAACTTTGAAGTAGTCATGCTTAATACTGATATCTTAGTGTTTGATGTTGTTTATTGCCATTATCATAAAATAGTCTTCGCTACACTTAGCCACTTAAGTATATGCATTGTATATTGTATGGTATTTTGCATGGTATTTTGAAATAATCATGACCTCCACCCTACTGTTTTGTTTTGAAGGCTTTTGCTCATGTGTCTAAGTTGCTGTCACAGTGTAAATTTGATCTATTAGAAGAACTTGTGGCCAAAGAGGTAAAGTATACTTTTAATTTTCCTTTAAAAATGAATGTATTATTCTCTTAAAATAGAATGATATACATTGTCCTTATTCATGCTCAAATATAATATATATGCCATCACCCAAAGTAGAGTGCTTATATCTTTACTCTTGGGTACTCTGGGTCATATAAAGCACAGAATGATGTGCTACTTAAGGCAGAAGTAAATAAATATAATGTCTTTCAGTTGTTCTTGTATAGCATGTTCTGTTATGAATTATCTAGTTGAATAATTAGATACCCTTCAGACTTGCTTTTGAAAATGAGTAAATATGGTTGTAAATTAAAAAAAATAGATTTAGTAAAATTCATTCCATGAAGAATTCATTCCACTTTTTGAAAAGATATAAAAAATTCAGTAGGTGAACTATAGTTTGCTTTTTCCACACTTAGGTGCTACATGTATTGAAAGAAAAGGTTACTTCACTACCAGACAACCATAAAAATGCCCTTGCTGCTGACATAGATGAAATTGTGTACACATCAACAGGAGACATCTCTATTTACTACGATGAGAAAGGTAGTGTGGGAGCATAGTTAACTTCAAGTGATCCATTATTACCCAGATAAGCTGAGCTAGTAGATAATTATGAAATAGTGGGGTTTTGTTGGTACAAGTCGATATTATAGAACTTAGAGAAAATAATGTATTCATTTTTTAAAGGCCTAGCTCTGGACAAGTTGAGATAAACTAATAGTTTCTTATGCTCTTCTATGTAGAACTTTTCCCTACTACTATTTAATTGACAGGAGAGATCATTGTTACTTAAGTTGATGAAAATAGTCTGTCTCGGATAATCTGCTCCCATGTCTCAAATTGAAAATATTTGTGTTTCAGATTTCCTAACTTGAAGAAAACAATTAACATTTTAAATGTCCAGCTGTATGTTAAATAGAAGGAATGAGTAAAAGAAAAAATAAATAATACCAGCTAAAGACTGTTTTGAAAGTATAATTAACTGCCAAACTCCCAAACTAGATTTATTTGGAGATAGTAAAAAAAAAAGTTGAAAGGAACTTTAGTGGTTATCTAGTTCCTCTCTGTCCAGTGTGCATACATTTTCTGTAGAATATTCCTGAAAACGTACTGACTTACTTATTCTACAAATATTTGTATATGTATTATGTTCCAGACACATACAGCCCTTGCTTACACATTTCCCAAGGCAGTTTGGATATAGGACGCTTAATAGTTAAATAATTTTCATACACATGTTAATTTGAGACATTTGTAAAGGCACTTTCAGGGATAAATGTTTTCTTCTCCTCTAATATTTCAAATTGCATCTCAGCTTCATAGTCACTATCCCATTTTTACACAGAGCATCGCCATAATCACTTGGCATAGCCAGATGAATTAGAGTAGAAGTCTTTTTTATTTCTGGCAGTCGGGGTTCAGTTAATTACTTAGCAGCAAAAAAATATGTTTTCCCCCCTCATTTGTGATTTGACAACAGATATTTGTTATTATAATTTTAGAAAATGCCACAAATTGTATGTAATCCTGGTAATATGCTTAGTAAATAGTTCATGCTCAGTAAGCAGTAGCTATTACTATTTACTGAGAAGAGGGCAAGGGCAAATAAGTCATAAACCCTATGAGAATATCCTCAAAATAAAAGGGTATGAATACAGGTATCTTAACTTAGACTAGAATAAGCACAAAATTTGATCTATAACAACTGTGTAAATTTCTGATTTAATTTTGGATATATGGGTGAAAGATCATTGTGATTTGTATTTGTGTGTGTGTGTGTGTGTGTTTTTCTCTAAGGAAGGAAGTTTGTTAACATCCTGACATGCTTTTGGTATCAAACCAGTGCCAACATCCCCAGTGAAACTTTAAGTGGAGCCAATGTATTCCAAGTTAAGTTGGGGGATCAGAATATGAAAACTAAACAACTTCTTACTGCAATCTATGAGTAAGTCTAATCACATTTCATTGTTTCCTTTCTCTAGAAAATGAAGGTAGTGTGAAGGTAGGAAAACTGGAGGGAGCTTTAGGAAGACTAGGATTGAAATTTGACAAGTTATTTATGAAGAGAGAAAGTCATAAAGACATACTGGCCATGAAACAGGAGTGTTCAGATATTAGTAAGAGGTAATAGTGCTAAATTCAATTAAGCAGTGTTGCAGGCTGTCTATCGCTGCTTTACAAATCACTCCAAAACTCAGTGACTCCAAACAGCCATTTATTTGGCCTGCTATTTTATTCCTCAGGAATTTTGGAAAAGCTCAGTTGTGCAGTTTTCTCTGCTTCACCTGGTGTCAACTGGGATGACAAGAGCTAGAAGATTAATTTTCACAATGACTTCTTCACTCAAACGTGTGGCACCTTGGTCCTCCTTGGCTTCCCTACATACCAACTCATTCTCCAAGGCCTCTCTTTGTGGTGTGGGTTTATGGTGGTTCCAGGCTAGTCACATATTTTACATGGTGGTTGCTTCTAAGAGGCGGAAGACAGAAGATGCTGGACCAATAAAGGGCTTTGCCCAGGATGGAGCATCATTTGTACCATAGTCTACTGGTCAAAGCAGTCAAAGGACCTGCACAGTGGAAAGGGCATCGTGGGACTCGACCTCTTTATGGGGTAACGCAAAGTCACACTGCAGGAGAGCATGTGGAATGGGACATACAGTTATGGCTATCTTTGGAAAATAAAATCTGCCATAATTGGCACATGGGCCATCTACTCACCAGATATTTATTGACCATCTCCTATTTACCAAGAACTCTCATAGGGGTTCAGATACAAAATTGAAGGGTTCCTACCCTTAAGGAGGTTAGCAAATTGTTCAATAGAGACACTAGAATGTATGTGCTAATAAAATTTGGAACAGTGAACAAGCCAAGTCAGTGGAGACATAATTTAATATTTACTTAAAGGAGAATATTGTTATGTCACCAAAGTTATACAAATGCTTTAAAATAACAAACAAAACCAAAAATGACCTAAGAAAGAAAATGTATTTTGTTTCAGTAAGGTAAAAGGGAAATCATATCCTCATTTTTCACTTTTCTTGGAAGAAATTGTTTTTTTCTTTTATGATTTTAGCTTTATTTGTAATTACCCAAAATATTCTATATATTTAAATACTAAATTTAAATCTACTGAACTGTCTCTTTTTTTAATATATGATACAATTACAGAACACTATAATCAATACTAACCTTTGGTTCTTCTGATATTCGCTGCCAAGACCATGCCTGTCATAAACACTGTTATTTTCAAGACTGATCTAATGTATATGAACCAAATTCCTGTTCTCATCATTAGTTTATGTCTCCTCAAATATGTTGCTACATTATTATATGTTATTTATTATATTATTTAACAACAGATATTCAAGTTTCTGTCACGGACTGGCAGATGTTGGAGTGTTATCAGACCATTAAAAATACTCATTTTAGTTGAAAGTGTACTTCTAATTTTGTGAGGATATTTTTTACGATTGGTTGATTCAGCTTTTTTTGTTGTTTTGACTTTTATTTGCTGTTAACGATTAGCTTTTTGCTAAAAACTGTCTCTAATGTACATTTTCAAATTATGTAGTTATCCAAAAAGTGTTTGGACTGGTGTAAGATTCACATTATTTGTAATTTTTTCCCTAGATTTCAGAGGGAGTTTACACAAGGAGTAAAGCCTGCCTGGACCATTGCACGGATTGAGCACTCAAAGTTACTAGAATGATCTTTCTTGCAAAAATCAGCTTTTTGGACTTTTAGCAATTACTGTGAAAAACTAAGGAAGAAAAATTTTTGGATCAATTGATCTTCACTTAGTCGAGTCTGTAGATTACTTTTGTATTACTTTGAAATACTCCTTGTAGTATATTGGCATGATACAATAAAGCATTTTCCACAGATTGTTTCACCTTCTGTAAAAGCATCAAAGTAAACTACAATAGGTCATTGTTAGTGTCACATTCTGTATCATTTCTGATGTTTTATATATATATATCTATACACACGCAAAAATAATTTTATAGACAAGAAAGTATTGAAAAAACTACACATTTTTAAATTAATAGTCCTTAAATACTTGTGGCTAATAATTTCAAATGTGTATGATTTATTTTTAAACATCACTGCTGCTACTTGATTAATTCTTTGGTCACTAGCTGGATGAGAAGGAATGGATGGAATTATAGTAGATTGGACACTGCAGAACTAAAGATCAGTGAACTTGAAACTTACAAATGCACAAAGGGAAAAAAAATAGGAGTGCTTCACCCACCTATGGATCATGTCCAATCTTTTAACATACTTGTATTTGGAGTCCCAGAAATTGGGATAGAGAAGAGAAAAGCAATGTAAAAAAAAAAGTGAAAATTTTCCTAATTGATGAATACTATAAACCCACAGATCCAAGAAACTGAATAAGCAGGGTAACATAAGAAAACGTCTCAAAGGTAGATCATAAATTGTTGAAAACCAGAGAAAATTGTAAAAGCACCTGGAGAAAAAAAAGACATATTCCATACAGAGAGTGATTATATATTTCTCTTCTCAAACTATGCAAGGTAGAAACACAAAGTGCCTGAAGAAAAAAAAAACGATCTATCTTCTGCAAATTTGTCCTTCAGAGAAGGTGAGAAAAGGCTTTTTCAGACAGAAACTATGAAAGAATTTGTTGCCCATACACCTGTTTTGTAAGACATGTTAAGGACCAATAAACAGGACAGAATTCAGCAATGGACCATTGTATATTGGACAATTGGTTTTTGACAAAGGTGCCAAAGTAATACAATGAGGAAGAATGGTTTTTTTTTTTTTGGTATCGTTAATGTATAATCACTTGAACAACATTATGGTTACTAGACCGCCTATTATCAAGTCCCCCCCCCAAATCTCCCCCTACAGTCACTGTCCATCAGCGTGGTAAGATGCTGTGGAATCATTACTTGTCTTCTCTATAAATACTGTCTTCCTCCTGTCCCCCACCGGAGCATTATGTGTGCTAATCGTAATGCCCCTTTTCCCCTCTTATCCCTCCCTTCCCACCCATCCTCCTCAGTCCCTTTCCGTTTGGTAACTGTTAGTCCATTCTTGGGTTCTGTGAGTCTGCTGCTGTTTGTTCCTTCAGTTTTTCCTTTGTTCTTATACTCCACAGATGAGTGAAATCATTTGATACTTGTCTTTCTCTGCCTGGCTTATTTCACTGAGCATAATACCCTCTAGCTCCATCCATGTTGTTGCAAATGGTAGGATTTGTTTTCTTCTTATGGCTGAATAATATTCCATTGTGTATATGTACCACATCTTCTTTAACCATTCATCTACTGATGGACACGTAGGTTGCTTCCATTTGTTGGCTATTGTAAATGGTGCTCCGATAAACATAGGGGTGCATATGTCTTTTTCAAACTGCGCTGCAACATTCTTAGAGTAAATTCCTAGGAGTGGGATTCCTGGGTCAAATGGTATTTCTATTTTGAGTTTTTTGAGGAACCTCCATACTGCTTTCCACAATGGTTGAACTAATTTGCATCCCCACCAGCAGTGTAAGACGGTTCCCCTTTCTCCGCATCGTCACCAACATTTGTTGTTTGTCTATTGGATGTTGGCCATCCTCACTGGTGTGAGGTGACATCTCATTGTGGTTTTAATTTGCAATTCTCTGCTGATTAGAGATGTGAAACATCTTTTCATGTGCCTGTTGGCCATCTGAATTTCTTCTTTGGAGAAGTGTCTGTTCAGCTCCTCTGCCCATTTTTAATTGGCTTATTTGCTTTTTGTTGAGGTGTGTGAGCTCTTTATGTATTTCTGATGTAACCCCTTATCGGATATGTCATTTATGAATATATTCTCCCATACTGTAGGATGTCTTTTTGTTCTGCTGACGGTGTCCTTTGCTGTAGAGAAGGTTTTTAGTTTGATATAGTCCCACTTGTTCATTTTTGCTTTTGTTTGCCTTGGCAAGGATATATGTTCATGAAGAAGTTGCTCATGTTTATGTCCCAGAGATTTTTGCCTATATTTTTTTCTAAGAGTGCTATCATTTCTTGCCTTACATTCAGGTCTTTGATCAATTTTGAGTTTACTTTTGTGTATGGGGTTACACAAGAATCCAGTTTCATTCTCTTACTGCAACTGTCCAGTTTTGCCAACACCAGCTGTTGAAGAGGCTGTCATTTCCCCATTGTATATCCATGGCTCCTTTATTGTATATTAATTGACCATATATGCTTGGGTTTCTATCTGGGCTCTCTATTCTGTTCCACTGGTCTGTGGGTCTGTTCTTGTGCCAATACCAAATTGTCTTGATTACTGTGGCTTTGTAGCAGAGCTTGAAGTCAAGGAGCATATTTCCCCCTGCTTTATTCTTCCTTCTCAGGATAGCTTTGGCTATTTGGGGTCTTTTGTGGTTCTATATGAATTTTAGAATGATTTACTCTAGTTCATTGAAGAATGCTGTCTCTTTTTGAAAGGAATTGCATTGAATCTGTAGATTGCTTTAGGCAGGACGGCCATTTTTACAATATTTATTCTTCCTAGCCAAGAGCATAGGATGAATTTCAATTTATTAGTGTCCTCTTTAATTTCTCTTAAGAGTGTCTTGTAATTTTCAAGGTATAGGTCTTTCACTTCCTTGGTTAGGTTTATTCCTAGGAATTTTATTCTTTTTGATGCAATTGTGAATGGAATTGTTTTCCTGATTTCTCTTTCTGCTAGTTCACCGTTAGTGTATAGGAATGCAACAGATTTCTGTGTATTAATTGTGTATATTGCAATGCTGCTAAATTCAGATATTAGCTCTAGTAGTTTTAGAGTGTTGTCTTTAGGGTTTTTTATAAAAACCCTTTCATGTCATCTGCAAACAAGGACAGTTTGACTTCTTCCTTACCAATCTGGATGCCTTTTATTTCTTTATGTTGTCTGACTGCTGTGGCTAGGACCTCCAGAACTATGTTAAATAAAAGTGGGCAGAGTGGGCATCCTTGTCTTGTTCCTGATATTAAAGGAAAAGCTTTCAGCTTCTGGCTGTTAAGTATAATGTTGGGTGTGAGTTTGTGATATATGGCCTTTATTTTGTTGAGGTACTTGCCCTCGATACCCATTTTGTTGAGAGTTTTTATCTTGAGTGAATGATGAATTTTGTAGAATGCTTTGCCAGCATCTCTTGAGATGATCATGTGGGGTTTGTCCTTTTTGTTGATGTAGTGGATGATGTTGACGGATTTTCGAATATTGTACCATCCTTTCATCCCTGGAATGAATTCCACGTGATCATGATGGATGATCTTTTTGATGTATTTTTGAATTCGTTTTGCTAATATTTTGTTGAATATTTTTGCATCTATGTTCATCAGGGATATTGGTTTGTAATTTTCTTTTTTGGTGAGGTTATTGCCTGGTTTTGGTATTAGATTGATGTTGGTCTCGTAGAATGAGTTTAGGAGTATTTCCTCATCTTCTACTTTTTGGAAAACTTTAAGGAGGATGGGTATTAGGTCTTCACTAAATGTTTGATAAAATTCAGCACTGAAACCATCTGGTCCAGGCGTTTTGTTCTTAGGTAGTTTTTTCTTATTGATTACCACTTCAGTTTCGTTGCTGGTAATTGGTCTGTTCAGATTTTCTGTTTCTTTCTGGGTCAGCCTTGGAAGGTTGTATTTTTCTAGAAAGTTGTCCATTTCTTCTAGATTATCCAGTTTCTTACCATATAATTTTGCATAGTATTCTCTCATAATTCTTTGTATTTCTGTTGTGTCCATAGTGATTTTTCCTTTCTCATTTCTGATTATGTGTGTAGACTCTCTTTTTTTCTTCATAAGTCTCGCTAAGGGATTATCTATTTTGTTTATTTTCTTGAAAACAAGCTACTTCCATTGATTCTTTCTATTGTTTTATTCTTCTAAATTTTATTTATTTCTGCTTTAATACTTATGTCCTACTTCTACTGAATTTGGGCCTCATTTTTTCTTCCTTTTCTAGTTTCATTAATTGTGAGTTCAGACTGTTCATTCGGGATTGTTCTTCTTTCCTGAGGTAGGCCTGTATTGCAGTATATTTCCCTGTTAGCATGGCCTTCGCTGCATCCCACAGATTTTGTGGTGTTGAATTATTTTTGTCATTTGTCCCCATATATTGCTTGATCTCTGTTTTTATTTGGTTATTGATCCATTGATTATTTAGGAGCATGTTATTAAGCCTCCATGTGTATGTGAGCTTTTTCATTTTCTTTGTGTAATTTATTTCTTGTTTCATAACTTTGTGATCTGAGAAGCTTGTGGGTACAATTTCAATCTTTTTGAATTTACTGAGGTTCTTTTTGTGGCCTAGTATATGATCTATTCTTGAAAATGTTCCATGTGCACTTGAGAAGAATGTATATCCTGTTGCTGTTGGATGGAGTGTTCTGTAGGTGTCTGTTAGGTCCATGTGTTCTAATACGTTGTTTAGTGCCTCTGTCTCTTTATTTTCTGTCTGGTTGATCTGTCCTTTGGAGTGAGTGGTGTGTTGAAGTCTTCTACAATGAATGCATTGCATTCTGTTTCCCCCTTTAATTCTGTTAGTATTTGTTTCACATATGTAGGTGATCCTGTGTTGGGTGCATAGATATTTATAATAGTTATATCCTCTTTTTGGACTGACCCTTTTATCATTATGTTATGTCCTTATTTGTCTCCTGTGACTTTTTTTGTTTTGAAGTCTATTTTGTCTGATACAAGTAGTGCAACTGCTGCTTTTTTCTCACTATTAGTTGCATGAAATATGTTTTCCATCACTTTACTTCCAGCCTGTATATGTCTTTGGGTTTGAAGTGAGTTTCTTGTAGGCAGAATATAGATGGGTCTTGTTTTATCCATTCAGTGACTCTATATCTTTTGATTGGTGCATTCCGACCATTTATATTTAGGGTGATTATCGATAGGTATGTACTTATTGCTATTACAGGCTTTAGATTCGTGGTTACCAGAGGTTCAACGGTACTTCCCTTACATCTAACAGTCTAGTTTAACTCACTTTGTATGCTATTACAAACACAACCTAAAGCTACTTTTTTTTTCCTACTTTTTCTTCCTCCTTCATTCTTTATATATTAGGTATCATATTCTGTACTCTTTCTGTAGCCCTTGGTTGACATCTATTTAGCCTGAGGAATACTTCCATCTATAGGAGTCCCTCCAAAATGCACTGTAGAGGTGTTTTGTGGGTTGTAAATTCTCTCAGCTTTTGCTTATCGGAAAGTTGTTTAATCCCTCCTTCAAATTTAAATGATAACATTGCTGGGTGCAGTATTCTTGGTTCAAGGCCCTTCTGCTCATTGCATTAAATATATCATGCCACTCCCTTCTGGCCTGTAAGGTTTCTGTTGAGAAGTCTGATGATAGCCTGATGGGTTTTCCTTTGCAAGTGATGTTTTTTTTCTTTCTAGCTGCTTTTAAAAGTCTGTCTTTATCCTTGATCTTTGCCATTTTAATTATTATATGTCTTGATGTTGTCTTCCTTGGGTCCCTTGTGTTGGGAGATCTGTGCACCTCCATGGCTTGAGAGACTATCTCCTTCCCCAGACTGGGAAAGTTTTCAGCAATTACCTCCTCAATGACAGTTTCTATCCCTTTTTCTCTCTCTTCTTCTTCTGGTACCCCTATAATGAGAATATTGTTCCGTTTGTGTCGGTCACACAGTTCTATCAATATTTTTTCATTCTTAGAGATTCTTTTTTCTCTCTGTGCCTCAGCTTCTTTGTATTCATCCTCTCTAATTTCTATTCCATTTACCATCTCGTCTACTACATCTAATCTGCTTTCAAATCCCTCCATTGTATGTTGCGTTTCAGATATGCAATTTCTTAATGACTGAATCTCCGACTTAAATTCTTTTCTAAGTTCTTGAGTATTTTTGTTTACCTCCATTAGCATGTTAATAATTTTTATTTTGAACTCTCTTTCAGATAGATTGTTGAGTTCAGTTTCATTTGGTCATTTTTCTGGGGTTTGTGAGATTTTGGTCTGAACCATATTCTTTTGATGTTTTATATTTCTGTGTAGTGCTCACTAGTGTGCATAAACTCCAGTCTCTGGAGCTGCTCAGCCTCTAGAGTGAGGTTGGGGGTTGTAGGGGAGTGGAGCTGATGCCTGGGGGAGGAAAGCTGTTTCCTGGTTCCTGTCTGTGGTTCCTGTCTCCAGTGTCAGAACCAGTAGTGGGCCAAGCACACACGTGTAAGCCTCTGTTCTTTGCATCTCTAACTGTTTTAGGCGGGGCCTCCCTGTGTCTGGACTGACACCAGCGCAGTGACTGCTGGTTTGCAAGCAGGTGCCAGTAGGCTAGGAGGAAGGCTCGACAGTCTGTGTGTCATAGTGTGGGGCCTCAGAGCTGAGTAGCAGCCATGGGGATGGAGCACCCAAAGCTCCTCAGCGTTCCCAACCAGCTGGGCAGAGCACGCCTAGACAACTTTATCCAGCTCTCCCTTCTCCTGTGTAGCAAGCTCTGTGCAAACCCTGCCCCTTCAGCCACCCTCTTGCTGCTAGGAAGCCTCTCAGACCGCCCGCCAGTCCTCTGGCACAGAGCAGCCCAGTGTGGATCCCATCCTCCACAAATGGCTGGAATGTCATTCTCCCAGGCCCTCCACCCGTCCGAGCTCCCCAACATCCAGAGCACCAAAGAATATAGTCTTCTGCTCACAAAGCAGATCTCCAGGTCTAGGTATTCAGCACTCCTAGGCTTCCACCCCCTCCCTGGTCTGTTTCTCTTTCTCCTGCTGGTGAGCTGGGGTGGGGGAAGGGCTTGGGTCCCACCAGATTAAGGCTTTCGTATGATACCCTGTTTCATGAGGTCTGCTCTGTTCATGAGGTCTGTATGCAGTCTGGTTCAGCTTTCTTCTTCTTGCTGTTTCAGGGTTAGTTGTATTAATTAACTATATTTTTGTACTATTGTGGTTTTGGGAGGAGCTATCCATGTCACCTCTTATGCTGCCAACTTCATTCCTCCAAGAGATGATCTTTTTAACAAATGGAATAATTATATATAGTCAAACGGGAAATAACCTCAACTCTTGCCTCACGCCATGTATGATTTTAGTGCAAAATATGGATTGCAAAACGGATCATAGAGTTAAATGAATGTTGAAACTCTAGAAATTCTAGAAGAAAACAAATTACTAACTTGGAATAGATTCTTAGGACATAGCATGAATCATGAAAGAAAAATTTTTAATTGGAATTTATTAAAATGTCTGCTCAGCAGTAAGAAAATTAAAAGCCAGGTCACAGATTGGGAGAAAATACTTACAAAGTACCCGTATATGGAATATGTAAATGCTTCTAGCTTAATAACAAAATATTAAAGATCCCAATAAATACTGAGCAAAAGATTTGAATATATTCTTCCTTAAAGATGTTCAAATTGCCAATAACACATGAAAAGATACTCAACACCCTTAGTCAATTGGAAAATAAAACCATATGGAGATAGCAGTACAAACCCAATAGAGTGGCTTGAATCACAGCAATAACTCAGTACTAAATGTTGGTCAAAATACAGAGCAACTGGAACCATCCTACATTGCTAATAATGCAAAATGGTACAGCCATTTGGAAAATATTTTGGCAGTTTCTTAAAAAGTTAAACATAAATTTCCTATAGGACGAGGAATTCTATTTCTAGGTATTCAAGAGAAGTGAAAACATAACATGCATGCACAGCATTGTACATGAATGTTGATAGCAGCTTTTTTCTTAATGACCCCAAACTGGCTAGAACGCAAGTGTTCATCAGTAGATGAGTGGATAGATGACTGAAAGAAGCCAGGCATTAAAAAGTATGTACTGATAGATGAACTAGATAATAGACTGATAAGGTACATATTACTAAAAAGAAAATGGAAGACACTGCCATCAATTTAAAGATGCATCTCTGATTCGGTGATTTTGAAGTGTAGAGAAAATGTGTGATTTAGAATCAATGAGACAACAGTATGTATGTAAATATATACATATAATAAAACTTTCTAAAAATGCATGAGCTTAATAAGGGACTAAATTCGTTATAATGGTGATCATCTGGGGAGAAAGGGAGTGGAATGTAAAAAAAAAAAAACCTGATGCACAAATGATTGTCTTTGTGTGTGGTTTCCCAATAAAAGGAACCAGGCTTCGGAGGCAATTAGAAAGCAAGAAAATAAGATTAGTCTGAGAGAGATTCTTGGACCAAAAAGCAAAGACACTATCAAAGATGACTGGACTAAGGTTGCAAGGACACAGGGGCCAACTCAGAAAGGATTTCCACTCAGTAAGATGGAACAATGTGAACATCAATAAGAGTAATGGCTACATGGATTGAAACATCAAATATTTTTAAAAAGCCATTAGTTCCTAATGAAACTAAACACACAAGAGCATTATTTGATAACTTTGGAGGTCTTTAGGGCTCTAACTCATTTCATTATTCTAAAAATTGATAATGATTACAAGTTAAGCATTTAATCATGCCTTTCATGTACAAATTGTTCCAAGTCATCACTGATTAACAAACTCAAAATTTAGTAGCTTAAAACAAAAATCCATTATTTTACTCATGAATTTGGACAGGGTTTGATTTGGCAATTTTTTGCTCCATATTAACATTGGCTGAGTTCACCTGGGGATAGTTAGGTGAAGTTCAAGCTAGAAAGAGGTTTCACCCTGGTTTTACTCATGTGCATGGCACTTTAATAATACAGTACAGTATTATCAACTATATGTAAGCTGGAAGTTAAGGCTAAAGACTTGATTAGACTCAAGTGAAAAAATGTTGGCAAGAATATCTCATGAGACTTCTAGGAAGATGGCGGCGTGAGCAGGGTGGTGGAAATCTCCTCCCAAAACCAAATATATTTATGAAAATACAACAAATACAACTATTCCTAAAAGAGAGACCAGAAGATACAGGATGACACCCAGCCTACAGCTACACCTGAGAGGACTTGGCACCACTCGAGTGAAGCGGGTAAGATACGGAGCTGAGACCTGGAGGGACCCGAGCACTCCCCAACCCCAGTGCACCAGCGGGAGGAGAGGATTCAGAGCAGGGAGGGAGTGGAAGCACAGGCCAACCAAATAACCAGCCCTGGTAATCTGCACCAGGAGCACTGACACACGTCGCATGGTGTATCAGAGATTGGAGAGACAGGGTGCAGGATCCAAGATGGCAGGTCCACTCAGCTGGTTCCCCGGGACAAAAGAAAAATGCGTGTTTTTTAGGGGTCTTAAAGGGACAGGGGCCCAACGGAGGAGCATGATCATCCCAGTGAACTCTGCCAAGCAGGCTGGGAGTCCTGGAGAATTTCAGTCCCCTTGGACTGTAGCTCGGAAAAGCAGTCGCATCAAAACTTCCAACAGAAATCAGCAGCCTCCAATTCATTCCCTCCCTAGCCAGAGTCACAAAGGGCCCAGTGGGGCAGCCATGGCTGCGGAATAGTGGAGCAGCAGCACCACCTACAGCATCCTCACAGAAACTCACTGGGCAGGCTTTTTTTTTTGTCTCCTTCCCTTTCTTCTTTTTTTCTTTTTCTGACCACTTCTATTGCCATGAAAAGACAGAGGAATACGATACAAACAAACCTTACCCAGACAACCCCAGAGAGGGAGCCTGATGGGATAGATATGCACAGTCTTCCTAAAAAAGAATTCAGAATAAAAGTCACAACCATACTGATGGATCTACAGAGAAATATGGAAGAGCCTCAGGGAGGAAGTGAGGGAAGTGAGGAAAGACAAGGCAGAGATGAGACGAGCGATCGACGGGCTTAGCAGGAGACTGGAAGAGATGCAAGAGACTGTTAATGGAATAGAAATCAGAGAACAGGAATACAGAGAAGCTGAGGCAGAGAGAGATAAAAGGATCTCTAGGACTGAAAGAATTTTAAGAGAACTGTGTGACCAATCCAAACAGAACAATATACGCATTATAGGATTACCAGAGGAGGAAGAGAGAGAAAAAGGGTTAGAAAGTGTCTTTGAAGAAATAATTTCTGAAAACTTTCCCACGCTGGGGAAGGAAATAGTCTCACAGTCCACGGAAGCCCACAGATCTCCCAACACAAGAGACTCAAGGAAGACAACACCAAGACACATAATAACTAAGATGGCAAAGATCAAAGATAAACACAGAGTATTAAAGGTAGCTAGAGAGAGAAAAAAGATCACCTACAAAGGAAAACCCATCAGACTATCATAAGACTTTTCAACAGAAACCTTACAGGCCAGAAGAGAATGGCATGACATATTTAACATTATGAAACACAAGGGCCTCGAACCAAGAATATTGTATCCAGCACGATTATCATTTAAATATGATGGAGGGATTAAAGAATTTCCAGACAAACGAAAGTTGAGAGAGTTTGCCTCTCATAAACAACCACTACAGGATATCTTCAATGGACTGCTCTAGAGGGAAGCACCCCTAAGGCTAAAAAGATGTCACCAGAGAAAATAAAATTATAGCAAAGAAAGTAGACCATTAAAACACTAACTAAAGGCAAAGAATAAAACACCTAGTATATAAAGAATAGAGGAGGAAGAATAAGAAAGGGGAGAAATAAAGAATGATCAGACTGTGTTTACAATAACATAGAAAGTTAAGTTAGACTGTTAGATAGTAGAGAAGCTACCCCTGAAACTTTGGTAACCACAAATCTAAAGCCAGCAATGGCAATAAGTACAAATCTATCCATAATCACCCTAAATGTAAATGGACTGAATGCACCAATCAAAAGACATAGATTTACTGAATGGGTAAAAAAGCAAGACCCATCTATATGCTGCTTACAGGAGACTCACCTCAAACCCAAAGATATACACAGACTAGAGCTGAAGGGATGGAAAAAGATATTTCATGCAAACAACAAGGAGAAAAAAGCAGGTGTTGCAGTACTTGTATCAGCCAAAATAGACTTCAAAACGAAGAAAGTAGCAAGAGATAAAGAAGGACATTATATAATGATAAAGGTGTCAGTCCAACAAGAGGATATAACCATTTTAAATATATATGCACCCAACATAGGAGCACCGGCATATGTGAAACAAATATTAACAGAATTAAAGGAGGAAATAGACAGCAATGAATTCATTTCAGGAGACTTCAGCACACCACTCACTCCAAAGGACATATCAACCAGACAGAAAATAAGTAAAGACACAGAGGCACTGAACAACACACTAGAACAGATGGACCTAACACACATCTACAGAACTCTACACCCAAAAGCAACAGGATACACATTCTTCTCAAGTGCACATGGAACATTTTTCACAATAGACCACATACTAGGCCACAAAAAGAACCTCAGTAAATTCAAAAATATTGAAATTCTACCAACCAACTTCAAAGATCACAAAGGTATAAAACTAGAAATAAATGTACAAAGAAAAGAAAAAGGCTCCCAAATACATGCATGCTCCTAAAAAATCAATGGATAAATGACCAAATTAAAACAGAGATGAAACAATATATGGAGACAAATGACAACAACAGCACAAAGCCCAACTTCTGTGGGACTCAGCAAAGGCAGTTGTAAGAGGAAAGTAAATTGCAATCCAGGCTTATTTAAAGAAGGAAGAACAATCCCAAATGAATAGTCTAAAGACACAATTATTGAAATAGGGAAAGAAGAAAAACGAGGCCCAAAGTCACCAGAAGGAGGGACATAATAAAGATCAGAGAAGAAATAAACAAAATTCAGAAGAATAAAACAATAGAAAAAAATCAATGAAACCAAGACGTAGTTCTTTGAAAAAATAAACAAAATAGATAAACCCCTAGCCAGACTTATTAAGAGAAAAAGAGAATCTACACACATAAACAGATTCAGAAATGAGAAAGGAAAAATCACTACAGACCCCACGGAAGTACAAAGAATTATAAGAGAATATTATGAGAATCTATATGCTAACAAGCTGGAAAACCTGGAAGAAATGGACAACTTCTTAGAAAAATACAACCTGCCAAGATGGACCAAGCAAGAAACAGAAAAACTAAACAGACCAATCAACAGCAGCAAAATTGAAGTGGTAATCAAAAAACTACCCAAGAACAAATCCCGGGACCAGGTGGATTCACCTCTGAATTCTACCAGACATGTAGAGAAGAAATAATACCCATTCTCCTTAAAGTTTTCCAAAAAATTGAAGAGGAGGGAATACTTTCTAACTCATTCTATGAAGCCAGCATCACTCTAATACCAATACCGGGCAAAGACCTCACCAAAAAAGAAAATTACAGACCAATATCCCTGATGAACATAGATGCAAAAATACTCAACAAAATATTAGCAAACTGAATTCAAAAATACATCAAAAACATCATCCATCATGACCAAGTGGGATTCATCCCAAGAATGCAAGGATGTTACAACATTCAAAAATCCATCAACAGCATCCATGACATCAACAAAAAGAAGGACAAAAACCATATGGTCATCTCCATAGATGCTGAAAAAGCATTGGACAAATTTCAACATCCATTCATGATAAAATGGGTATAGAGAGCAAGTACCTCCACATCATAAAGGCCATATATGACAAACCCACAGCTAACATCATACTTAACTGCGAGAAGCTGAAAGCTTTTCATCTAAGATCGGGAACAAGACAGGGATGCCCACTCTCTCCACTGTTATTCAACATAGTACTGGAGGTCCTAGCCACGGCAATCAGACAAAACAAAGATATTCAAGGCATCCAGATTGGTAAAGAAGAAGTCAAATTGTCACTATTTGCAGATGACATGATATTGTACATAAGAAATCCTAAAGACTCCACTCCAATACTACTAGAAGTAATATCTGAATTCAGCAAAGTTGCAGGATACAAAATTAACACACAGAAATCTGTTCCTTTTCTATACACTAACGATGAGCTAACACAAAGAGAAACCAGAAAAACAATTCCATTCACAATGGCATTAAAAAGAATAAAATACCTAGGAAGAAACCTTATGAAGGAAGTGAAAGACCTGTACTCTGAAAACCACAAGACACACCTAAGAGAAATTAAAGAGGACACTAACAAATTGAAATGCATCCCATGCTCTTGGCTAAGAAGAATAAATATTGTCAAAATGGCTATATCACCTAAAGCAATCTACAGATTCACTGCAGTCCCTATCAAACTACCAACAGCTTTCTTCAATGAACTGGAGCAAATAATTCTAAAATTCACATGGAACCACAAAAGACCCCGAATAACCAAAGCAATCCTGAGAAGGAGGAATAAAACAGGAGGAATTATGCTCCCTGACTTCAAGCTCTACTACAAAGCCACAGTAATCAAGACAATTTGGTATTGGCACAAAAACAGACCCACAGACCAGTGGAACAGAATAGAAAATCCAAACATTAACTGAAACATATACAGTCAATTAATATTTAATAAAGGAGCCTTGGATATACAATGGGGAGATGACGGCCCCTTTAGCAGCTGGTGTTGGAAAACCTGGACAGCTACATGTAAGAGAATGAAACTGGACTACTGTCTAGCCTGATACAGAAAGGTAAACAAAGGTGGATCAAAGACTTGAATGTAAGTCATGAAACCATAAAACTCTTAGAAAAAAACATAGGCAAAAATCTCTTGGACATTAACATGAGCGACTTCTTCATGAACATATCTCCCCGGGCAAGGGAAACAAAAGCAAAAATGAACAAGTGGGACTGTATCAAGCTAAAAAGCTTCTGTACAGCAAAGGACACCATCATTAGAACAAAAAGACATCCTACAGTATGGGAGAATATATTCATAAATGACATATCTGATAAAGGGTTGACATCCAAAATATATAAAGAACTCATGCACCTTAACAAACAGAAAGCAAATAATCCAATTAATAAATGGGCAGAGGACATGAATAGACACTTCTCCAAAGAAGAAATTCAGATGGCCAACAGGCACATGAAAAGATGCTCCACATGCTAATCATCAGAGAAATGCAGATTAAAACCACAATGAGATATCACCTCACACCAGTGAGGATGGCCAACATCCAAAACACAAACAACAACAAATGTTGGTGAGGATGTGGAGAAAAGGGAACCCTCCTACACTGCTGGTGGGAATGCAAATTAGTTCAACCATTGTGGAAAGCAGTATGGAGCTTCCTCAAAAAACTCAAAAAGAAATACCATTTGACCCAGGAATTCCACTCCTAGGAATTTACCCTAAGAATGCAGCATCCCAGTTTGAAAAAGACATATGCACCCCTATGTTTACTGCAGCACTATTTACAATAGCCAAGAAATGGAAGCAACTTAAGTGTCCATCAGTAGATGAATGGATAAAGAAGATGTGGTATATATATGCAATGGAATATTATTCAGCCATAAGAAGAAAACAAATCCTACCATTTGCAACAACATGGATGGAGCTTGAGGGTATTATGCTCAGTGAAATAAGCCATGCCGAAAAAGACAAGTATCAAATGATTTCACTCATATGTGGAGTATAAAAACAAAGAACAAAACTGAAGGAACAAAACAGCAGCAGACTCACAGAACCCAAGAACGGACTAATAGTTACCAAAGGGAAAGGGACTGGGGAAGATGGGTGGGAGGGGAGGGATAAGGGGGAAAAGGGGGCATTACGATTAGCAGATGTAATGTTGGGGGGCACGGGGCAGGCTATACCACTCAGAGAAGACAAGTAGTGATTCTATAGCATCTCACTACGCTGCTGGACAGTGACTGTAATGGGGTTGGTCGGGGGTGTCCTGATGAAGGGGGTAGTTTAATAACCATAATATTGCACATGTGATTGTAGAATAATGATACCAAAATAAATTATAAAAAAGAAAGCGAATCCAGGAAGGTCACATCCTGTATATGACTTGCATTGTTATGACAGTCCTGAAATGACAAAATTTTCGAGATGGGAAAACAAATTAGTTCTTCCCAGGAGGTAGAGATAGAGAATAGTCATGAAAGGGCATTACGAAAAATTCTTGTGGCAATGAACCATGCTACATATTAGCCCAGCTCCACATATTAGCCCAGCAGACCTGGGCTAGAAGAACTAGAGCAGCATTAAAAACAGTCCTTGGGCTGCAGGCAAGGCAGTGCTGGGCAGCAGGTCCATTTGGTCAGTCCTCCCATGGGGTCACATCTTGCTAATCTGAAGTGTTCACATTATTACTAATTCCTTTAAAACAATTGAGGTATACCAATAATTCATGTTCTTGCTAGAAAAGTTAAAAATTCAAATAAGCAAAAGGAAAAGATAAATATCTAAGAACCTAACTTATTTCTAATCTGATTTTTGAAAGTAACCTTATTTTTTGAGAATATACCCCAGAACCATTTGTTGTTAATTGAGGCTTTTAGCAGAAAGTTTACCAAGACAGAATATGGATTTTATTAAATAGGACTCAGTTTGTAATCAGCAATGATTTGGCTCTTTCCTTCTCTAGTTCCTACCCCTCAAAAGAAGTAACTAATATTTCAGAATTTTGCATATCCAAATGAAAATTCATTCACTTTTATGAGAAAACTGGAGGAAAGATGGGAGTCCAATATAACTAATAGGACAACGCTTCATAACTTTAAGCTTAATCTTTTGGAGATAATAAAATAAATCAGATCATTCAACTGATATGTTCAGAAAGGTGGTTCTTAAAAGTTCTGGGTCTCAGTTTGTCCATGGTAAAGGAAGCTTTTGGAC
Organism: Smutsia gigantea; assembly: GCA_032199065.1. NCBI lineage: Eukaryota > Metazoa > Chordata > Mammalia > Pholidota > Manidae > Smutsia > Smutsia gigantea. The sequence goes on along the minus strand of JAVSCE010008099.1, from coordinate 76,228 downwards.
TAAATGAACATAATCATATGATGATAGTTCCATGAGGGAATTGCATGTTGATCTCTGTGAAAAGATAGAAGAATATTAAGGATTTGAATGAGGTAATCATTTAATAAGTTCTTCTACAGCTATAACATTAGGCCATTTGAAAAGAATTTGACAAGCAACTGTCAGGCTTCCAAAATAGCTACTACTATTTGAATTAGCAGCAATCAAGCCCATGCCCAACCCCCACTGCTGTTCCATGAATGTGCAGGGAGGGATGGCACATGATTTTGGCTAAAGAACAAATCAGCATCCTGTGATAATGAAGTTGGATCATGTTAATGCTGGATATATTTGGAAAATTAAGCAGGTATTTAGGAAAGGTATATCTGTGGTAAAATGCTGGTCTCCAGAGATGACTAGGCTCCCTGTTATCTGAGTGGCTGGTGGAGATGCTCCACTTTGTTCTGAAGGTGTGAATGCCTACGTCATTACTGGCAAGTGGTGAGCTTTTAATATCCACCTAGGCCTTTAGATCCAGGACTCTCTAACTTCTAATGCTGGTGGAGCGGACAGACACATGAACACTTATGGACTGTTTACACCCATTAATGTAAGGTTGAGATAGATAGGCCTGACAGCTAGCTCTGAGCCCCCTTTTTTCCAGGCCTCCTCCATTGTCCAGGAGGCCTTCAGAAAGGAGAAGCACTTCCCAAACAGGAGCCCCACATCCACCCCAGTTTCACCCTCCAATTGTTCAGGAAGGAAGAAAACTGGAGAACCAAAAAGAGGGAGCTTAACTCATTTTGCCCCTCCTGAAATTTCTATTCCCTTAGCTCTTGAAAAGTGAGTTTAGAAGGAAGGGAAGTAATAAATGTGCTCGAGAGGTTGAAGTACTTGACCTGGAGTATATGGGGAGGGAGCCATGCTCGTATCTCCACATCTTGAGCAGGATATTGGTGAGAGTCTCCTGTCCATTGGCTCATGCAAATACTTGGCTCACTTTTTTTTCTCCTCTTTTGATTTGCTTGACTTCAGATGGACTTGCCTCCTATGGCCAGATCTTCTAAGAGCTGCTTTAGACCTTTACCTGCTGGGAAGGTCTGCATTTCCCCAACTTCTCAGTCACATTGATGAGTAAGTCCAAACTGGAGTAAGAGGTCAGGCATCTCTGCATATGGCTCCAATCAGCTTGGCCAATGCTGTACTGTGTTCCTTATTTGACCCCTTGAGTCTATTTATAAATTGGCTGAAACTGATAAATGAGAAGTGAATAACTGGTCTCTCTCCTCTTATACCAGCAAAGTAAAATGTGGGTGTCACTGAACCCTAAATGTGATAAACAAATCTTGAAATAAAAGAAGGAGATAGCTCAGTTATTGAGAGGAAATAAATCTGGCTGGGGAAAAAAAGAGAGAAAAGATAATACACATGCTTCTGTGGCAGCAAAATTTCAAGAGCTACAAGCAAATGGAATGCCAAGTCTGAGCATATTTGGGGAAATGTTGAATGGGCCTCCCAGAGTCTATGTAAATGAGTATGAGTAACTTCCTGAGGGAAAATGAGCTCATCCTAGGAAAAGGAATCAGCTCAATATTCTGAATTAGAATGTCACTGAAGTAGAACAGGAATAGGGGACAAACATCAGGATTAACTTTTCCTGCCTATGATGAAAAATGCTGAGACATAAACAGTATATTAAGGACAGGAGGGACTCCATATTAAGGCTAAGATTCCATTTTAAAAATCAGGGAGTTATAAGGTAAGATTCCTAACATATTCTTTGGTAACCAGCCAAAAACTCACCCTATCATAAGGCAGGGGAAGCAGTCTTAACTACTCTGTTCCCAGTGTGTGAGGGAAACTACTATCTTGGAGAGGAACCAGATCAATAAATTCCTTGTGTTAAGTTTACCTTACAGAATTATCTAAAGGTCTGACCGTAGATAGTGACATATCACCGGAGACAGCATGAGACCACAAGTCAAGTACACACCCAACAACCCCCATTAATCCATTCTTGAAAGCCTTAAAAGACAGAATCCTAAGGCATCCTCTCTGAGGTTGCCAGCATTCCCCTTTTTTCAAGTGTACACTTTAAAAAAAAAAAATCTTACTGCTCAACTTACTGCATTTTGTCTCTGTGCTCTTCCAGTGGTAAGCATCTTTGTTACTTTACTATTTCATTCTATTTTCTAGACTTAAGCACAAGTCTTCACTCCTTCTGTTCTACTTCAGGTAAGTAGGGAGGGGCTACTGAGTGCTCTGCTTTGGCCTGCAAGTTCCCGTTGCCTGGGTGACACAGACAGGACTGTGGCTATACAGTCATGCTCCTTAGTAGCCTGCCTGAAAATCTCCTTTCTGTGCCTTTGGGAAGTTCTCAGAACATAATCTCAGTCCATCCAGCGCTCTGCAGCTCCTCCAAATCCTGGGGTGGTAGGGGCTTAGTCCCCATGCCGTGCAGATTCAAGTGGACACTGGACACCAGGTGACCCTGGCTTCAGGATTTGGCAAGGGATCTGTCCCATGCCGAGCAGGAGTTCAATGAACTTCCCTTTCTTCCCTCTACTCTTCCTTGCACTCTGCTGCCTGCAAGGCTGCTGCCATTCACTAGTACTCTTGCTCTGATGAAATTTTCCTTATGTACACTTGTTCTACCTGCTTGAGAATTCTTTCCTGTCCAGAGTCAAGAAGCCTCCCCATCCAGGTTGAAGTTTCACCTAGTGCACAGGGAGAGACTTCCTCAGATGCAGCTGCCTGGCAACATTACTAATTATTAAATACGGGTAGGAAAAGCAATTTCTGAGTTTAACAGAGTATTTATCTCTTGGATTTGTTTCCTGATCCAGATTACCAGTGTCTTGCCTGTGTGGTATTTTATTTTGAAACAGTTCAGTGTGAACAATGTGACATATATGTGTAAATTAATTTTAACCTGTATCTAAGGGTTAGTATACTCATTGGTTAGCATTTGAATTTCCCTAATCTTCAACCCACCCTACAAAAACAGCTAAGAAAGTATTTCAAATATCCTTATCATAATCTAGCCAAGCACACATCCTAAACACCCCTAATTTCACCACTGAAAAGTTATTTCTAACATGTTTTATGCTGATTAATCAAGTCACATTACTCTGATGTTTTTTTAGGAGAATCTCACATTAAAAGGAGAAAGAGACCTTTTCCCGTTTCCCAGCAGCAGTGGAGGGGGCAGGTCAAGTTCCCCTTAAATCAACCCTGGATTACGGGGACTTCCTGGGGGAGGCAGCAGAGCCTGTTGGACGGGCAGTAGGGCCAGAGCGGTGGTGGTATCTGGTGGAGGCAGCGACATCCAGAAAAAGAGATGGGTACAGTGGACGTGCTGGGGAGCCTTGGTAGGTCCAAGAAGTTCAGGACAGTCTATGAACAGGGCAGCACCCAGAGGAGGGAGGATGGAGCAAGAAGATAAAATAAAAATATCAGAAGTCACTAATGAGTCATCTCTGAGAATGCCCACAAATACTTGGTGGAGTTTTTGTTGGCCTTTGAGGCCAGAACCTGCAAACATGGGTTGTGTATGTATAATTGCATTGGAGTGGAACATTGTGCATGAATATACCTAATTGGCATACAAATCTGGAAAGGGTCTCCCCAAGGCTTCCAGTACCACACTGAGCCCATCCAGAAACTGTTGTCTTGACTCCTTAGAAAGAATGAAAGAAGCATGATAGAGACAGGTTGTCATAGATGCATCCAGTTCCCAGGAAGGCACATAACATAGTTAATATAGCTGAAAGGTGTGCAGCTGTGACTCCACGTGTCTTGTATATGACTCCAGGCATGGCTGGGGATACCTGCCTAAGGTCAAAGCGTGATATTCAATTTGGGAAACATGTTGGAGTGGAAGAGGTAAATATTCGAATCACCTGGAAAATCTTTTCAAAACACAACCTCCTCAGGCCCCACTCTGGTTCTACTCAATCAGAATTTCCGGCAATGGGATTGACAATGAGTGTGGGAGGCCAGATAATTCTAATATGCCTGGAAACCCCCATTTTTACTCTGGTAGAGAACAAGGCTTGTTTACAATGTGCTATTGTCTAAGGAGAAGGAGTTGCAAGAGGATGCAGAGGGAGAGAACAGATTCACAAGGAAGAGGTCAAATCATCAACAAGGCAGAAAATTTGTGTATTTTATACACATCATCTCCAGAAAGTATCTCCCTATATAAATATATATATATATATCAGAAGTAGTTTTCTTCTCTCCTTTTTTCCTTTGGATGCAATATATTGTGTGAATTTCATCTAGCCACTTGCCTATGTTCTCTCATTAGTCCTAAAATCACAGTAGGTACTATAATCTCAAATTTACAGGGACAGAAACTAACAATTGCAGAAGGGTAAGTGAGGTCTTAATAATCATACAGCCAGTAAGTGGTGGACCTGGGCTCTGAACACACCTCTGCCTGATTTTTAAGACTATAATTTAAATATGAGAACAAAATGAGCAACCCAGGAAAAATATTACAAAGACAAGATCATTGAAATTAAAACACTATCCAGAGAAGGGAAAAGTGAGAGCCCATGGTCCCCAGGTGTCTCTAGAATTAGAAGGTAAATGGAGGGTCAGGGATTTTTAGGGGAGAGACGGGGAATGTTTGCTCATGTGAACAGGGGATTGGGTAAAGAGGAACAGGCAGGAGATACAGAGACTGGGACTCCAGGGTCAGGTGGGAGGGAAGATGGGCAGGGACATGGATGGTCTGAAAGGGAACAAGAACAAGAGGAATGGAGTGTTCTGTTCTCTGGAGAAAGAAGGCAAGACAAGGTGCAGATGGAGATGAGCCTGAAGCTGGAGGGTGATGCAGATCGCCTGAGGTCATGACTGAAGGTCACCAGTTCTATGTGGAGTAGACCATAAGGTGTGGCCAACTGCAGAGGGAGAGAAGGGATGTTCTGAGAGATGAAGTAATTTCCTTGAGCTTCTACGCAGGCGAGGGGCTGATCTAGGCTGCAGACAGGTCTGTCTCAGACCCATGGTTCTGTGCTTTCTTCAACTGCAGCAATACTACTGGCTATCTTTGTGCAATATTGTCTAACCAAACCCTGATATTATACCTTTCTAGTTAAGTTCACTACTTGAAAAGTGATTTTTGTCACAATTAATTTGATGGATGCTGGAGACAAGACAGCTTTTTACATTAAACTAATTGTTTCCACTTTTCCACAGTCATCTCTTTGCCTCCAAGATGTGCTCCCCCAAGTCCCTGGCTAGTTAGGATTAGGATCTGTGATCTTGGTCACCTCATGTGAACTTCAATTCAGGAGGAAACCCTCACTTCTTTCCTTAAATATGTATGATTGCCATACATTTTTGGTCTGCCCCACTCCTTCAATTATCCTTCGAAAGAGAGGTCTCTCTTCTGGGATTTTTGTCTACCATTTGAATCTGCAAGAGCACAATAGGAAAAACAGATTTCCCGTTCCTAGCAGCTCATGCCCTCTCTAAAAAAAGCACAGCACGTGCACAGCTTCCCTTCCTCAGGCCAGCGTGTATTCATATTCCCAGAGAATCCACTGGATTTGTGAATGCTGAGTCCCCAGAGTCCATCAGAGTCTCTCTCCACATGTCATCTTGTATGATGATAATAGTGCCTTCCCTGCTACAATCTCATCGTAGAAACCCCAGCCAAACCCCCTAAAGAAAGATCCCACAGATGTTCAGGAAAACACAATAAGCCTTGGCTGATTAATTTAATATCCTTTGGAGACGTTCTATAGATCACTAGGCTGCTGTTTTATTCTGGAAGTCATAACCTCCACCATTCTCCCTCCTGTAGTGTTTTTCAATTCATCTCGGGGCAAGGCAGGTACACCCAGGCACATGAACAAAAGGGCTGGAACATATGCCACTGCCTCCCTGATAAGATTACCAGTGCCTGGGAAAGAAGCCTTCAGCAGCAAAGTTGAAATTACACTCGAAAGGACAAATGATGGGGGGAATTATAAACCATTTCACATCTGCCAAATGACTTTGTATAGATGTGATTTTTTAAGATACCAACTTTTTGTTGCTATGTTATTGGCCTAGAAAAAAGACATTCTTACTTTAGCTTTCCACAAAAGAAACAAAGCAAACAAAGATACCTATCTAAAATCTTTAAAAAATATATATTATTGGGTAGATTTGTTTTGTTACCCCATCTAGTAAGTGTATTTATAGTAGGGGCAGGCAAACTTTTTCAGGAAAGGTCCAAAGAATAAATATTTTAGGCTTCTTGGGCTATATAGTTTCTGTTGCAACTAGTCAAATCTGCTATTATAACAAGAAAGCATAGGTAATATGTAAATGAATGACATGATTGTGTTTTAGTAAAACTTTACTTATACAAACAGGCAGTCGGCCATATTTATCCCATAGGCAACAGTTTGCTGAACCCTAGAATGTAAGCTACATAAAGGCAAATGTTTGCTGATAATTAATGAGAAAAAATACCCACCATTTTTGAGAACTAATTATTTGCTAGGCATTGTGCTAAGAATATATAAACATTGTCTAATGAGGTGGGTATTACTGCCCCATTTTATAGACTGAGAAAGTAAAATCAGAAAGCTTAAGCAATTTACCCAACATCACATGGCCAGGTAGTGGAGTCCTGTGGCCTTTCTGTTGGCGAGGGCGGCATGATGGATGCAGTGAGCCCTCTGAGGCACCCAGCTGGGATCTGTGTCACACCACTTATGAGATACCTGGGCCCAGGACCCCAGGAATTGTACTCTCCTTCCATTCACATAAAAGCTGAGATACTGAGCTGTCTTGGGGCAAGAATTGTAACTGTTGTCCTTTATGTTTCTGGAAGAGTGCTCAGTGATGTGGCCAGGTGAGCTTGTGCTCTGGAGTCTGAGCGTCTGGGTTCAGTCTCAGTCCTGCTATTCACCAGCATGACTGGCAGGCTGGTTTGTCTCTGCACCTCCTGGGTCTTCCTGTGCCAAACAGGGATAGTGGTATCACTACCCAGGAGGTTGTTATGTGGATTAAAGGAATCAATACATGTGAAATGCTTAAAGCCTTATACGAAGAGCATTGCTATTTTAACACCAAAAATAGGTCATTGCAAAAAGAAGTTGTTTCTACGTGTGACTGGCTGAGAAGACTTGTGATCAGTGCAGATGAAGGAGAGAAGGAAGAAAATGAAAAACAATGGGAAAGAGACGACTAAGATAAAGAGTACTAGGAATACACATGAATGACATGAGTGGGGCAAGAGCAGAGGTTTTGAAAATGACATCTCGTGCATGGAATGATAATATCTGTGATTAAAGGAAAAATGAACGTGCTTAAGACCCCACTTTCCCCAAGGCAAGTGTGATAATTTCCTTCCAGCCCTGAGGCCCGTTTGATAATTTCCTTCCAGTATTTTATATCTGTTATGTGTTCTAGAGATGCTTTTTGTGTTTTCCAGCCTTTCCTCTAATAGGAAAACAATAATCATTGGGCTCCATTCAAGGCAAATGAAAGAAGGCCAGCCATTTCTTAAATATTTCTGCACAGGGAAAGACCACATGTTCCACCTGCCCATCCTGGTTACTCTCCTTGCCTCTTACTCTGCTCTAGCAGTTGCTCTGTGCTTTTGTCTCAGTATCTCTGGTGAACACTTCCTAGGCTTCTGCTGCTGGCTTATGTCAGCTTTACTGCCAGTTTGAGGACCAGCCCTTCCCGCTAATCCCCACTGCCCAGCCAGCACAAGGTAGTCATGTTTAAGAGACTTTAAAAATCTTGAGGATCAAGGAGATTCAGGAAGATGGCAGCGTGAGTAGGGCGGTGGAAATCTCCTCCCAAAACCATATAGATTCTTGAAAATACAACAAATACAACCACTCCTAAAAGAGAGACCAGAAGATACAGTACAACAGCCAACATTTATACTCATTAGACAATGAGTAACTTCTTCTGCTACATCTACATCTGCAAGAACTCTATACCTCAAGAAAATGGTAAGATACGAAGCCGTGACCCGGCGGGACCCGAGCACTCCCCCACCCCAGCTCAGCAGCGGGAGGAAAAGAATCAGAGTTGGGAGGGAGTGGAAGCACAGGACTGCTAAATAACCAGCCCTGGTGATCTGCACTGGGAGCACAGACACACATCGCATGGTGTACTGGATGTTAGAGAAACGGAAAAGTAAAACCTGAGATGGACACTGGGAGTGGGTCCCCACAGCCGGCTCCCCTGGGACAAAAGAAAAGCAGGCGCTTTCTAAAAGTCTTAAAGGGACAAGGGCCCAACAGCTGAACAAAATCGTCCCAGCACACTCAGCCCAGCAGGCTGGAAATCTTGAGGAATTTCAGGCCTCCTAACCCCCTGCCAGGTAAAGCAGCCCTGAAGCACCTCACAGTGATAAGCAGCCTGCCATTTGTTCCCTCCTGCCGGTGAAGGCTGAATAATGTCCTGGGCCCAGGTATCTCATAAGTGGTGTGACACAGATCCCAGCTGGGTGCCTCAGAGGGCTCACTGCATCCATCATGCCGCCCTTGCCAACAGAAAGGCCACAGGACTCCACTACCTGGCCATGTGATGTTGGGTAAATTGCTTAAGCTTTCTGATTTTACTTTCTCAGTCTACAAAATGGGGCAGTAATACCCACCACATTAGACAATGTTTATATATTCTTAGCACAATGCCTAGCAAATAATTAGTTCTCAAAAATGGTGGGTATTTTTTCTCATCAATCATCAGCAAACATTTGCCTTTATGTAGCTGCAGAGCAGCCGGAGCACAGCACCGCCCACGGCAACCACACAGAGTCTCCTCCCAGCGTGCAGCTAACCCGGAAAGACAGCAAAAGCTGAAGCAAGGTCCAGAAAGTGTGAAGGGGCCGTCCTGGCAGCAGAATGCACACAGCGTGGTTGTCATGCCCCCGCAGTGCTCTAGGCTAACCTGATGGTGGCCCCACCCATGGCAGCTCAGGGGATTATCCCAGAGACTGCCTCCCAGTGTGTGGGTAACCAGCACAGGCTGCAGAAGCCAGAGCAAGGTCTGGAAGGCCCCAAAGGGCCCATCCTTGCAGTAGAATGCACCTGGCATGGCTACCACGCCCCCGCAGTGTTCTAGGCTAACCTGAGGGTGTTCCTGCCCATGGCAACGCAGGGGATTATCCCAGAGACTGCCTCCTGGTGTACGGGTAACCGGCACAGGCTGTGGAGAAGGGCAAGGCAAACAACAAACAGGAAGGGACTTTGTTCTCCCAGCTGACACACATGCCACCTGCCTGAGACCACTTCTATTGCCATGAAAAGACAGAAGAAAAGTTCAGTCAAAAATCACTCAGACAACGCCAGAGAGAGGGCCTGGTGGGATAGATTTAAACAATATTCCTGAAAAAGAATTCAGAATAAAATAACTATGCTAATGGACCTACAGAGAAATATGCAAGAGCTGAGGGATGAAGTCAGGAAGGACATTACAGAAATGAAACAATCGACTGAGGGGCTTAAGAGCAGACTGGATGAGGTGCAAGATACTGTTAATGGAATAGAAATCAGAGAACAGGAGTACAGAGAAGCTGAGGCAGAGAGAGATGAAAGGATCTCTAGGAATGAAAGAATATTAAGAGAACTGTGTTACCAAACCAAACAGAACAATATTCGCATTATAGGAGTACCAGAAGAAGAAGAGAGAGAAGAGGGGATAGAAAGTGTCCCTGTCTTCTTTTGAAAGTGTTTTTCCACATGATATTTAATGACTGTATAGTGTTCCACAGGCTGTGGTAGATGTACATAATTTGCTTAATCATTCTTCTTTCATTGTACATTTGGCTATTATAAACAGGGTTGCATTGAACATTCTTGTATTTAAATCTGTATCCATGGTTTATAGTATTTCCTTATGATAGGTTTCTGGGAATGAAATGATGAGTTCAAAAATATATGAATATTTTTATGGCCCTTGTACTCTTGCCAAATTGTTGTCCAGAAAGATTGTCCCAATTGTGTATGTCCACCATAATGTATGAAAGTGCTTAGTTTGTCAAATCATCCCCAGCAATATCATTTATAAATTCCTCTTTATCTGATAGATGAAAAATAGATTGCTAGTGTTATTTTACATTATGCTTCTTTGATTACTGGGTGAGTTAAAAGAAAATTTTAGAAGCTGGGTTAGCAACTACGATTTCCAGCAATAGATATTACAATCATTAATATGTGTAAGCTTTCTGTACTTTTCTTTAAGACCAATACCCCTGCTGCTGAACAGAAGGCTATGATGGGTTATTCAGCCCAATCTCTGCCATATGTTTGGTGCTTATTATTAAGCCAAACTACTGAGCAAAGAAAGACATAATTAGCCTTTTGGGGAATTATTTTAAGCCTTCAGCAGTAAAAGACCTTAAGTTGATTTATTTCCCAGAATCTATTTGATTTTGATGCCTTTTTAGGTCAAGTCAGACTAAATGACCAGGTATGGTTTCAACCTTCTGTGAAGGACTTTCTCAAGTTCTAGGAGATGTTAAAAAATAATCACCTTAGTGCCTTTGCACATCTCCAAGATACCATTTGAAGACAAAAGAGTGAGTCATTTGAAAGGATATAGAACCACTGGGGCACTAACAGAGACAGCACAAGCTAAAATTATCTCAAATTGCCAGTGGTTGGGATTGACGCACTCTGCTCTGGGTTGAGGGTGCTGTAAACTCAGCTGAGGGGAACTCGGCCTTTGCTTCTAAGGCGGGAATTAGGAGAAGGCGCTCTCTGTAACACAGACACATGTTCTCTCATGGGACTGACTTAATAAAAAAAGCTGCCTCTGCTGATGATTATCTTATGCTGGACTTGAATCTCTGCTTCCAAAACAAAAGCAAGTTGGCTGATTCTAAAGCCAGCCTACACATTATTATGCTCCCAAAGACTTGTTTTGCAATGATAGCACTTGGAAACACATTGTAATTCTCATCCTTACTCTCCACCCTAATTGTTGTCTAGATGGTTTTGTTCATTTGGGCTGTTATTCATCAATGGCACACTTGGAAACAAAATCCTGAGGTTGTCACGGGTCTGCACGGGCATTTACATAATTCTCAAATGCCAACATGATAAAAACTGTACAACTGTTCCTCAGGACAGTAGCCAGGCTGCCCGTGGCAGTTTCACACACAAATGACTAAACACATCGACTCTGGAAATAGATGCAGCCATGTGAGTTCACTGATTTGCCTTTTCTTGAAAAAGTTTTTGGCAAGATTAACTAAAACCAAGAGCTAGTTACTTTGAAAGATAACATAAGGGTAACCATCCCAAAATGTCCCTTGGTCTTGCAATTGCAACATGTTGGGGGAAGCCAGAAAGTGAGAGTGTAGCAATGCCTGGATGGAAGTCTGTAGCTAGAGGCCATACCTGTTAGCATGCCCATGCAAATATTTATTGGGAAAATGGGTATTTTTTTAAATGAGTGACTGAATGGACTTACAAATGAACGAATGATTGGAATGACTGCTCTAGTTCTGTGTTTCCCAGTTTATGAGGCGGCACGCAGTGAGCAGTAATGCTAGTCCCCATGTCTGAAGGACGTATGAGGTGCTTAGCTCTGTAGTGACTCTTCCCCACACCTCTCCTCATGTATTCTTCACAATGGCACCATGAAGCAGGTATTTCTATTTTTGTCTCAGAGACGAAAAGACTGAGGCTTAGGAAGGGAGATGTGACTAGTCGGGAGCAGGATGCAAACCCACATCTGCTGAATTCCAAAGCTTGTGTTTAAATAGCCCACATCCAAGATTGTTGCTCACTTAACAACAGGTCAAGTTCAGTGAAAGGTCATCATCTTTTTGTGGTCTCAATTATCATTTTCCCCACCACCAAATTGGATGTTACCAGGTTTGGAAGTCTCCTGAGAGATCACCTGGCCCAAGTTCCCCTGTTTTGGAGACGGAGAACCCAAGATTCTACCCCATGTTCATGGCCATTCAGCTGACCTATGAAGTGTGGTGTGAGTCTGGAGCAGGCAGCTATCCCTGACCTGACACTTTCCCCGCCTCATCACTTTGGAGGTCAGGTCAAAGTGGGAATCACATAAACTAAAATAATGAATTTGGATCATACATATTTTCTAAAAATTGCTTTAACTCACCAAGGTAGATTCATCTTTGTGCCGTTAACTCTCACAGTAAAAATACAGTAAAAAGACAGATGTACGAGAAGTACTTTCACTGAAAAACATCATTGAAATGGTGAGAACATGATGAACTTACTAATTGTGCAATATTTTCAGCAAATATTTGAATATGGCCTTTTAAAATATTGATGTGTATGTTGCTTAAAAGTTCCCAGTGGTGGGAGAAACTGACTACATGTAGCTGTTAAAGCTAAAAGCAGGAGTGAAGTTAAGCATGAGAAATATCAGCCACCAATTCCTGCTGATTCATCACTCTGAACTGTGTAAACGGGTCTCCTTACCCTCCATTCCTTCTGGCTCTCCTTCCACTGCTGAGCCCCTGGCATCCTTCAGCGGGACCAGTGTGCCGGCTTCCCCTCAGGTTCCTGTCCCTCACAGCTTCTCAACGGTGTTTTTGCCTAAAACACAGCTTGACCACAGAAGACTTTCACTGGCTCCTCCATGGTCAAAGCTGCATTGGATGGCTTCCTAACATCATCTCCTTCCTCTCCTGCCTCTCTCCTTATGCTTCAGGAACATGTAGCTGGTAAGAACTCCTCATCTAGAAATAGCCACGTATAAAATTCTCGGGCAGGCTACCCACTGTATCTCAGAGTTACCAATCACATCAGAGGGTCACCAGGACCTCCAGATCTTCCTCGAGCTCTGTGATTCTGTAATTTGGATAAAACACAGCTCACTGCCACCAAGATGCTTATGGAAGAAGCATGTTAGCTTAAGGAAAATCTAAGAAAGAATTTATCAAGGAGGATTTAAAAATATCATGAATGCTCTCCACCCTTAAAGCTGAGCCAATTCCTGTGATGACAGCCATTGTCTATCTGCCTGTGAATCTGCCCACTGGTATGAGCAAAATGGCAAAGGACACAAGGGCAGTTCTTGAGGAAACAGTGCAGTAAACTAGTGGTTATTAATCTTGCCTGTTTAGAAAGCTTTCCCACCTAGGGTTGCCAGATTAAATATAGGATGTACTTTTATTTGCTTAGTCTGGCAACTATACTCCCCAACCACCCCTTTTTTCAGTTAATGGATGCCATTTTCCTGGCCACAGGATTAAATATGTGCCCAATTACCATTCCTGCAGAGGCTGGCCCAGTTTTACACACATAACCCAATTAGGGCCAGAGTCATTTCTTGGGGTGGAAATATGCCCTTTGGCTATGGTTGCTAACTTGGGGTTTCTGGCAGCCACACCCCCGTTACAAAATAATGAGACTAAAAAAAACAAAGAGAGGTAGGGACAAGCAGTGAACGAAAGGGCCCCAGGGTGCTCATAGCTGATCCCCAGACAGTTTCTGGGGCCCTGGTTCTTGCAGCTTTCCATGGGGTGCTGTGTGCTCCCCATTTCAGTTATAGAAACTGGTAAATCTCTTTTTACCCCATTAACCTAATTTGAATTTTCTTTTCTATTACTTATTCCTGAAAGCTCCTGACTCAGATATAGAGAATTCTGGTTCTGGGTCTTATCTTTTCCTTATGTAACACATGCAAAATAAAGAAGGACGTACCGGATAGAGGTGCATGTCACCTGAACACAGAGCTCACTCACCAAGTAAGTGCGCCTACTAATATGCACCTGGAGATTTAGGATGACTTGTTGCAAAAATTAAATCCCAGACTCCTTTCCCTCTGTGTTTAGACTGTCTTCTTCCCTACATCATATGATTTACCTCCCTCAATCACAAAATCAAAGACCTCATTTTACAGGTGAAAAATCTTAAACTAGGGGAGGTTAAACAACTTGTCTTAGATCAAATAGTGAAAGCCCAGGTTTCAAATAGATTATTGTGTATTGAGATTATGGAAATCAATTTTAATATGAGCCTAAGATAATCACAAAGAGAAAGTCAACTTGTGTGTCTAAAACTCTAATGCAGTCAATAAGGAAATATAAATGCTTGTATTGCTTTTATGATTATTGATTGCAGCAAATCACAGGTTAGAGGGACGGATTGTCCGGTAGTGATTCTCCTGTCAGTCATGTCTGTGATCGCCCTCTTTCCTCTGCAGTCACATCCTGCTGCTTTGGTGACTGGCCTGCTCTGCCACAACATAGAACTCAATCCTCCAGGCCACACGGATGGATCTGGCAATGGGTCATTGCCTGAGAAAGACATAACCAGTGACACGAAGGTAGTGTAATTAGACTCCTATCCTGAGATTTGTCTTTTATTAGATCTGTTAGGAAACATGTTTCCCTCCCTGGTTGTTGAGCAGGAAGAATGTGTGTCTGGAATGTTCTGCACCCATTTCTCCTACTATATGGGAAAAATCTGTCTGCAGTTGGAGAGAAAAGAACAAAACAAAGAGAGAAGCAGAAACAAGTGGCAAACTTGGTCTTTATGACTTCCAGATCCCCAGATTCACCCATTCTTGAGGACAGATCCATCTCTGCTCTTTCTTGCTTTATGACAGCCAAAAAAAATGTCATTTTACTAAAGTCATTTTGATGGCAATTTCTGACATTTGAAACTAAAAGAGTAGTTTTATTTCATTTGTGACACTACTTTTCTTTGTTGGCATGGATTACTGGAAGTTTCCTGACTGTCATTTTCTAAGTTAATAATGATCTGGTAAGATCTAACAGAAAATCTAGGATAGCTTTAAATTCAACATACACTTTGGGGGAAAAAAGTTATATCAACCACATGCAGTATTCAAAAATAAGTTTTAGCTTTAGACTTTGCTGTAAAAAATCATTAAGAGAGAAGAAAACACACAAGAAATTTTAGACTATGTTGTAGGGTAGGGAAGGCCTTCACAAGTAAATCTAAAACCTAGAAACCATAAAGGAAAAAACACTAACAGTTGATGGGGGAAATATTTAAACTTAGAATATAAAAGCTGCTATTAACAAAATTAAAAGACAAGTAATAGCAATGGAGGAATATGTTGGCAAAATATATAGTTTATAATGAATAAATGTCCAAAACCCATAAAAAGTTCCTGCAAGTTAATAAATGAACATAACCCAAGAGGAGAATAGACAAAAGTTATAAATAGGCAATAGGGAATTCCTGAAAGAAAAAAGAGAAATGGCTTATTTCAGCCTATTAGTGGAAAGAACACAAACAAGATGTTTCAAATAAAATTGAAAAAAAAAATCAGAAACATAGTCTTTCCTTTGAGGAAACCCCTTTTGCCTGCAGTGCCCTTTCCTCCTTTGCTGGCCTGGAGTTAGTATTTTCCTATCTCGGGTCCAAGCAGAAGCCATCGAGGTCCTTTGTGCCACCAGCATGCCCCACACATGCATCCCCTCGACCCTCTGGTCACTGTATTCCGTTTGCTTACAGGATTGCTTTCCTTCACTGACCAGGGGCCACATTCGTCCCTGTCTTAGTGACTAAGAGTCTTTTTGAATTCCTGATACTTTATCTAATATGTGTCCATACAACGGACACTCAATAATGTTTGGAAAAATGAACACATTACAAATAAATGTTGGATCTACATGGACACTATTAGAATCAATACCTACATCCTATAGAAAAGTGCCTGACGTTCAATTTCATTTGGACTGTAGATATTGACACATCTTGTTTTACTCCTATGAGAATGGAGAAAAAATGACTGGGAACATTCTATATTTAATCAGTTCTACTTTACCAACTTCTGATGTCATTCTTGTGCAGGTATCAACGGATTAGTATTCCTGATGGCGTGCAACATAAAGGTAACTCCTTGATGTTTCAGTGAGGAAGTGATTCAATCATCATTTGAGAAAAACTGTCCATTCTGGCTTGGATGAAAACCTCTTCTCATTATTTGGTAAGATCCAGGAAGCACGAGCATGAACACTTGTATAAAGAGTATCAACAGCTTAAAAGATGATCCGGAGCATCTCCAGCACGCTTGATGCCTGGAAGATAGAGTGTGGAAAACACACAGCCATCGGCAAGTATGAGTCAAAAAGAGATTCAAGGAGTCAGACTTGGAATGTGAAGAAATTTAGAAACATGTTAACCAATTTTTTCACTTGTACCTTCCTTTTTATACATGTGTAAGAGTGCTATATAATAAAACCTATGTCGCCATCTAACGACTGTCTCAATAAATGTAAAATAAAAATTCTAAGTAATGAAAAGCAAAAGCATTATATCATAGTTGTACAATTGAACTAACAGTGGTTCTTTTCCTTTTATAGTGGTATAATCCATAATGGTACATCTTGCAGTCTGACATTAACTTGATGAAATATGTAATAATAACATGTAACATATGTTGAGCCCTGTTTCTCTAAGCCACTCTACACGGTGCGTTACATGCACTATATCATTTAATTGTTATAACAGCTCTATAGGCAGACCACAATTATCCTCATTTTATAGCTAAAGAAGCTGAGACACAGAACATTTGAGTGAATTACAGCGTGTGCTGTTAATCATTGCATGAAGGATGAAGCAAGAGTGATTTCTCAGGATGCATCCATTTTTGCAGGATGTTAGATTTGGGGAAAATTTTCTCAAGTGCACAATAATATATTTTAGTGCCTCCCTTGTTAAAATTATGATAAAAGAAAACTGAATAAATGTGAGCATGTATTCAAGTTTATAATTAATAAATATGGATGTCTATGGTAAATATGACAGGCCAAGTATAAATATTTGTGGTACAATGGAAGATGTGTTTGTGGAGCTGCATATAGACTAACTAGTACATCTGTGACAAGCACCCTTTGACATGACAGATTTAGTCAAGTCCCTCTGATATGATGGATTTAGCTGGAGCATGGCTCACCCATCTTTATCATAGAGCGCCTAAACACCAGCTGCCATCTCACATTTCTATAGCAGTTCTACTATATTTTAAAATCTATACTTACAGTACTACACAGAATAATTTAGCAGTAAATAAGTCAACTTAGAAGAGCCTCCTAATGATAAGTATGAACTCAAGTTAAAAAATGCTGCAGATAAGAAACAGTTACTGAACCTGTATAAGGATAAACCAACTGGAATGAATCAGCCATGTTAGCTAAGAGTGAATTAACTTTTAAGACTTCTCTTCAGCTGTCTAGCAGAGTCTGTTTCAAGCTCTCACTTGATCTTATTAGAAAACCATTTGGAAAATTGCTTTATTAGCTATAGAATATCTTTCAAGATGGTAAAAGTCAATGTAGAAGTAAGTTTTAAGAGTTTTCATAGATGTCAGGAAAAGCTGTTTTCTTAAACTCTTACATGATTTTCAATTGATGAACATCTTTGTTTCTTGAACAGATAATAGAATGATAGCTTCATCTGAAGGTTAATTAGCTTGGGAATGAACATCTGTCTATGTAAAGGGATTATCCATCATGTTTTAGAAGAATATTCCTTACTTCTAATTTTACGTCATCTGTACCTCCTCCAATACCATCCACTTTAAGGTGGAAATACAAATTTGTATTTTTTTCTCTTCACATAATTTTCCTGGTGGTGGGTTGATAGTGTCAGAAGTAGTGGTCCTCAAACTCTGAAGGTACAGTCAGATTAGTGATTGCAATTCAGAAGCAGGGGTTTTAGATTTTTCTATTTCAAAATCCATCAGGGCTTAACCATTTGTGTCATGTAGGGTGGATTTACTGTCCTGCTGGTCAGGGAGAAATGTTAGATTTTGGCCAATGGGGTTTTGCATCAGAGGGCAGAAGGACATAGTTGCGTGGGCCTTCCTGGGGCTTTGAACCTAAGTGGCAGTGCACTAGTGGTGGGATTTCTTTTTTCTGGCACTTGTCTACCCATCCCACCCTCAATCTTCTTTTTAAATTTTTGAGGCAAGGGGAGAAGTAGGATATTCTGTTCTTTTGTTCCTATCAGGAAGGAATTTTTCACATCTCTTTTTCTGTAAATACAGAGTTGGACTAGTTACTAAGGTGTCAAGCAGCCAGAGAACTTAATCTATAACAGGTTTAGATATAATCCTATTAAATGGTTTTCTGTGTCCTTTGCAACTTTGATTAGCTAGGGAACTGCCCATGTTCAAAGCCATGCAGTTTTGCATGGAAGGAATTATGTTCCTAGTTACAGTTGGCCAGGAGGATCATGTTTTTTGTTGGTGGTGCTTTTATTTATTTATTTGAACCCTATGCAGAAGGATTTCTCTTCACCCAATATTCTTCCCTATTTAAGAGTTTCAAAGCCATCTTCATAATTCTTCCACATTGACCAAGGGATTTTTGCATCGTCACACTGCTCTGCTATCTTACTAATTCAAACAGGAGGCAGCAAGCACCCTCTGTCTCCTACAGCTGAGTTAAGGATCATTACCCTGTCTGCTGCTCCCAGCTACACTTCATGCTCACGGTGCACCCTTTTCACTATGATGTCAGAATCAAATGCCAAAGAACTGAGCAACATTTGATCCTATGCTGGCTAACACAGGTCTTCCCCCCAAATAAGGAGGCTTCAGACACAGATGGTAAACTAAGAAACCACATCTACAAAGGCAATTTGGAAGGAAGGGTGACAATCTGAAGCCTTTCCACTTTTTATTATAACCTTCCCTCATTTTTATTTTCCTCTTTTACTTTTCCCCCCTCTTTCTCAGCTTTTCTTTCTTTGACCTCTTTATTTTTCTTCTCAGTTTCTTTCATCTTTTTTAAAAAATGTAATTCTAAAAGTATAAAAAGAGCTTTATGAACTTTATCTGAGTAGTTCTTCAGCCAGTGGTGTTTATCTCTCTCTCTCTCTTCTTACCTACCAAGACCTTAAAAAATTCTTTCCATTCTTAGATGCCATATTTAAAGCCATTTTTTAAAGTTTCACTTAAGTAAACATTCCTTCCTTCCCCCTGCTCCTTCAAAAATTCATCAAAGATATATAACCTCCTATCAGAACTTCTGATTGGCAAGACATAGTCAATGTCAACCTCAATATTCTACCCAAAGTGGAGAAACTTGAAAATTAGTGTTTTAGGTAGTTTGTGAAGCCTGGATCTAGGTGACTTTGTTGACTACCCAGGCAATGACCAATTATATCTGGTCGGATTTACCTTTATCACTTACAACAACAACAACAAAAAAAAGGAAGTCATGGCTTACCAAACGAGATAGTCATGACTGAGTAAAGAAAATAAAAAAGATTTGTATGCTATTTTGAATTTATTCATCATAATTAACTCATTGTATTGCAAATTTGATGGCACTTGGTGATCTCACCCCATCTTTGATACTAACAATGGGCTGCTGGCACTGTCCGTCAATGAATCGGAAATGAAAACACACCAATAACTTGTCCTGAAGAGAAAGTAACTCTGTGAAGCTTGTAGATGATGAATTAGTAAAGACTTGAGAATTATGAATTGTCTTTCTCCTGTGTATTCTTTATTTAACTGAGGGATGGCAATGTTTACTGTAGTTTCATAATTATTGCAGGACTCTTCTGAATTCAATTATAGGGCTCAGAATGTATTTCTGAGCAATTAAAAACATTCATTCATGTATAAAATCCACTTATATTAAACTTAGATGCAAACAATGTATATTAAATATAGGAGTCGAGTGTTCCTTTTTTGTCTTTCAAATTTTGCTACCTCACTGAAAGCCTAAGTGATCTTATAACATATCTCACACTTCCCACTAAATTTAGCAATTAATAGATGAATAGTTCTTACTACCTTGCACAAATATGGACAGAAATTGAGTGCGTGAAGTAATTTCAAGCAGAACTATATTAATTGAGTAGATAAGTTATTCTAGCTTATTTAAATCCAAAGATAGTGGTAGGCAAGGCACTGATTATAACCCAACAAATTCTATTAGCCTGTTATATTACTTTGACTCTTTAAGATTGGGAGAAAGAGACAGGCCCCCATTACCCTCAGTAATGAGGATTCATGATAAAAGTACATAGAAGCAATGAGCTTCTTAGCTAGCCAGATACTCCTTGTTCCAGATCTTCTAAAATGGAAAGACACCAGACAAAAGGGAAACCTCCCTGCATCATTTGGAATGCAGTCTAGCCATGTGGCCTGCCTTGTAATTAGCATCTAGGTTCCCCCAGAGAAAAGACACTTTACCCCACACCATACACAACAGCCCTTTGGGCAAGCTTCTGGGCGCAACTGTTTCAGAGGCCGTCATCCTCTGTAGGTAGAGCTCATGTGCCCATCTGTGCTTGCGGTATTGTGGTGGCAGGGCTGTATTCACTCAACACATAAGACATTAAATACAGGAGCTTAATGCAGATAAGTATCTCTAGATTCCATATTTTTTCCCCTGGCAAGAAAGAGTGATAACAGATGACCACTTGGAAACTTTATGACTTATTCAACATATGTGTGGGCCACATGGAGGAGGGATAATTGCCCTCAATTATCTGGATGAAGCAAGAAAAGTTATTGGTACTTAAAACCTCTAAAATTAAAATAATTATAGCCTAATGGACTACTGCAGAAGGACAAAAGTCTTGGATTTTATTTTCAAAATGATTATCAAAAGACTTATCTGTCATGCTGGAATTGTAAACACAGATTAAAATAAGACTCACTTAGTAAAGACAAACCAACTAATAGGAATATATTTTTCTTCTCAGTTCCCTGTTTCCTTATCTCTACAATAGTAGCTATTCAGAGGGTTGTTGTGAGGATTAAATGAGATAATACATATAAAGTATTTAAAATAGTCCCTAACATGTGCTAAGCACTTAATGTATATTGGATATTATATTATTAGTAGTAACTACAAATACACAACAGAGAAAATTGCATACCAACAGAGAAAAACAAAGATTTCTGAAGAAGGTAAATATTCTGAATCTGCTAGATAATCTATTAGACGAGTACAGGTTTTTAAAAATTGAGACTGGAAAATATAGACGAACTTTGCTATTCGACGTGTGTGGTCCATGGACCTGAAGCATCACTTTGTAAAGGAAGCCACGTAGCAACAGCAGAAAGAGCAAACATGAGCACCTTGTATGCGTCATTCTCTCTCACTGCCGTCAGCAGGGTAAAGGTCAAATGTGCTACTCTCTGTTGACCGAGGAGCAGAAGTGCTTCCCTCAAGCCCAGTCATTCTATCTTTGCCTAGCTTGCCTTGTACCCTAAAAGGAAATCTGCACAGCTGAAAGGTCGGTTTTCTTCTCTCCCTTAAGGCCAATTCTTTCTAGGATATTTAGACAAGGCTTGTCTGCTCTCTGCTTTGGGGGTCATCGCTCGATCATCACCCCTGCCTGGCCTTGTTCCTCTCACGGCATCTGCTTCTCTGTGCTTCTGGATGGAAGCAGGGCTGAGGGCAGCAGTGGTCATGTGCTGGGTATCCTCTGCCACACCCACGGCAGAGAGTTGTGAGTGCATGAAATACACAGCCCCTGGTCATGAGGAAATCACTGCCCAGGAAAGACCCAGGTTGGCGAGAAGTGCACACACATACACACACAAACACCAGCACCATACAGCACCACCCACACCATAACACACACCACACATACACAAACACACCACACCACACACTCCACACACCACATACCACCCCCACACACACCCACACACCACACCACACACACACATACACATCCCTCTCTCAAGGAGAAACATAGATTCTCAGGGAAAGTACAATCTAAATCAATGTTTTTCAGTCTGTCATCAATGAACACACTTCCAAATATCCATGAAAGAATTTCTTCCCCTTTAAAAACAAAAGAGGACTTCTGTTTAGAAATACTGATGTAATCTCATTGGACGGAGTAGAACTCTTGCTAATTGTCCCATCGTTCAAACCTTCCTGTCTCACAAGAGTGTTATTTCACGCGTCACAGCCTCATCCTCTAAGCCCTGCTCCAACTCAGTGCGACGCACCTTGCCACCTGACGGCTGCTCCGCTGGTCGCCCTGCAAGGGCTGCTCAGTCTCCCAGACTTGGAGCGAAACTCTTCTTTCTAAACCTGCCTACCGGGTAGGGCAGGAGGCCTGGCTGCCGCCATGGTCTGGGGCTTGCTCTTCCTGGAGGCCACTGGCATCAGGCTGGCCCCTTTCTTGTCTGAGGTTGAAGTTGACTGAAGCATTAACGGGTCCCTGAGGAATTAAAATGGAGTAGAGGGAAACTTTTCTTTCTATGGTATCTAGTTTGGGATGTTCACAGACATTTTCCAAAATTCTAGAAGAAAATCATTTAAAATTTCTGATGTGGCAAAAGAAATACAGGACTGATATTCTCAAGACCTGGCAGTGTGTCCTATTCCTCAGCCTCAAGCCCTTTAACTATAAAATGAGCTAAAATCCCTCACAGTGCTGAAAAAACAGTATGCTGCTCTTAAATATGTAGTACATGATTTATTTTATGTTCTTTCATACTACTTATTTTAAAAAAATTTTACTCTACCTTGTCTCAGAATGGATTTAAGGGGCTTTAACAAGGCTACATAAAAAATAGCAAGATAGCATAAATTAGAAATATGTGAAGAATAGGGGAAAACAAAAAGAGGGACATAAAATGGAGTCAGGCTGTGTTCTCCACATCTGGGTGTCCCTTGAAGTCTTGCCCTCTTGCTTCAGGAAGACATTGAAGATTGTTTTTACACAGAGATAAAGCATATGAAAGGAAAGAGACATAACTCTTCCTATAAGCAAGTGTGGAAAATTTTGCCAAGGACCATTGTTCTGCCAAAAATTTTATCAAGGACTTTGTATAAGTCAAAGACAACTTTTTTTTTTTGAGAGAGAGTGATAAGTATAATCATTCTACGCATTTTTTTTATTAAGAGGATGAACCTTACACGTAAAAATATTCCGTAAGTTAGTACATGTAGGAAACAACCTATTCCAGTTCCATAGTATGGGCGATTAAAAACGGGTAGGATTCAGGAGGGTGAGATCTGCAGGAGTCTGGGGCCTGCTGTCGCAGAGAGGACACACAGCTACGGTGCTGACGAGGCTCAAGAATTTGGATGCAAAGTGAATGACTGGGCAATCTGATCTGATTTTAAAACAAGGCAACCTGATTTTTAAAGTCTGATTTTTAAAACAAGGGCTGACCAAAGAGGCCAGAAAGTAATGCCTGAAAAAGGCTTTTGGTATTTGAAGCCACATCCAATGCCTCACCTGTTCCCTGGGTAAAGGTGGTGTTTGGTGGGAAGAGTTATTAATATGGACATAGAACTAAAACCACTACCTGTAGAGGAACCAGGTAAGGTCCTTATCTCTCAAGCCTCATCTTTTGCCATCCTCCACACACCCTCAAAGCAATACTCACACACACAGACACACTGCACATACACACATTCCTGTGTACATAGACATATCACAAATACAGTTACACAGGCAGAGATATTACAAGAAAAGAAAACTATAGACCAAATCCCTCATGAACATAGATAAAAAAATTCTTAACAAAATATTAGCAATTTGAGTTCAACAATATATAATGAACATATTACATTATGGCCAAAAGTGGGTCCTCTGAAGAATGCAAGGTTGTTTTAAAATTTGACCATCATTCCATCTATTTCACCATATTTATAGACTAAAGAAGAAAAATCAAAGGATCATTTCAATAGGTGCAGAAAAACCATTTGATGAAATCCAACACCCATTCTGACTAAAGCTCTGGAGAATACTAGGAATGCAGTAACATCACACTCTGTGGTGAAAGACTGGATGGTTTGTCCCCAAGATCAGGAGTGAGGCAAAGTCGTTCCCTCACACCATTTTTGTACAATACTGAACTGGAAGTTGTCTTCAGGGAAATCAGGTGAGCAGAAGAAATAAGAGGCATTCATATTGGAAAGGAAGAGGTAAAATAGTCTGAATTCTCAGAAGACTATGATAATCTCAGAGAAAATCTGAAGGAATCTACAAAAAGGTACTAGAACTAGTAAGTTTCAAGATTTAAGGTCAATATACAAAAATCAATTGCATTTTTATATACTAGCTATGAACAATTAGAAATTGAAGTTTAAAAAAGTATCGATTATATTAGTACAAAATATGCAAAAACATATAATACCTATAAACTGAAAACTATAAAACTAGTTTTTATATATAGTATTTCTCAGAAACTGTAAAAATGTGTTTCTGAGAAGTATGAAAGGAGACTCAATTAAGGAGATATATGCCATGTTCATGGGTTGGAAGATGAAATATTGTTCAAATGTTAGTTCTTTCCAAGTTTATCTATAGATTCAGTGCAATCCTGATCAAAATCCCAGCAGGCTTTGTTTTGTATAAATTGACAAGCTAGTTCTAAAATTCATGCAGAAATACAAAGTGCCTGGAGCAGCCAAAACAACTTTGGAAAGAAGAATAAAGGGAAAGGACTTATACTTCCTGACTTCAAGACTTATTAGAAAACTATGGTGGACAAATAGATCACTGGAACCGAACAGAGACCCATATACATATATGGACCACTGTATTTCAACAAAGATGCAAAGGGAAAGAAAAAAGGTTGTTTTTCATTTTTCAACAAACTTTTTCAACAAAGTTGGGGAAAGGATGGCTTTTTCAATAACAGTGTTGAAACATTGAATATCCATATGCAAAAATATGAACTTTGATATATAACTAAGATCATATACAAAACTTTCCTGAAAAGGAATCACGAGTCTAAAATAAAACCTAAAACTATAAAACTTTAAGCAGAAAACATTGGAGAAAATCTTTGTGTGTTTGGGTTAGACAAAGATTTACTTGATATAACCTTACAGGTTATTATGAGGATTAAATAAAGTAATACAAGTAAAGCCTTTAGAAGAGCTGCCATCGAATACTCAGTAAATGTAATGTTATTGTTAAATGTATTTATTTCTTTGAAGTTTATGCATGCTTTTTAATTTGAGCCTTATAAAGGCCATTGGTGCTAGGGAGGGATTATTAGCCACACTGAAACCAAAGTTCGGAGAAATTAAGTGATTTAGGTTATTCGAGGCCACCGTATCAGACGGAAGTGAATTGGGCTTCAAGGACCAGCACAGTTGGCTAATTAAAGCTTCAACAAGTATGGGTTCGTTTTTCTCATGTACAAAAAGCTGAGTGGAGGGCATTGCTGCTGTCGTCTCTGTATCTCCATAGTCAGGTCAGGGCTCAAGGTGGGTGGCTTTGTGATTCTGCTGACGTTCCTCTCAGGTGTGTAAGAATCTACAGCATTACCACACAGCCACTCCGAAGAGGTCTGGGGCAGGGAATTTCCCTTCACGCCTTTCTCTTATCACGAAGGAGGTACCTCCTCTGGAAATCCTGAAGATTTCTCTTATATCTCATTGTCCAGCACTGAGTTATAATTTCCACCCCTGGGTTAGTGACTGGATCCACCTTCCTTGAGATGGAAGAATCTTTGCCACACCTCTGAAGAAAGTGGGATTAATTTGGTAGCAGGGAATATGACTGACTCATTACCTATGCTTGCCACACACAGATGGTCATAGAGATGCCTGGATTCAAGCCAGGTCTTATAACTTCAATTTCAGTTCACTTGCCACCACATAAAACTGCCTAGCACTGTGGCACTGTGCCAGCATTGGGCATACAAGATGAAAATCCTCTGCCCTCAAGAATTGCACTGAGAAGGCAGAAAGCAGTTATAAGAACAAACAAATAAAACACCATTTGAAATCTACCACAATAGGTATCATATCTATATGTTGTCTATCTATCATCTATCTATCTATCTATCATCTATCTAATCTATTATCTATCTATCTATCTATCTATCTATCTATCTATCTATCATCATCTATCTATCATCTATCATCTATCTTACATTAGTTACATGGAAGAAGTCTGCCTGAAGAAGTTAAGCCTACCGGAGGAGGTTTTAAGTTTGTGTTGACATTTACCAAGTAGTCTCGACAAACAGGGAATACGGAGGGCAGAGCTCAGTCCCCTTCCTTGATGTGCCAAAATTCACAGACCCGAGGTATTTACAAGCACAAAAGATATATTGAAGTTTTGGTGTAACTGACGGTGCACACATTTCAGCAACACACAAACTTAGAATGTTAGGAATTCAGGTTCTTAGACATCACTTGGTTAACCCAGCCCTGGAAATTTCTCATTCACAGCATTTTATCAGAGCCCAGAATCCTGCTTGATGCCTGCTTTCCTTACTATCTGCCCCTGCTGTCTTTTCCTGTCTGGACTCCTCTCCTCTGTCCTTCCCCCATTCCAGTTAATTCCTCATGAGGTTTGTTTGGATGGCTTGTTTCACTGTCCTGTCATACTCTGCCTTAGCGGGGTCATCTTATATGCACAGCAATGAGTTTTGTCTAACAACAACCATTCTTTCTAAAAGGAGCTGAGAGGTCCACCTGTTAAAATATGAATTGTTTTGCCCTGCAACACACAAAGAACAATAAACAGCACAAAATTTGGAAACTTTTACACACAAATTAGAATATCTTGTACTCTTTGAAGAGGCTGAATATGTGCGCTTAAAGTATGCTTAGGCAAATTGTTATAAAATTAAGTCTTGTTTTTCAAAGGCAACCTATCATACTTTTTTATAAAATATACCAAGCAGGATGCTTTGTATTTGGAAAAAGATTATGCCGGGTTGTTCTTTATAATCATTTCACTTGTAAAATACTTACATACTATAGAACTGTGTCACTTAAGTATTTACCAAGAAATGGTAACTATATTTCAAAGCCAGAACAGATTAAAGATTTTATTAAATATCAGTTATAATCTCAACATCTGTGATATCTTTTGTGTGCATTATTTTTCTAGTCTGAATACAGTCTACAGTCTGACACTTAATTTTTTTGTAAAATAAATAGGCATTAGTTGTTAGTAACCAGTGATATAATTAACATCTATAATTATTATTCAAAAGTGAATGCCTTAAGATTATAAAAATCATAAAATAAAAAAAAATTAGAGGGATGCATTAACAAATTCTAATTATATAGTTTTATTTCCCATATCTAAGTTAATATATTGATAATCATCAATACCACTTTTCAGTGATAGAATTAAGTTAAAAAGTATTCATAAAAGTATGACCGCATTTGAGGCTAGATTATAACCATGCTTTGTTAAACTTTGTTCCCCAAGAACCTGATACAATGTCCTTCACATAATTGTCTATAAAAATTTAATACATTGACTTCTTATATACAATGAAAACAGCCAGCACACAAGTTGTTAAATCCATTGCCATTATTTAAATCTTTGGTTTTTGTATTTTTTGAGCATGGTGAAGGGCTACGAATTTTTCTTTTACTCTGTATACAAGTTTAAAAGAAAAAGCTAGAGATACTGAATGTTTGCATATAGTTTGAAATAAAAGCAGAAAAGCAGAAGCCTCATCTTTGGATTTTAACTTAATGGAATGGTTAGCTATTTTTCCTGTTACATCAGATAAGGAAAAAAAGATTCTGAAAGAGTAAAGGTTAAAACCGTGTTTTAAACTAGTTTTGCAAATTAAAATATTTTAAGCTTTTGTTTTACCTGGAGGACTCGTAGAGTTTGTTTCTAAAATGTGGCATCTTGTAAATCTAACTTTCTCTCTTTCACAAGGTAAAACATTTTTTTCATGTGCCTAATATTTCATCTTTGTCTTATTGTGGTGTTACTTTAGAATTATCCTTGTAATACCTGTATTTTGAAAACTAGACTCAATTAAAAATGAAAAAGAAAACTTTCTAGTAGAAGTAAAAATGAGTTACCAACTAATATAAAATTTACACATCCTCTCCAACATCAAAATATTTGCATTTAGTTTTACATACTTATTGTAAAAGATCTGAAATGTAACATAATTATGCTTGCATTAGAAATATAAAACTGAAGAGGCTACAGTGCAAATTTAAGCAAATTAGAAAACCAAATGCAGCTTGAACAGGAAGTCTTTGAGAACAAAAGCACTGTACTGAATCAAAAAAGGTCAAAGATACTCAAATAACTGAAATGTTCTGTGTCAAAAAAGAAACACTTTTGATGTGGTTGTGACTTAGGAGTGTAAACAAATAACACAAAACACAACCCGAAATTACAGAACTACAAAACAAAAACAACTTTATTATGTCTTTCTAGTTAAAAGGAAAAATTGCTATTTCCAAAAGTTTTAAATGTAGGGTTGTGCTATTGACACTTTAAATTGGTTGGCAGTTCATAAAAGTTAAAATGATTCTGTTAAAAGCTAGGAGTGTGCGAACGAAGGGATCTAGTTATGAGAAGTATTTTTTACATTGGCTGTATGCAATTTGTAATATTTCACTGACATTTGGGTTTTTTTAAACTGTAGGTTTTATATTTAACTTGTTTTTTTAAACTTCCCTCCAGCTTTATGGTTCCATAATGTAACTTCTGAAGAGTTTGGAGTGGGAGTGAACGTCTTTTGGAAGCACCTTCCATCTGAATACTATGATAAAACAGATACCTATGGAAACAAAGATCCTACAGCAGCATCAAGAGCTGCACAAATTTTGGACAGAGCCTTAAAAACACTGGCTGAATTACCAGAGGAATACAGGGACTTCTATGCACGGCAAATGGTTTTACATATTCAAGACAAAGCCTATAGCAAAAACTTTGAATAAATAATTAAGTGAATGCAATGAATTTCATTTTTAAATACAGTTCACCTCAAATATTGGGAAAGTACAAGGTATAAAGTTTTTTTCCAAGATTGCACTCTGTTAAAATAGGAAGGATAAATCAATCTCAGATTTACAGATAAAGTGTGAAGGGGTATTTGTGTGGTCTCTACTTAACATGGGTTATGGTTAAAACAATGCTGTGCTGGGACTGCTCTTTAGCTGTCAGATGCAAATAACTAAAATACAACTTATAATGACAAACATAAGAAAGTGTATTGAATCATTATACATGAAGTCCACTGGGAGACGGGCTTGTTATTTCTGATCCCGTGATTTACTAGTGTCACCAAGAACCTCTAGGATTTTTTCCTCCTGTTTTCAACTGCAGCACTGGCATCCTAAGGCTGACTACACTCGTGGTCATGGGATGATTGCCAACAGCAGCTGGAGCTGTGTGCATCTTCATTTACATGCAGTGGAGGAGTCAGGCTAGACTCTAGGGGCCCTCTCTTTAGTATGTGAAAGCTTTCCCAGAATCCTTGGGTCTCACTGATCTAAAGTGGCTTAGACCTTTCATCCTTAAGCCAGTCATTGACACACTGGCAAAGGGTATGGAGTAAGCAGGCCAGTCGGTCTACTAGAGCTGGAAATAGAATCCTTTTCCTCTGAGGCATGTTAGGTATATGTAGGGGCAGAATGGATTTTTTAAATCAGTATTTTGATAAGGAAAAAACAGGCATCCAACAATGTCTATTACATTAACCTTTTGAGCTTTTTGAAACAGATGCCAAGGCTCAACTTTGTGGCTTTGATTTAGTGTTACGGATTTGATAGTTACCTCTATTTGATAGATCACAGGTTGTTTTTACATGTAAACAGAATTGGGAACTGGATTAGATGAAAGTTTGGATTTTGTGATTTGTCCAAACATTTAATCTGATCTTGTTTTTTCTTAGCACTCAGTATCTGCCCCTTTCGGTTTTTGAATGTCAGAAAACACATCAGTTTTAACTTATAACTATGGCTATAACCTAATTACTTTAACCTAATTAAAAGTTTTCCCCACTAAGTGCTTTACAGCCTATCCCTTTAAGGGAAAATTTTCCTTTTTTTTTAAGAACAAACACAGGAGAGATCCCAATAATACCGTAATTAAAGACAACGAGCCATTGTATGTGGATCTGTCATTCTTTGTTTTGCACATAGTAATTGTATTGCAGTGTCACTTAAGAAAGACCAAATATATTTACTGAATACAAAAGTGCCAATCTAAAGCAAACTGAGTAAATCAATTTGGTGCATTTTAATTATGGAGAAGATAATTTTCTCTATTAAAAAGATTAATCCACTCATATCCTGTGTTTGCATTTGAATTAATTTCAGGGATAATAGGGAAATTATGTAAGAAAGGAAAATATACGAAAAGTTTTTCTGAACTTCGTAGACATCTTTGAGGGGAGAGATTAGTTACTCATGTCAGAAATGAAAAGTGTCAGGAAAGGAACTGTGATATCAGCTAGATGTAATTAGTAGATTTTGATCTTTGGTCTTAGGTTAAGCAAAGAATTTTAATGATTCCTTTTCCTTGGGAAAGAAAAAATAAGACAAAACTGTTAGTTTGAATAGTATTTATAGTCAGCATTTTAATAAGTCCTGGTTGGTTTTACCTTTTTTTAATGATTAAGAAAATTGGTGCTTAGTATATATGGAGTCACGTAGAGAAAACTTTTAAGTAAAACTGAGATTACAATTTCCCAGTGTATATTCAGTTTGTTTGTGTATTTGGGAAGCAAACTAGATAACCTTAACATTCACAAAGCTTATTTTCCTCATCTTTAAAATAAGAACTAACTTGAACTTTATAGGGTTGCTACAAAAATACAAGATAATTCAGAGCCAGCATTTGGTTGATGGCTGGTGCTAGGTTAATTCTTTAAGAGATTTGAGGTAGCTCCTGTTGCAGTGTTACAATATCTAGAAAGCCAGAGATGAATGATGAACCCTTTGGGAAGATTTTAAATTATTTCCTGGGTCATAACTTTTAATGTTAAGGTCTGTTTATTGAGCCCAAATGAGACAGTTTTTAATGTGTGAAATGTTATACAGTTTGTATTAGCTGCAACTTCTCAGGAATTCCAAATCTTAGAATTTTACTGCTGAATGCTCTCAGAAAATATCTTTGAAATCATCTACTCCCGATTGCTTAAATGATTGTCCAGGCTCATACGGCTGGGAGATAGAAACTACACTTACAGTTGTGACCAGACTGGTAATTCTCCATTCTTTCTCCCTTAGGTGCAGCACATCTCAAATACTTATGCAAAGATTATATAGGTTTTCTTTAGCTAATTTGGGGGCTTGACCCAATGCGTAAATGAATTTTTTTTTTCTGCCAGCAAAACTTCTCATTGCGCTGCTTGCTAGGTAAACAAGGGATACAAAGTAAGACTAATGATGAACAGGTAGACTGCAGAGCAAAATATAAAAATGGAATACTTAACTACACAGTCAAATAAGGCAGAAGTATATCTATATCCTGGCAAGAAACTTTTCCAAGGCAACTGAGATTAACACAACTATAGGTATATCATGCTACCATTTCTATAAAACAAAGGTATGCTTTAAGTAAACATTCATGCATGCAAAGAATTAATCTCTGAAGGATGCACAAGAAACCAGTGGCAGGGACTGCTTCGGAGAAGTTAGACAGGTAGGTGGGCAGACTGGAGTTGTGTATTACCTGAACTTTTTTTGCCCCTTTAAATATTCTTTCAAAATAAATTTTAAAAATACATGTGTAGATTGTAATGGTTAGAGTTCATGAACACTTTGTCTTGGACATAACTACACTGGAATCCCATTTATTCAGTAATTAATTTCAAATGTCACACGAAATACCAAAACAAGGAAAACAAAGTCAACAAGGCTTATTTTGTATCTTTCCATACTTTGAACAGCAGCTATGTGAACATTTGGAAAGAACCTTAGTAACTAGGCTTTTCTCTCACCTATCTAAAGTTGCCAATAGATAGGAAGCTAAATCTAAAAAGGTGAGAAAAAAACATGCAGGAAGCTAGAATGCAGATCTGGATGGAGTTGGAACCGTGCTGCTGTGACTCTCCCCTGGTACTAACAAACAGATGTAGTCAGGAGGAACCAGGGCATAGACTGGCAGCCACCCACATATCTTGGGTGTTACCGTAAAGTCTTATTTCAAGCATATAGACTGAATGTTTTTGGGTGGCTTAAATACTCCTAAGTTGTATTCTATTCTTTAAAGTTCCAGTAAGTGGGATACTAAAATGATCATTTAAGTGACTGCTTGTCTCTACCACTAAGCAGCTAGGCCTCTCTGCCTTTATAAAGAGCAACCTGAATTTACAGATGAAGTCTATCTAAAGCATTTTTCCCTTAAAAGCTCTTAAATGAAGTATAAACAGAGAACTCTTTTAAGAATACTACCTTTTGTTTCATATTTTACTTTTTAAGGCTTAATCTAGTACACATTTCTATACTCACATACTGGGACTGTTTTGTCTGTACTATGTCCTCAGAACCTAGACTTTCCTTGCCCTTAGTGGATATTTAGATATTATTACATAAATGAAATAGAAATAGATCACACCATATTCTAACCAAGTCTCCCAAGGACAGCTAAAGAAATACAGATACCCCAGATGATTAGTGAAGAAAAGGAAAAACATACTTTTGAAAGATTTTGTTCTCTAGGAAATACAACAGAAGTAATGGAAATAATGTGAATTTTTGTGGAGCAATTTAAAGGTGAGAAGAGATGCCTTTTTACAGGAAATGTTCAAAGTTGCTCATTTGAAAAAACATGAAGGTTAATGAAAACATATACAAACCCAAACTGGCAAAGTGGAGAAAATACTTCCAAGTGATGATCTGAAGTTTTAACAAATCTAATACAATGCACATCTAAACAGACTTCTGTGGATTCAATTTAATAGAATTGTACATTCACGCTGTGACAGTAACAATTTTCACATTATTTGTATAACTACTTTTCTGTTGGGACTCATGACACAAAGACACGATCCAAAAGGACACTAACATTCACAATAGTTTTAAATGTGGAGAAAGAACAAATCTGAAGTATGAAACAAAATATTTGAATGTGGAATAACTTTTATGGATCAAATGTTCTCATTCAAGAAAGTATTTCTACTTTTCAACACTGTGTCTCATTTTGATGCAGTGGCGTTTCCAGGCATCCAATGAATTATTCTTAATATTCATTTGACATACAGCAATTAAAATTAAGCATTCACGTGACTGGATAGCTAAAGAACCCAGATTCTTAAATGTCTTAGATTTTTTAAAATTAATCCTTCTGCTCAAAGTCATACTTTCCCATTTTAGTTAATCCTGTAAAAATAAGTGCCTTTCCTTTCTCCCTTATTGGAGCATTCAATAATTTAGCTATTCAATACACATTGGATTTAAGGGTTATTAAAAATTTCAAGAAGCTGCCCAATTAATCAAGGCAATAAAATGCTAGAATGAAGCTGACTTGTTTCCTCATTGGGAATTTCAGGTCTTGAGAAACAGTAGGTAACTGAAGAAACTGAAGCAATATAAAACTACTTTGTCCCAAAAGTAAAAAAAAAACAAAAAACAAAAAACCACTGAGAGATACTATTCTGTAGTGCATAGAATTAAGAGATACTATTTTTAAGCATTTGGTAAATAATCCTTTCTTATAAGTCTGAATATCTGGGATGTATTTATGGGGTCATTAATATATAATTCTGGGAAGAAAACCAAGAAATTAACATTTTAATTTCTATTTTATAAATGTAAGTCCTCTGGGTTATTAAGGTACTAAGGTTCAGTGTCTTTTTTTTTCAGTCTGAAAGCAGTATGTTACTAACCTGCTTATTTTATGACCTGCAGAAGCTAATTATTAAAAAACAATAAAAAAGTGTTCACCTTTATTGTCATCACACAGCTATGTTTAATGTTGGTTGACATGCATTATGTCTTGGCTTTTCAAAATGTAGTTATCTAGGTCAGGAAAAATGGGCAGAAGAAACCTCACTCAAATTACAGAGCAGTGTTAAGCAAATTCATATTCTGAGCCAAAATTAAATCATTTTTGTCTTCAAACTTTCTCTGGTAATTTTCTTACAGTCATATAATTTTGCATTTTGGCCAAAGAAAGGCTTTCTTTTGGCAGACAAAACCATGCTGCTGGAAAACAATGACCTGGATGTACAGAATCTGTTTC
This sequence comes from Smutsia gigantea, assembly GCA_032199065.1. Classification (NCBI taxonomy): domain Eukaryota; kingdom Metazoa; phylum Chordata; class Mammalia; order Pholidota; family Manidae; genus Smutsia; species Smutsia gigantea. The sequence continues at coordinate 42,401 of JAVSCE010008099.1, read as the reverse complement.
CTTTTCAACAGAACATTAATAAACACAATATTAGGTATTTATTTTACCTAAGTTGACCTCTTTCAAAGACTTACAAAAAGATCTTAACTCTGTAGTATGTTTTTACCTAATGTACATAATTATGTTCAATTTAATTTTCTGAACTGGTTTTTGGTCAAGATTCAAGAAACCCCAACATATCATATCCAAAAATTATCTATTAAAAATTAAGCCAAAGTGTTAGTGTAATGTTTTTTAAGAACAACTTTACCCCATTGTACTTGTATATTTGGAAACAAACACATTTTGACTCAAGAAAAAAGTTGGTGACACATTAAAGAATGACTCCAGGAGTTCACAAAAGAGGTGGGATATAATTATTCCAAAATAATGAAAAACATCAGTGTGACTTTGAAGAAAAATGGAGTATTTCCACTCAAAAGTTTTGAGTGCCAAAATAGCTAATTACTATTATAGTGTCACCAAAATTAGTTTCAAACATTACTCAGAAAATAAACTATTTCTAACATTAACAACTTTAATTACCTTTTATAAGGATTACATTGAACCTTTTCTTCTTAAGGGTCTTATATCTCCTTGTAGGATTATCACAAACCACCTTTTAGACTTCAAATGAACTAATTCTAACCCAGTCCATACCAAAAACACTTCACATTCACACAAGGAATACTATTGCAGATCACACTCATATGTAGGAATGTGTACTTACTCCCCCCCCACCACCACCCCCTGCCCAAACTGACAATGCATCTATGAATGACACCTCATTCTCTTGACTAACACTCTCAAAGTGCTTAGGCCCTTCCGCTGAACAAGCACATTCATATTCCTGTAAGCTCAAAATACTTCATGAGCCCTGAAGTGATTCTCTATGGAAGGAGTTTCCCTTGCAAAATGAATTTGGCTAGTCACCTGCATACCAAAATCTACGAGTATCTGAACAAATTTCTTGTGCTCCTTTCCAATCCAAGATCTCATTGGATCACATACTTGGTAAGGTGTTACATGGGTGTGAACAATAATCCCCGTCTGTGCAAATTCTTTCAAGACTTCTGGATAAGTAACCCAAGTATTGCTTCCTCCAGAATGACCGCCATCCAGCCAGTACATTGTTCTTATGCTTTTGATAAAAGCATCTATGTTCTTGTCTTTCTTGGCTTCTTTCAACTCAAAAAGCAACTGATATAAAACAACACAACCTTTACTGAAACCAATCTAAGTGAAAGAAGCACCATGTAGTGATGGTGGATAAAAACTTATGGCAGACTCATCAGATTTCTCACAGGTCCTCTCTTTTTCTCCCTGGCAACCATTAGCAGTATGAGAACTGGATCAACAATTAGATGGTTTGGAGTCCTTATTCAAATCTTTCGCATTCTGCTTTGACAGCAAACTGTTCTGACTTAAGTTAAAAGCATTAACTAATAATGTATAAAGGTGCTTAAAAGCTCCAAAGTCAGTATTGTGTTCTGGAGCACCAAACAAACATATTATTTTTCACAAAATTGTCATAGCACCTGAATTTGTGCAAATGCATTTGGGAACACTTTATCACCCAAATATAACTACTGGGGAACCGCTGGGCTAAAATGGTGGCAACATTTTCTAGACTCCAGTTTTCCCACAGATAATTCTCAGGATGACGAGTCATAATTTCATGGTAATTCTGAAAGGTAAGAAAGATGAAACAAGCATTAAAGATGAAAGTTTTATAAAATTATTTCCACAAAATAGTTTCCAATTTTTATTGTGGAGTAAGCTGGGATGTTATAATGACCTATGGTTAATGTACTAGAAATGAAAACTATAAATGTCATTACTTTTTGGTTATAAGATTTTGAACAAGTCATTTCCTCAGTTTAAGCCTCAAGTCCATCAAAAGTCGGAGTTGTTAAGATATAGCTAACTGACAGGAATTTAAAAAGTAAAGCACTTACTTTACAAGGATTATAGATATTTTTAGTACATTTTATTTGGTATACATACCATCAATTATTCCTACACATAAATGGAAAATAAAAATTAGACTTTGAGCAATACAAATTTTAAAGTATTTCCCTATTATAGCTGCTATCATGAACCCATTCATTTTTGGATTACTCTGGCAACCTGAATGTCATATTTGATCCCAATTTTGGTATTATAAATAAAGCTGCAATGAAATTATAGGAAAATCTTTTTACAGATCTGTAATTACATCCTTAAAAATAAATCCTTAGTTATAAAAAAACTAGGTCAAAGAATTAAAGTTGGTTATATAGACTACAATGCTGTCTTCTAGAGAGGTATGTATAACTTTTATCTTTGTTACACTTGACAAGCACAGGATAACTTATTCTAATTTGGACTTAGAAGGATAACTTATTCTAATTTATTAAAAACGTGAAGTTGAAATTCTGTTAATATATTCGTTAGCTATTTGGATTTCTACCTGTCCCTGTTTGTATCTTTGGCCTTTCTTATTTGGATCTTATTTATTTATAAGCATTCTATATACCTTAGTAACTTTTTGTTTAGGTTCTAGGATATGCATACAAATTTCACTTTCTCTTTTTTATTCATAATAGCTTTTTTTAAAAAAGGGAAATTCATTCAAATTATTCAATTAATCTATAAGATTCATTAGATAGCTATTGATTGGGTATGGATCAGAAGACTAAAGCCCTGCTGCCCACATGGAGCTCTCTTATAGATACATAATAAGCAACTCTGTAAGTACAGCGACATTGTCCAACAAAAAATATACATGAGCCACGCACAATGTTTTAGTAACTACATATGAAAAAAGCAAAAACAGGTGAAATTATTTTTCATAAATTTTATTGAGCTCAATGTATCCAAATTATTATTTCAAAATGTAACCAATATAAAAAACTACTAAGAGATTATTACATTTTTTTCCTATTCAGTCTTTGAAATCCAGCGTGTATTTCACCTTATAGCACATCTCAATTTGGGCGCTAAATTTTCATCAGAATTACTTATCTAAATTTCATAAAATTTACAGTAAAAAAGTAGATTCACATACCCAAGTTGTTCAAAATACGTAAAAAGTTTTCAAGGAACTGAACTGAATATCAGTTTTTAGATTTAAATACAATTAAAAATTTAGTTCCTCAATTACACTAACACCTCAAGTGTTCAATATTTACAAGTGGATAGTGGCTGGACAGCACAAAATATTAGATGGTGGTAAGTACAATGGAGTATAATGAAGCAAGGGTTTCAAGAGCAGTGCAAGGTTTTGGAGAGGATGGAACATTATTATTTAAAATACAGGGTGGTTTCCAACAAGATGATAGCTGAGAAGGACCTGAAGGAGTGAGTCATGTTATTTCAGGCATTAGGGACTGCAACTGCCAAGCCCTGCAGTGAAAGCATGCTTGGCAAAACCAAAATACAGCAATGAAGCCAGAGTAGCTCCAGTGGAGGGAATAAGGAGCAAACGAGATTGGCACAGAGGTCACAGATACTGGTGGGGAGGAAGGGTGTGCTGATTGTGCCTTCTAAGTCACCGTGAGGGCTTTGGCTTTTGCTCTGATAAGGGTGGGAGCCGAAGGCTGATATAATCTATGTTTTGAAAGGGTCACTCTGTCTCCTATGTGTGAAGGGGCAACAGTTGAAACAGGGAGACCAGTAGGAGGCTATGGAAGTATCATCCAGGTGAGAGAAGGTGGTTTGAACCTTCAAGTGACAGCAGAAGCACAGGCAGTTAAGAAGGATCAGATTCTGAATATTTTTAAAGGTAGAGTCAACAGCATTACCTGATGGATAGGATATATGGTGTGTGTGTGAGAGAGAAACAGAGTTGTTTCTTCCTTATTTCCAACAGTCATATACCATATATACTGAACGGTTTTAAATGCACATTTCTTTTAATCTAATAATTCCACTTCTAGGAATTTATATCAATGATACACTTGCATACATGTGTAAATAAAGATATATAAGGATATTCACTTCTGCTTTCAAAAGAATAAGGCAATTCTTTGAGTATTCATATGCACTGTAAAATAAAGGCTAAAAATACCCTCTATGCTCTGCTATCATTCATGTTTAAAAAAAAAAAAGTTTGCTTCACACAGAATACCTCCGAAAGGACATGTAAATTGGTAACAGTGGTAGCCTTGGGGAAGAGAAAGGAGACTGGAGGCAATGGGATGCAAAGGAGACTTAATTTTCAATGTACAACTTTAAATAAACTGGATTTTCAGCAATATGCACATTTTTTCTTTTTAAAACCAATAAAAGTAATACTATAAAAATCTAGTGTATATTTCTTACACAGATGTGTAAGAAAAATCATCCATAAAACCACCAATTAGAAAAAATCATTACTAAAATTTTGGTGTCTAGTATTTCAGTTTTCTTTAGTATACACACATATAAGTATATACACAAAAACACCATTCCTTCAATAAAAGTTTTCACTTAATATATTTACAGGCATGATTTTGTAATAATAAATATAGACTTGTATCATGATTTCAAGACTTCTCATCAGAAAAATTACTTTAATTTACACTCCCACTGGAAGTACACAAGAGTGCCTAATTTTCCACATCCTTACCCATGATAGATATTAATTTTTGAAAAATCTTTGCTATACAACAAAATGTCTTACTTTTAATTTGCATGTTTTAATTTCTAATTAGGTTGAATATTTTTTTGTATGTTGGCAATTTTCCTGTTGTTAATTCTCTGTTCGTGTCCTTTAGTAATTTCTCTTAACAGGATGCTCAAATCCTTCTTAACAGCTTGTATTTCATTAATATTAACAGTCTGTCACATATGTTAAAAAATACTTACTCCCAGAGGCTATCACTTAACTTTTTATGAATTCTATTGTCTTCTGTACATCCAGATTTGTGAGAGATTAAATTACCATAGGAGCTTTGATCTTAAAGGGCTTATCTGAATTTTTTTTATAGCTAAGGACACTGAGAGCCTAGAAACTATACGGTTATTTGTATTATATAGCTATTTAGCTAATGAGCCAAAACGAATTCAAGATTGTATTTATGATTCTCAGGTTGGTCTCCACCATATAGGAGGAAGAAATAAAAAATCTTGGTATTTTCTTTGATTAGCCCAGGTTCCATGACGGGGGGTGGGGGTGTGAGGGGAATACGCTAAGGACTCTATGTACTATAATGTAAAAATGGGATTGTTCATGTGTCAAAGTCCAGATCTGAGAATACGGGTAACTACTCACATACCCTAAAAAGAGACACCAAACATCCCCACAGGACTGGTTAACTGGTAGACAAAGCTGGTTCTGCAACCCAAGCTATTAACCACAGCCAATCTACAGAAAAGGCTAAAGACTGTGGGAAGAGTGGGTTTTCTTTTGACAGAGTTTTCATCCCAGTTGGGAATGCAATGAATGAACTTACTCTCCTTGTGGGGGTAAAGGGGAGGGAGTGTACTTTTGCTCATTCCCAGTGGTGGTGGTGGCAAGAGAATCTCTTGGAGAGATTAAGGGGTGCTCACTCCACAGGCAGAGATGCTTACTGACCTGCAAAACTTACAGGTCCACCCCATACTGCTACTCTAATAAAGGTACAAAGGATCTTTAGGAAAACCTGACATGTGTCTCAAAGAGTTTGGAGATAATTGGTGATACAGATCCAATCTAGGTGGACTACACTTACAGCAAAGTGAGGAGACCTACAATGGGTATGAGCTGTACTTACATCAAAAATGGGGCGAGCTTAAAGTGGACATCACAAGTAAGCACCCTATAAGAACCATAACAGGATCCAGCCTAAGAAGGCTGCCTAACAGAGCACAGGAAACCCCAGGGTACACAACCAGGTGTGAAATAAAATAACAGCTACCCCCACTTCCTGGCAGAGAGCTCCTAAAACCCTTGGAGTTTCCTGGGTGATAGGAAAGTCTTTTGTTCTAATGAAGTGACTCTAGGTGGGCTCCTGGATGGGGACTGGTCACCAGGAAGACCAGATATGATGAGAAGTTTGGAACTTCAGCTCTACTCCCCATTCTCTGGAGAGGGGCTGGAAATGGAGTTAATGACTGATCATGACCGTGCAATGAAGCCTGCATAAAACCCCCAAAGTATGGGTCTGGTAGCTTCCGTACTGATGAACGCATGCAGGTGCTGGCAGAATGGTGTTCTCAGAGAGGGCATGGAAGCTCTGTACCCCGTCCCACATACCTTATGCATCTCATGTTCACCTACATCCTTTCTCACAGCCTTTCATAATAAACCAGAAACAGTAAATAAACTGTTTTCCTAAATTCTGTGAGCCACTCTAGCAGATTAACTGAACCCAAGGAGTGGGTGTCAGGAGAACCTCAATTTATAGACAGGGACTTGCGATTGACATCTGAAGGAGGCGGGCAGTCTTGTGGGACTGAACACTTAACTTGTGGGATCTGACAATAACTCCAGACAGATAGTGCCTGAACTGAACTGAATTCTAGGATACCCAGATGGTGGCACTGAGAAATGCTTAGTGTGACGGGAACGCCTATCCGTTGTCAGAGTGTTGTGACTGTGTAGTAGTATGAGTGGTAAAGGACAGACACACAGGAGAAGTAAGTTTTTTCTTACATGCCAGGACACACATGTAGGGCATGGTCATCTACATAACCTAATGTTGAAGAAAGCACAATTTTTTAAAAGCTAAAATTGGAAATGACCCAAATGTTCATGAACCACTGAATGGGTAAACAAATCATATATCCATACACAGAAAACTACCTGGCAATAAAAAGGAACAAACTACTGATACAGGCAACACTAAGAATGAATTTCCGAAGAATTTAGCTAAGCAAAAGAAGCCAGGCACAAGACTACAGACTGTATGATTCCTAATAAATAAAAATCTAGAAAAGGCAAAAGTATAGTGAAAGAAAGCAGATCAGTGGCTGCCTGGTGCTGAGAAAAGACACTGACCAAAGCAGGACACCAAGGTCCTTTTTAGGGTTATGGAGATGCCGTACAACATGACTGCGGTGTTGGTTATGTAACTGTAACATCTGTCAAAATTCATCAAATTGTAAGCTCACACTTAAGAAAAAAAGTATAATTCTATATCCTGAGGCTTTAAAGAAAAAAGTAACTCAAGAAAATTGGAAAGTACCAACTTAAAAAAATCCTGATTCCCCCCAAAATTATTACTGAGCAATAACACCATGAATAGGTACCTAAAGAAATATGAATTACTATGGCCTCAGCTTTCCTGTACTTCAAATGATAGAATGACAAGTACAGAATTTTAAAAGTGCATACAACAAAAGATGACCATGGAAGGAACATCAAGAAAATAGTGGCGTTAGGATTTAAAATCACATGGACAACTAGATCCAATTAATCCAAATGAGTCTGTGTGGGGACAAAGCTTCTAATGGTACCCCACAAAGTTCTGTCAGTATATGAAAAGAATGCTTATTTAATCTACATATGATACAAATCAAAATAATGGTTCTCAAAGGATCAATACACTAAGATGAGCTGTATCTAACAGGGTAAATTTCATACAGATAAACATTAGACTCAGAAGAATCAAATACAAACACATGGTTGAAATCTGAGCCTCAAAGCAGTTCATATAATAGCCAAGACTTTTCAAACACTTCATGCATTATTCAAAGCAACTTACATATATTTATCCAATAACTTATCTATTGAATACCATCTATATGCCAGTTACTAAGCATCACAGATATACCAGTGAAGAAAACAGACATGAAGCTTACATTGTAGTGGTGGAACCAAAATAAATAACTAATAGAGTAAATGAAATGGGTAAAAATAAAAAAGTTGACAGAGATCCTGTACATATTATGTATGACTATTAAAACGAATGCTAAGATCTCACTGAGAAGGAAACTTTTGAGCAAAGGCTTGAAATAGGTAAGGTAATAATCCTACAGATACCTGCAGGAAGACAATTCCAGGCAGTATGCGGCAAGATTTGGAGGCGAAGTGTGCCTACTGTGAGCAAGATGACGAAAGTTGCTGTGGCTGGAGCAGAGTAAAACAGAAAAAGGAGACAGAAAAGCAAAAGGGTGGAAAATGGTAAAGAGAGTGAAGGAGCCTTGCCGACGATCAAGAGGTCTCTGGCTTTTATGGTTGACTCTTGAAAAACACAGGGGTTAGGGGCGCTGACAACCCCCACTCCCAACCCCAACCCCTGCAGTCAAAAATGCACGTATAACTTTTGACTAACCAAAAATTTAACTAATAGCCTACTACTGACTGGAAGTCTTACTGCTAACAAAGAGTTGATTAACACATCTTGTACGTTATGGGTATATCACATACTGTATTCTTACAATAAAGCTAGAGAAAAAACGTGGGGAGCTATTGGAGTTTTGAGCACAGGTGTGGCATGATATGACTTACATTTTAAAATGATTCTTCTGATGACTTCTAGATATATTTACAAGGTGGAGCCACTTTATTTGTTGGTGGATTAATATACAAGATGTGAACGAGAGAACTAAAGGATAACTTCCAAATTTGTAACTTGAGCAGCTAAAAAGGAAGCATTTCTATTAACTGGAATGAAGAAGGCTGCAGGAAGAACAGATTTGTGGGCAAAGATCCAGAGAGTTTATGTTTAAGTATCTATTGAATATCCAGAAAGAAGGATCATGCAAGCAACTGGTAAGTCTGAAGTTCCAGGGTATGCCTAGGCTAGATACACAAACGCTGAAGGATGTTAGAGGCTAGGTAGTATGTTAACACCACAAGACTGAAAGAGATCACTAAAGGGAGTAAAGGTAGAAGCAAAGTGCCATAACTAAGCACTAGGTGCCCCAATCATGTAAAAGATCATCAAAAAAATGAGGGACTATAACTCATTGGGTATTCACATATTTAATCCTCACTGATACCCTATAAATTATTATTCCTATTTTATAGTTAAGGGAGCTCCAACTAGCCAGAGATTGCAGAGCTAAAAAGTGCAGAATCAGGGTTCAAACCTAGACAATCTGGTCTCAAAGCCTTTTGATGAACCATTATCCTCTCTTTCTTCTCTAAAAGACTTGGATTTTAGAGTACTTCAATATTCTGATATTCAATATCACTGTCCAAAAAAGCTAATGGACTCTCAGGCTACATAAAGAAATGATCAAAACGAAAGCAGGTATTTCCCTAACTGTAGCACTTTTAAGACCTCATCTGAAGACCTGTACTACATTCTGGCTGTCACACTTTAGAGTAGGCAGGTGTTCAATAAAGGCTAGTCCTCTTTACAACCATCATCATTATGGTAGAGGCACACAGAGCTGGTCCACAAATCTCTGGAGGTCACTGTCAGCAGTGTCATTCTGTTTTCCCAACCTAAGCAAACGGCATCAACTGAGTAAATTATTTTATCAACCGAGTAAATTATTTTAAATTGAAATACTAGTTTTTCATTTTATTTGCAATTGACTAGAACAGCAATTATAAGGACAACAGAAAAAAAACGACATACGTCTTAATCATCATTTGACTCAGGGCACAAAGTTTGTTAAGTATATCTGTTAAAAGTATCAATTTCAAAAACTATCAACTGCTTCCTGGTATGAGCCACACATCTAGCCATATTCGAACTTTACTTGTCTACACCAGCACTACCCAATAGCACCTTCTGGGATGATGAAAATGTCCTGTGGAAACGCTTTGTCTATGCACTGTCCATTACAGCACACACACAAACCTTAGGTGCTACAGAGCATGTGAAATGCCAGCTAGAGAAACCAAGGGACTAGATTTTTTATCCTATTTAACTTAATCTAAATAGCCACATATAACTAATGGCTACCTTATTAGACAAACTAGTTCTAGATTAAGACCCAAATTTCCAGGATATCCACGGATATTTGCCCGCAGCTATAAAATTAATAACGAAGATCATACGGAAAAGCAGAAGTACAGAATTCAGGTGAGCATCAAAATATTGCCATGCTTCTCAATTACTATCCTTTTCTTCCATTCACCCTCTTTTTTTTTTGGATTACTAAGAGTGGTTACCCTTGTAGTGGTTTTTAAATTGTTTTTGATTACTGCCAGCGCTTTAGGAACACTACGTCCTAAATTAATTTAAAAGCCTCTGTCTCCAACCCGCCCCCCCACCCCCCTCTGAGAATGAACATACACTATGCGTCTCATTCCTTCTGTGTCTCAAATTCCGCTCCCTGGAAACCTGGATTGACAGCGGGCTCTTTTGAGATCGTCACCCTCCAAGGACACCTGCCTCCGCGACTCCATGAGGGGGTCGGGGTGTGGAAGGGGCGGTTTGGGATTTCCTGGAGTAACGGAAGAACCACCTCCAGGAGTTCTTGTGTGGGTGTGTTCAGGCGAGGCGAGGCGAGGCGAGGCAAGGAAGCGGGCACCAGCTACGACGCAAGCAGCTAGGGAATTAGCATATGCGTAGGAACAGGTGCCCAGGCAGGCCCCGGGTTACCTGCGCATCCCCGGGGAAATAGAGAACGTGGTGCTGCGGTAGGGGCTGCGGCTCCTCCTTCGCCGGGTCCTCAGAGAGGTCCCGCCATTCCGCTCCCTCCCCCTTCGCCGCCATAGCCAGCAGAAGCAACTCGTTGCTGCGCTGCGGCTCGGCCCCCGGCACAGTGGGAAGCTGCAGGCACTGCTGCCCGCGGCTCTCGGCCGCCCAAGTTCATGGTTCCGGCCTGAGAGCGGAACGCGGCGACTCCGAGTCTGATCTGCAGCAGCAAGAGCAGCAGCGGCGGCGACCGCAGGAGCCTGAACTCCCACAGGGGTCGCGGCCGCGAGAGCCGTTCCGAGGTGGGCAGGTCCTAAGGAGGCCGACGTCCGCGCGCAGCGTGCGTATGGAGAAGAAGGGAGAGTGCGAAATCCGACCCGGGTTCCCGGCGCACGACGGAGAGGAAGTGTGGGGGGGGTGGAGGGCGGAGCCCGAGGAAGAGCGTTTGCGATTGGTGGGTTCTGCCACGGCCGGGAAGTACGAACCGAGACAGAGATGTGCACAGATCTGGGAAGGAACCTAGGACTGTAAGCAAGCAGGGCGGGAGCTGCGGCGCATGCGCAATCCGCAGTGGCGGCTTAAAGGTCGCTGTCCTGGAATCCCGTAGAGAGTTCTGAGTGTACCATACTCCCGTTCCGGTAGGTGAGGTTTTTCTAGTCCTTCGAGCCTTGGATGAAAGGAATCTTCCCCTTATACCCTCGAGTTTTCTTTGTAGACTACGAAGATTTCTAGGTTCAGGAAATTTATGGTTAGATATGAAATCTGATTGGTAGCGGGGAGCAGGGCACGTAGACTGGGACAGGAAAAACGGGGACATGCAATAGTTGTTACATAGTTGCTGTCGGTGATTGTCGCAGCGAATGGGATTTGTAGTTAGGGATTTCAAAAACCAGGTTAAGCAGTAGGTGTCCAAGAACCATCTGTGGCCGGTTGTGTAGGAATAAGATTTGGGCAAATGTATGTTGAAGGCAGGGAAGGGAGTGGGAAGGGTCCAGTATTCTAAACTCAAATGCTTGTGAGAAGAGGCACTGTAAAGAACCTTGCAGGAGAGATTTTTAGTGAGGATCATAAAAATTACAGCCACCCTCACTGAGGCCTTACTATAGGCTAGGACTTGAAATAAGCACTTCATATATTAACTGTTCCGAGTCTATATTATGTGTGTGTTAAGCATACATATTGTTTTCTTTTCTCCACATATCAAATATTAACAAATAACTTTAAATAACAAATGAACAAATGATAAAATGTTATTTTCTTATATATACTCTAGTGACTATCATAGAGGTGTAATATACTAACCTCTGGTCTACATTATTGGGTTCCATCTGTCATAACAATGTAACCAATCAAAAATGTATTATTATTATTAAGTAGATCTGCTACTTTCTAAAAATAACGTTAAAAAGAAGCAGAGGCTAATAATATAGTGACTGTATATCCATAGTTAGGCAACCAGCCTTCATTCTATTTTATGAGTCTGATACATGTTGCTCCTTTGCTCTTGTTAGGTAGATTACTGAAATGTAATCCAAAAACCCAAACATGTGTATGTATTCCAAATGCAGATTTTGATTTTTGTGGTCTGGTTTTTAGGTTGGCCTTTTAATTGAATCTTGTCACTATTGAAAGGGAAAGGAAGTTCTTGTGTTTTAGAAAGAAAATTAATTGTAGTAAACATTAAATATGACACAGCTGTCTCAGTATCTCTAAGATAATTGAGTCTTTGAGAAATACAGAGTTAAAGGGCAGAGTAAAAGAAGAAGACTGGAGTAGTAAGCCCAGTTTTTTTCTTCCCAGTCAAGGATTTATACAGTCCTACAGGAGGCACTTCCAGAAAAAGTAACAGCTGTCAATTCATCAGCTGAGGTATGTATGTCACTTATGGTAAGTAATTGACATAGTAATTCTTTATCATAGGTCCCATTAATATTACTGTAATACATGTTTTCTTTCTCTATGCCCTGCTCCTTTTTCCAGGAAGACCAATTTTGTAAATCACTACTTTTCTAACAATAACAGGTATAGACAGCCCAGCACTTCTCCCCTTTGTTCTCTCTTAGAGCTGGGCTTTCCTTCCTCACAAGAGGTCTTATATATACAAGGTTACTGTAGGCAGTTGTTTGCGTTTACCCCTTCTTTCTAACAGAGATCTCCACAGAGATTTGTTACATTTATAGTGCCCAAAAGGCTACAACTCATTTCTGGACTCCTGATGGTTTTCAAGGGGTTTTCTGGGGCTCTCAGAACTTTTGTTATGCTACTCACTATAATAAATAGAAAAAGCGGCAAAATTGGAAAGAATCTGAGAAAGGCTAATTTACATTGGAAAGGACAATATTAAAAGGTCACAAACTGCAAAATCTACAAAGATTAGGCCTGTATCATAAATAGAAAAATTGGCCATAAGTAATACAATAGGGAATGGCAAAGAATGGAGCAAACTTGAGGGACATGTCATATTTAAAGGAGGCAGTCACTGTTCACTACCAGCCACCTGTAAAATGTAGACAACATTTTGTCAAATTCAAATTTTTCAAGGGAAGTAAGATGCACAGGTTTTTGTGTCATTTCCCAATTTATAAATGTTGACAATGAATTAAAGTTGATTTTAAAACAGTGTATCAAATTAAATGCATGCATAAGCCAGAACTGACCAGTGGGCCACAAATGTACAGTTTCTCTGCTAAAAGGTAAAATAAATGGATACAAGGAGGCAAAAAGAGGGAGATTCTCAAGATGGTGGCATGAGTAGAGTAGCGGAAATCTCCTCCCAAAAGCATATATATTTTAAGAATACAGCAAATACAACTATTCATAAAAGAGTGACCAGAAGGTACAGTACACCAGCCGGGCTACATCTGTATCTGTGAGAACGCAACATCTCACAAAAAGGGTAAGATGCAAAGCCGTGACCCAGTGGGACTGAAGCACTCCCCTCACCCCAGGTCACCGGCAAGAGTAAAAGAATCAGAGTGGGAAGGGAGAGGAAGCACAGGACTGCTATATAACCGGCCCTGGTAATCTGCACCGGGACCACAAACACACATTTCATGGTATACTGGATATAACAGGAATGGAAAAGCAAAACCCGAGACTAAGACTAACAGGTTCCCACAGCTAGCTGCCCTGGGACAAAAGAAAAGCGGGTGTCTTAAAAGTCTTAAAGGGACAAGGCTTTACAGGTGGACAAAATCATCCTGGCACACTCAACCCAGCAGGCTGGGAACTTTATGGAACTTCAGATGCCCTAACCTCCTGGGTGGCAACGCATCTCCGAAGCCCCTCATGGCGATAAGCAGCCTGCTGTTCATTCCCCCCCAGCGGCACTGCAGTCAAACTGGATGACCCGCCATTGCTGCAGAGCAGCCTGGGGGCAGCCTTGCCCACAGCAACCACACAGAGGCATCGCCCAGCCCGTGCCTAACCAAGCCAGACCCAGAGGCTCACCCCTGCCCACAGTTAACCAGCACAGAGTCTGGAAGGCACAAAGGGGCTTTATTCTTGCGGCAAACACGTGCTGCTTGCCTGCAACACCCCCCCCCCCAGTGCCCTAGGCCATCCAGAGGGCCGCCCTACCCATGGAAGCTCAGGGGATCAACTCAGAGGCTGCCGCCTGCACACAGCAGACTGCCAGCACAGGCAGAGGAAATCAACACAGAGTCCGGGAAGCATGTAGGGGCTCTGTTCTCACTGTGAACATGCATAGATCTCCTGAAACCACCAACAGTGCCCTAGGCCATCCCAAGGGCCTCCCTGCCCATGGCAGCTCAGGGGATCAACCCAGAGGCTGATCCCTGTGTAGAGGTGCCCGGCACAGGCAGTGGAGATGGGCAAGGTGACCAGCAAGCAGGAAGGGACTTTGTTCTCCCAACTGAGACATGCACCACTCGCCGGTGATTACTTCCATCACCATGAAAAGGCAGAAGAACCTTGTTCAGTCAAAAATCCCTCAAACACCAGAGAGAGGGCCTGGTGAGACTGAAATCACCAATCTTCCTGAAAAAGAATTCAAAATTAAACTCATAAGCATGCTGATGGAGCTACCCAGAAATATGCAAGACCTAAGGGATGAATTCCGGACATAGATAACAAATGAAACACAATGGAAGGATTTAAGAGCAGACTGGATGAGGTACAAGAGGTTGTTAATGGAAGAGAAATCAGAGAACAGGAATACACAGAACCTAAGGCAGAGAGAGATAAAAGGATCGCAACAAATGAAAGAATATTAAGAGAATTATGTGACCAATCCATGGAACAATATTCGCATTATAGGGGTACCAGAAGAAGAAGAGAGAGGAAAAGGGATAGAAAGTGTCTTTGAAGAAATTGCTGAAAACTTCCCCAATATGGGGAAGGAAATACTCTCTCAGACCATGGAAGTCCACAGATCTCCCAACACAAGGGACCCAAGGAGGACAACACCAAGACATAATAATTAAAATGGCAAAGATCAAAGACAAGGACGGAGTATTTAAAGGAGCCAGAGAGAGAAAAAAGATCACCTAAAAGGAAACCCATCAGGCTATCATCAGACTTCTCGGCAGAAACCTTACAGGCCAGAAGAGAATGGCATGATATATCCAATGCAATGAAACAGAAGGGCCTTGAACCAAGAATACAGTATCCTGCAAGATTATCATTTAAGTTTGAAGGAGGGATTAAACAATTCCCAGATAAGCAAAAGTTGAGGGAATTTACCTCCCACAAAACATGTCTACAGTGTATTTTAAACGAACTGCTCTAGATGGAAGTAGTCTTAAGACAAAACAGATGTTACCAGAGAAAATAACACCACAGCAAAGAAAATAGACCAACCAAATATTAAGTAAATGCAAAATAAAATCAGCTATCCACAAAATCATTCAAGGGAAACACAAAAGAGTAGAGAATAAAACACTTAATATATAAAGAGTGCACGAGGGAAAAAAGAAGGGAGAGAAATAAAGAATCATCAGAATGTGTTTATAATAGCATAATGAGTGAGTTAATTTAAATGGTTAGATAGTAAAGAAGCTACCCTTTAGCCTTTAGTAACCACGAATCCAAAGCATGCAATGGCAATAAGTATATATATATCCATAATCACCCTAAATGTAAATACTCTGAATGCACCAATCAAAAGACACACAGTAATAGAATGGATAAAAAGCAAACCCAACTATATGCTGCCTATAAGAGACTCACCTCAAACCCAAAGACATGCACAGACTAAAAGTGAAGTGATGGAAAAAGATATTTCATGCAAACAATAGGGAGAAAAAAGCAGGTGTTGCAGTACTTGTATCAGACAAAATAGACTCCAAAACAAAGAATGTAACAAGAGACAAAGAAGGACATTACATACTGATAAAGGGGGCTGTCCAACAAGAAGATATAACCATTATAAATATCTATGCGCCCAACACAGGAGCACTGACATATGTGAAACAAATACTAACAGAATTCATTTTAGGAGACTTGAACACACCACTCATTCCAAAGGACAGATCAACCAGACAGAAAATAAGTAAGGACACAGAGGCACTTAACAACACACTAGAACAGATGGAACTAAAAGACATCTACAGAACTCTATACCCAAAAGCAGCAGGATACACATTCTTCTCAAGTGCACATGGAACATTTTTCAAAACAGACCACATACTAGGCCACAAAAAGAGCCTAAGTAAATTCATAAAGATTGAAATTCTACCAACCAACTTCTCAGTTCACAGAGGTATAAAACTAGAAATAAATTTTACAAAAAAAACAAAAACGCTCACAAACACATGGAGGCTTAACAACATGCTCCTAAATAATCAATGGATCAATAACAAACTTAAAACAGACATCAAGCAATAAATGGAGACAAATGATAACAACAGCACAATGCCCCAACTTCTGTGGGATACAGTGAAGGCAGTTCTAAGAGGAAAGTATATAGCAATCCAGGCCTATTTAAAGAAGGAAGAACAATGCCAAATGAATAAAGTCACAATTGTTGAAACTGGAAAAAGAGCAAATGAGGCCCAAAGTCACCAGAAGGAGGGACATAGTAAAGATCTGAGAAGAAATAAATAAAATTGAGAAGAATGAAACAATAGAAAAAAATCAATGAAACCAAGAGCTGGTTCTTTAAGAAAATAAACCAAATAGATAAACCCCTAGCCAGACTTATTGAGAGAAAAAGAGAATCTACACACATAAACAGAATCAGAAATGACAAAGGAAAAATCATGACAGACCCCACAGAAATGCAAAGAATTAGAGAACACTATGAAAATCTATATGCTAACAAACTGGATAACCAGAAGAAATGGACAACTTTCTAGAAAAATTAACCTTCCAAGACTCACCAAGCAAGAAACAGAAAATCTAAACAGACCAAATACCAGGAATGAAATTGAATCAGTAATCAAAAAACTACCCAAGAACAAAATCCCCGGACCAGGTGGATTCCCCACTGAATTTTATCAGACATTTAGAGAAGACAAAAATACATTCTCCTTAAAATTTTCCAACAAATAGAAGAGGAGGGAATACTTCCAAATTCCTTCTATGAAGCCAGCATCATTCTAATGCCAAAATCAGGCAAGGACACTACAAACAAAGAAAACTACAGACCCATATCCCCGATGAACATAGATGTAAAAATATTCAACAAAATTTTAGCAAACCAAATTCAACAATACATCAAGAGGATCATACACCATGATCAAGTGGGATTCATCCCAAGGATGCAAGGATGTGACAACATTCGAAAATCCATTCAACATCATCCACCACATCAACAAAAAGAAAAACAAAAACCACATGATCATCTCCACAGATGCTGAAAAAGCATTTGTCAAAATTCAACATCCATTCATGATAAAAACTCTCAACAAAATGGATATAGAGGGCAAGTATCTCAACATAATAAAGACCATATATGACAAACCGACAGCCAACATTATACTTAACAGCAAGAAACTGAAAGCTTTTCCTTAAGATCGGGAACAAGACAAGGATGCCCACTATCCCCGTTTCATTCAACATAGTTCTGGAGGTCCTCACTATAGCAATCAGAAAACACAAAGAAATAAAAGGCATCCAGACTGGTAAAGAGGAAGTTAAATATTCCCTGTTTTCAGATGACAAGGTATTCTACATAACAAACCCCAAAGAATCCACTCCAAAACTATGAGAACGTATATCTGAATTCAGCAAGTTTCAGGAAACAAAATTAATACACAGAAATCTGTTGCATTCCTCTACATTAGCGATGAACTAGCAGAAATAGAAATCAGGAAAACAATTCCATTCACAATTGCATCAAAAAGAGTAAAGTTCCTAGAAATAAACCTAACCAAGGAAATGAAAGACGTATAACCTGAAAACTACAAGACACTATTAAGAGAAATTAAAGAGGACACTAATAAGTGGAAATTCATCCCATGCTCTTGGGTAGGAAGTATTAATATTGTCAAAATGGCCACCCTGCCTAAAGCAATCTACAGATTCAATGCAATCCCTATCAAAATACCAACAGCATTCTTCAATGCACTGGAACAAATAAAATCCATATGGAACCACAGAAGACCCCAAATAGCCAAAGTAATCCTGAGAAGGAGGGTTAAAGCAGGGGGGATCTCGCTTCCCAACTTCAAGCCCTACTACAAAGCCACAGTAATGAAGAAAATTTGGTACTGGCAGAGAACAGACCCATAGACCAGTGGAACCAAGTAGAGAGTCCAGATATTACCCAAACATATAAGGTCAATTAATATACGATAAAGGAGCCATGGAGATACAATGGGGAAATTACAGCCTTTTCAACACCTGGTGTTGGAAAACTGGACTGCTACATGTAAGAGAATGAAACTGGATTACTGTCTCACTCCATACACAAAGTAAACTCGAAATGGATCAAAGACCTGAATGTAAGTCATGAAAGCCTAAAAGTCTTAGAAGAAAACATAGGCAAAAAATCTCTTGGACATAAACCTGAGCGACTTCTTCATAAACATATCTCCCCGGGCAAGGGATTCAAAAGCAAAAATGAACAAGTGGGACTATATCAAACTAAAAAGCTTCTGTACAGCCAAGGACACCATCAGTAGAACAAAAAGACATCCTACAGTATGGGAGAGTATATTCATAAATGACATATCTGATAACGGGTTGACATCTAAAATATATAAAGAGCTCACGCACCTCAACAAACATAAAGCAAATAATCCAATAAGAAAATGGGCAGAGGATTTGAAGAGACACTTCTCCAAAGAAGTAATTCAGATGGCCAACAGGCACATGAAAAAAGATGCCCCATGTCGCTAATCGTCAGACAAATGCAAATTAAAACCACAATGAGATATCACCTCACACCGGTGAGGTTGGCCAACATCCAAAACACAAACAACAACAAATGTTGGCAAGGATGTGGAGAAAAGGGAACCCTCCTACACTGCTGGTGGGAATGCAAATTAGTTCAACCATTGTGGAAAGCAGTATGGAAGTTCCTCAAAAAACTCAAAGTAGAAATACTATTTGACCCAGGAATTCCACACCTAGGAATTTACCCTAAGAATGCAGCAGCCCAGTTTGAAAAAGACAGGTGCACCCCTCTGTTTATCGCAGCACTATTTACAATAGCCAAGAAATGGAAGCAACCTAAGTGTCCATCAGTAGATGAATGGATAAAGATGTGGTACATATACACAATGGAATATTATTCAGCCATAAGAAGAAAACAAATCCTATCATTTGCAACAACGTGGATGGAGCTAGAGGGTATTATGCTCAGTGAAATAAGCCAAGGTGAAAAAGACAAGTATCAAATGATTTCACTCATATGTGGAGTATAAGAACTAAAGAAAAAAAATACTGAAGGAAGAATACAGCAGAGATTCACAGAACCCAAGAACGGACTAATAGTTACCAAAGGGAAAGGGACTGGGGAGGATGGGTGGGAAGGGAGGGACAAGGGGGAAGAAGGGACATTACGATTAGCTGATGTAATGTTGGGGGAGCACGGGGAGGGCTGTACAACCCAGACAGGACAAGTAGTGACTCTATGGCATCTCACTACGCTGATGGACAGTGACTGTAATGGGGTTGGGGGGGGAACCTGATGAAGGGGGTAGTGTAATCACCATAATATTCCTCATTTAACTGTAGATTACTGATATCAAAATAAACTTATTAAAAAAAGTTAATTCTCGAAATTTTGCAGGTGTTTTTCCTTCTTCATTAAGACAAAAGTGACTAGAGATCTTTCCCATAATTAAGGCAGAGAGATGTTTGGGCAATGGAGGTATTTCTTTTAGTGGCTATAACTTCTTTCTGTACATCAAGCTCCTTTACTTCATTTAAAGTAATTGAATAGCATAGCTTCCCCCATTCCAAACTAAAAATGGCATCAATGAAACCTATTTGCCATTTTAGAAAATGACTAATAGAACACATATTTCATAATATCACGATTCAAATAATTTAATACAAGTAATTAAAAGCACTTCTGCAGTTGTCCTAGAATGACAACTAACATCACTTTGTTGATCGTTCATTTATCAGACCACATTTATATGAAAGAAAGATAATCCTTTCATGTTTCATGAAGAGGGAGGAAGGTAAAACAAGATCTTACACAGTGTGAAAATATGGTGGAAGTGAATTCTTCAAAGAAAATACTGCATTAGGAATTAGACCTCTGTCCTTCTGAGGGCAATTCTCTACTCACATTTTCCTGAACACAGGTAAATGCTATAACATGAACATAGAAAACAGATCCACAGCAGTTATTAAAATGCTCTTTAAAATGTTATTTCAAAATTCCACAAAATAGGAAACTTTCTAACTACCATATTCTGAAATGTATTAGATAAGTAGGTAATGAAATGTATTAACTTAATAGAGTTGATTCTTTTGCCTGTTCTAATAAGGATTTGCTTTATTTGAGATAAGTTGGCGAAATCTCCTCTACATGGAAGTCTACGAAACTCCTGAACAGACTATAAATTATGTATCCACTGACCTGGAAATTTCTGTCCTTGACATTTTTGGTTTTGTTGCCCATTTTGGGGGCCTGAAGAGAGGATGCAGGCAGGGCAGAGTAGTGCACATTCCTCTCAACCCTACAATCAGGAAGATTCTGGCACAAAGGGGAATGCAACCACCGGGTAGGGATCAGGGTGGGGAGAGTGGGACTGAGCTGGGCAAGTGCAGGGGAAGGGCCTGTCCTCACTTCAAATTGTGGTATTTGGTACACCATCTGATTTCTTATTTTGCATTAATTTTGACTTTCTAAAATATTGCATTACCAAGTTTTTGGCATTCACTTAAATTCTACACCTGTGGTGAGTGCCTCATTTGCTCACCCCACTCTGGCCACCATGCTCAAGCAGCATGTGGGCAGGTCTGTGAAGCCACCTGGAGTGCAACCTGCCTCAGTCCTGATGGGTCAGGGAAGGGTCATACAAGAACTGCATTCACCCTTCTTGCAAAAATGAAAATGAAGGGTACAGACAAGAGTCCTATTTGTCTCACAGGGAACCAATGAGAGTCTCAGGAAAAAGTTGTCATTGATAGAACTGGCTCGGGACTTTTAGCCGTGCTCTCTTCCAGTGTTTGTTTCTGATCAGGAGCCATAATGAGCAAAGGAACTAATGCCCAAATGTTGAGATGACAGGAAAAATGAGTCACAATAACACATTCACCTCACAAGTCTCAAAATCCCTCCAAAGTGTAAGTGCATTGATGCACATACATTGTAAATGGGACATAAAGCCCCTTTAAATCATGAAACGGGCAGGATTACATGTGATCAAGCTAAGCCAACAGCAAGGGTACCTTTCCATTCTTAGAAAACAAAATAAGACTTTCAATCTTACTGCTCAACTCCTCAGGCTTGCTGGTATCTGTCTCCTCGCCTTTTCCCAAAAGACATACTTAGAGTTCTCAGGCAAGGGCAGAGTCTGACCCTCTCCATAAAGAACGCTGGGGCCCCGCTTTTTCTCCATTTGTGTTTGACACTGTAAGGCCCAGAAAACAGGCCCTGCTCAGCCCCGGGATGGACGGCGACCCAAATACTCACAAGAGACCGGTCTTGATGCAAACAGCAAGAGGTTTATTGATTTCACCAGCGCGCTGGGGTCAAGACTCATATCTCACGCAGGAGCAGAGTCCGACCCCGAGCAGAATTTTACAGGAGGTTTTAAAGGGAAAGAAACTATACCTAAGGGGAGGCGAGGGGGTGGTCTGTTGATGATTCGATAGCAAAAATATTTCTATTAGAGTCCCCCCACAGGGCTTCGGCATTCTTTACTTTATCTTTACGGTTCGTTGGTTTCTGGTATATACTCAGGTCCTGTTTTGCAAATATGTCCAGGCCGGTTTTTATGACTTAGGCCAAGGGTCAGAGCTTACTTAAAATTTTCCTATTCCTTCAGGTGGTTTCAGGGAAACTGAAACTTAGGCCCTCTGATTTCTGAGGCTTTCTGAGGCCTGTCATGCCGTTAGTTTGGTGCTTTCAACACCAGTAGAGAGGAGAAAGGGATGAACCTTAGTTCCTGAGCAGCTGTGGATGTTGATGATTTCAGAAATGTTATCTTAAAGCCTCCACAGCCCTGTGACAGAGAGGATGAGGAGTCAGTGAGGAAGAAGCTTTAGTTCTTGGCTGTTGCTAGTTAGAACCATGAAGCCCCCTGGAGTCACACTGTTTTCTCTGGAGGGATACGATAAGACCAGAGGTAATATTACAAGTCTGTCTTTCATTTCAGCAAGTAGTTTCATCGTGAGATTGTTTGGAAAGATGAACTAGAGAAGCTTCAGGTCCACTGTCCAACATGGAAGGAAACATTGGGCTCTGTAGTCCTTTTTTTTTTGGAAACTGGGAGCAAAAGCTATAGGCAGTAAAAGCTCTCAAAAGGAAAGAAGAGAGTTAGGGACATCAAGCTGGTTAAAACCTCTCGAAATTATCTGCTGACATTAGATGGGGATTTAGATGGGGATTGGTTTTTAGGCATTAGCCTGGGCATATATCTATTTTATGCATTTCTATGCAGATTCAGGAGAAAAAAATACCTAAATATATATTTAATTCCACAGGATCCCAAAGCACTATAAGGATTTAAACTGATAAGCCAACCTCAAAGGGACTGATTCTTGCAACTAAAACACAGACACCTCTGGGGTGAAATGTGGCAACAGTTTGACAGGCATAGTGGTAGCTTAGGCCAGAAAGGATTTATCCAATTAAAATTATGGGATGAATTTTGGCTGGCAGAATGTAATTACCAGCCTTGAAATGAATCCAGGATCCTGAGGTTAACTTCCCCTCTTCCAACAACCCTCCTACCTGCCAGCACTCCAAGATGGAGAAGGCTGGATCTGACCCAATCGCACATAATACTGTTGTGACATCTAAGTACAATGATGACGATGTGAGAAGCATCATGAACCTGATTTTTTTTTAACATTCGTTATATTACTTATTTTTATGCCATATTAGGCTAGAAACCAAATGTCCCCATAAATGTTAATTTCCTCAAATATGTGTTTAAAAAGTATAATTAGAAAATAAAAAATAGATTTAAAAATTAATTTATTCCGTCAATGTCAGGAGCCGTTGTCATCTGTGACACCATCTTGTGAGAGCTCAGCCATCGTCTATACTAACCACAAAACCTGTACTCACCCTTCCTCTTTCCTTTCCCCCCCTCCTCTCTGCTAGAGCACAAGAACAAGAAAGTTAACTCATTTAGCAATAGATGTTAGGAACCATGTGACACAAGAACAAAAGGACTCCATCTTGTTGTTTACTTCTTCTTGGTCAGTTTCCCGCCACAGCTTCCCGCTAAGTCCTCAACCAGGTCCGTTGCTTACGTCAAAGACTACTGAGCATGTGCACAACTCGGTGTGTGATTGGACTTTGTAAGCTACCTCATTATCATAATGGGCAACCAACCAGAAAAAGCTACTCCCTACCACGCCCCTTCAAATGCTATATATTCCTTGCCTTTTCTGTTAATAAAGTAGAGCTTGACAAAAAACTGCAGGCTCTCCGTGTCATTTTGTCTCATCCCATTTCATAGGTAGTCGCGGCTCCCCCGAGGTCTCCCACGTCTTAAGAAGCCCTCGCTGGCGAGGACAACTGGCGCCCAACGTGGGGCTCGAGGATCGTAGCCCGCCTACCTAGAAGAGAAAGTAGTCGCAGCTGCGCAGGATTCATCGGGCTATCAGCTCGAGAGCCGCCCGATCGGTGACGACGAAGCGGACGGCTAACGGGTAAGTCCATTTGGACGTTCTCTTAACTCAAAATGGGACAGGAACTGTCTAAGGAGGCGCAGTTCTTAAAAGATATTCAACAGTGCCTCCGAGAGAGAGGGGCACATGTTAAAAAACAAGATCTCTTGAAATTTTTTCAGTATATACAAGAAGTCTGTCCTTGGTTTCCTCAGGAAGGAGTTATAGATCCTAAACGCTGGGACCGTGTAAGACTTTGCCTTCAGGCACACTATGAGGCTGTTGGACCTGAAAGAGTCCCTATTCAAACCTTTTCATACTGGAACATGATAAATGACATTTTCTCTCATGCCAAAAAACTTTCACCCCTCTGCAGCTCAAGCTGTTGTCTCCGCCACTAAATTTCTTACTACCACTCCTACTCCGTCTCGAGCGCCCTCTAGACACACTGTTGTAGACATCCCTCCTGAGGACCCTCCTCCCCCATCTTCTTCTCCTCTCCCACCTCCGCTCTCCTCTCCCCCTTCGCCTGTCCCCTCTGAACGTCCCTCTGAGAATCCTCCACCCGCGTCCATTTATCCCGCGCTCCCCATACAACCTCCTGCCTCAATGTGTTCTAATGATGAGCCTCTCCCCCCAAGAGACTCACCCGCTCATCATCCTGCAAACCCAAATCACCCCCCTCCATATGGTGGCCACAACCTCTCCTACCCCCTCCATTTTCATCAACCTCCACCTCTCTGTGCTCCTGTCATAGACCCACAGCTTCGCTCCCTAATCTCTCATTCGCAGGCTGCACTTACTTCTGACATAAAAGACCTTAAAAACATGATTCAACTACAGACCGAGCGCAACGCTCTCGTTAAAGAACTCCAAGGCCTTCAACTCTCGCTTACCCAGCCTGTCAGCTCTCTTAACCTTCCCCAACACTTCAATCCGGTTCCTTCTTACCCTCCTAAACCTCATAAAAAACTCTCAGCCCCTAAGCATAAAACTCCCTTTGTCTTTCCCGTTTGCACCCGTTCCTCAGATAACCCTGCCGCTGCCGACGGCTCATCTGCCGCGGCTGCCGCCGCGCCATTTGATAGTGAAAGTAATCATTCTCTCCGCCTGCGCTCCTCTTCCTCCGAAAATGAAGCAGAGGAAGACGCAAAAAATAATTCCTCCTCTGATAATGAAAGCCATCCCCCTCCTTTCGTTTTACGGCGTCCTCGTTCGCTGCGTTTTAAACACCTTAAAGAATTGCAGCATGCAGTCTCCCAATATGGTCCTTCCGCTCCTTTCACTCTATCGCTTTTAGATTCCATCTGTGAATCCCTTCACCCCACTCCGTCCACCTGGTTCCACTTAGTAAAAGCTGTCCTTTCTAGAGGGGATTATCTCCATTGGAAAACTGATTATGATGATCGTTGCCGTTCATTTATCAGCAAGATGTCCTCTGCTCAAAAAAGAGCTGAGCGTTGGAACATCAATAAACTTTTAGGTACTGAGCCTTATGCTAATCCTGAAAACCAGAAGCAATTTAGCCAAGCCATCTTAACCCAGGTACAAGCAGCAGCTTTAGCAGCCTGGAAAAATCTCCCTACTAAAAGTTCCACTTCCTCCCTTTCCAAAATCAGACAGGGAACACAAGAATCCTATACAGATTTTGTGGGCCGCCTAACTGAAGCCGCTGAGCGCATTTTCGGCCCCCAAGAAAGTGAAAGCCCATTCGTTCTCCAATTAGCATATGAAAACGCTAATCCTGCTTGCCAAGCAGCGCTCCGTGGGAACCGCCGAGGAAAATCCCTTACAGACTTTATCAAACTCTGTTCAGGGATTGACTCAGCTTCACATGCCATCGGCATTGCAATTGGAGCAGCCTTATCCTCTAATAAACCCAATGTCTGTTTTAAATGTAAACAACCTGGACATTGGGCTAAAAATTGCCCTATGGCCACACAAGGGCAAGGACAAACCCAAGCCACTCAGAAAACAATTCCCAGCCCTGTTTTACCAGCTACCGTTTGCCCCAAGTGCCGTCGTGGCAAACATTGGGCTAATCAATGCAAATCTAAAACAGATATCGATGGACAGCCTATCAATCAAAGTCCATCGTTTCCCCAAACTCTAATACCTCACCAACAGCCTTCGGGAAACGAACCATGGGGCCAGCCCTCGGCCCCTCCCCAACTCCAACCTGCCCCGAGGGCATTAGGGCACAATCCTTGCAGCGCGCCACCCCAGGGAGCGCAGGCCTGGACCTCGGTCCCTCCTCCCACACAATATTAACCCCTGAAGAAGGACCAACAATCATCCCCACAGGAATCCATGGGCCCCCTCCCCAAGGCACGTTTTTCCTTATCATTGGACGAGCTTCATCTACCCTCAAAGGTCTTGTGGTCCATCCTACTCTAATTGACAATGACTATACAGGAGAAATCAAACTTATTGTATCTTCTCCCTTAGGAACTACTCTTCTGTCTGCAGGCACTCGCATTGCACAAGCTATTCCCCTGCCTCTATCTTCTTCCACCTATCCTTCTCAAAGTAGTTACCGAGGAGCCTCCACCCCTGGTTCCTCAGATGTCTATTGGATGCAAAAAATTACTACTAATAGGCCCACCCTCCAGCTTAAACTTGATGGAAAAACCTTTCAAGGCATATTAGATACTGGAGCTGACGCTACAGTCTTATCCCAAACCCATTGGCCTCAATCATGGCCCTTACAGCCCTCATTAACCCATTTACAAGGCATTGGCCAGTCCAGCAATACTTTACAAAGTTCAAAATTTTTAAAATGGGAAGATTCTGAAGGAAACAGTGGCCTAGTTCGCCCTTTTGTAGTCCCTGGACTCCCCGTTAACCTGTGGGGAAGAGACATTTTAGAACAATTAGATGTTGTCCTTTGCAGTGGTAATGAATTTGCCTCCAGGCAACTGAAAAAACAGGGGTGGTCCCCTGGGTTAGGACTGGGAAAAAACTTACAAGGTGACCCTAGCCCCATAACAATCACTACGAAAACGGACAAAACAGGTTTGGGATACCCCCACGCCCCCCAAAATTTTTCATAAGGGCTATTGACACTCCTGCACCTTGGGCTGATGCTATCACTTGGAAAAGTGATGAGCCAGTCTGGGTTGATCAATGGCCCCTCTCTTCTCAAAAAGCCCAAGCTGCTTATCAGTTGGTGCAGGAACAACTAGAAGCAGGACACATTGAACCCTCTACCTCCCCATGGAATACCCCCATCTTTGTTATTAAAAAGAAATCAGGCAAATGGAGGCTTTTACAAGATCTCAGGAAAGTAAATCAAACTTTGCAAATTATGGGAGCCTTACAACCAGGCATCCCGTCCCCCATCGCCATCCCTGTTGATTTCCACAAAATCGTCATTGATTTAAAGGATTGCTTTTTCTCCATACCCCTACACCCTCAAGACAAAAAGAGATTCGCCTTTAGTGTTCCTATTGTCAACTGTGTGGGCCCTATGCCCCGCTTTCAATGGAAGGTCCTCCCCCAAGGAATGGCTAATAGTCCTACACTCTGTCAAAAGTTTGTTGCTCAAGTCATTGATCCATTCCGCTCACAATACCCTCATATCTACCTCATCCATTACATGGACGACATCCTCTTGGCCGGACCTAACCATTCTGAAGTCCTCTATTTATCACAATTAATTATAAAAGCCTTAAGGGATCAAGGACTTCAAGTGGCTCCCGATAAAATTCAGTTACAACCCCCCCATACCTTTTTAGGCTTTGAACTATTTCCCTATAAGGTAAAAACACAGAAACTCACCATTAGGACAGGACACTTACAAACTTTAAATGATTTCCAGAAGCTTTTAGGAGACATAAATTGGCTACGTCCTTACCTCCATATTACTACAGGAGACCTTAAACCTCTATTTGATATTTTAAAGGGGGATTCTGACCCCACGTCAAGCAGAAGCCTCACCCCTGAGGCTCAGGCTGCTATCGATAAAGTTTCCACAGCTATCCAGCAACAAGGAGTTTCTTACTATGATCCCACAAAACCTCTGCTCCTAATATTATTTCCTTCCACTTTTACCCCTACTGGAATTCTTTGGCAACAAGGACCTCTGTATTGGATACATCTCCCCGCCTCTCCCTCAAAAATCCTCACTACGTACCCTTCCCTTATGGCAGCCTTAATCATAGAAGGAAGAGCAGCGACCCGAAAACTCTTTGGGAGAGACCCATCATCCATTGTCACTCCCTATGCAGAGAAACAAATAGAGTGGCTTATGCAAAACGAGGACTCCTGGACACTGGCCTGCATTGGCTTTCTGGGAACATTCTCATGCCATCTTCCCTCCGATAAGCTACTTCAATTTCTACAAACAACTCCACTTGTATTCCCTAAAGTAACTTCTTCTCAACCTATTCCAAACGCCTTATTAGTCTTTACTGATGGCTCCTCCACAGGTCTTGCAGCCATCCATTCCTCTAGAGACCAAAAAACTCTCCAAACACCTTTTAAGTCCGCACAGCTTGTAGAGCTATATGCTGTTCTGCAAGTGTTCCAAGATCTCTCGGACCAGGCCTTTAATCTCTACACTGACAGCTCTTACGTTGCCCAATCTGTACCCCTTTTAGAGACTACTCCCTATATCAAACCTTCTACTAATGCATCTCCTTTATTCTGCGACATACAAAGGCTTATACTAACACGAAGACATCCCTTTTTTATAGGACATATAAGAGCCCATTCCAATTTACCAGGACCCCTAACTGAAGGAAATAATACTGTTGACCAACTTACAAGATTAGTAGCTCATATATCTACCTCTACCCCCCTTACCCAAGCACAAAAGGCTCATAAGCTACACCACCTAAATGCTCAAACCCTTCGTCTTCAGTTTAAAATTACTAGAGAACAAGCTAGGGCTATTGTAAAAAACTGCCATAATTGTGTCATGTTTCTCCCTGAGCCTCATTTGGGAGTCAATCCCAGAGGGCTTATCCCCGGAGAGTTATGGCAGATGGATGTCACTCACATCCCCTCCTTTGGTGGTCTAAAGTATGTTCATGTTACCATTGACACATTCAGTGGTTTTATTTTTGCCTCTCTACAGAGTGGTGAGGCCGCCAAACATGTCATCTCTCACGTCCTCCAGTGCCTCACTGTACTAGGAATTCCTAAATGTATAAAAACAGACAATGGTCCTGGGTATACTGCTAAAAACTTCAAAGAGTTTTGCCAGTGCCTCCAAATAAAACATCTTACTGGCATCCCATATAATCCTCAGGGACAGGGGATTATAGAGAGAGCTCATCAAAAGGTTAAAAATCAAATTTCTAAACAAAAAAGATCATCCACAGAGCTCTCTAACTACTATAAAAATCCTAAAAATCTTCTCAATCATGCACTGTTCGTCCTCAACTTCCTAACAGTAGACGAACAAGGCAAGTCTGCAGCAGACAGACTATGGCATCCGGCCACTAAGGATACTTATGCTCAAGTCCTTTGGAAGGACCCCATGACTAATCAGTGGCACGGACCCCATCCAGTACTCATATGGGGAAAAGGACACGCATGTGTCTATGATCAAGAACACCAATCGGCCAGGTGGCTGCCCGAGAGACTCATCAAATGTGCTAATAACACCGCGTCCGTTTGATGAGCCTTTCAGGTAGCCATCTTGTTAATAACGCCGCATCCAGGAAGAGCACCCTGGGGAGTTCCCCCCCTTTTGCCTTGCAGAAAAATGCTGCTGCTGTTGCTTCTGCTCTGGCCTCCTCTCGTCCTTGGCACCTCCAGACGGACATCTCCTCATCAGCTGTTCAACTACACATGGCAAGTTATTAATGAAGCAGGAGATGTTGTCCATTCCATCTCAAGCGTGAGTTCATCCACCCCCTGGCCCACCTTAACCCCTGATTTGTGCAAACTTGCTCTTGGTGCCTTAGACTCAGGATGGGGAACTAGCCACCTGTTAGCCCCCTCCTCTCCGAATCCCCCCAATCCCAATAAGTGTGGCTCCAAAGCATACTGCGCTGGTCCCATGCGGCGACTAATATTAACTAGAGACCTCTCCAACAAGACCCGATCAGCATGGTCGGCCCTCGGAGGCTTTTATGTTTGCCCTGGACCTCATAGAGATCGAAGTCTCAATTATAAATGTGGTTACCAGTCAGACTATTATTGTGCCTCATGGGGCTGTGAGACCACTGGAGACACCTATTGGCATCCTTCTTCCAGTTGGGATTACATAATTGTCAAAGCAGGCACACCCCCTAAGCCGCTGACAAAAGATAGTTTCAAAGAGTGGAACACTCCCCTCTCTATTAGTTTTACTGATCATGGTAAAAAACAAGATTGGACTACTCGCGGCTTTCAGTGGGGGCTTCGTCTGTATGCGACCGAACATGATACAGGGCTTACTTTCAAAATTAAACTTGTTAAGACTCCTCCCAGCACCACTCATGTAGCAGCGGGTCCCAACAAAGTACTTAGTGCTGGAAGCTCAAACCGCTTAGCCCCTCTCCCCCCAACCCTTAACAATACCACCCTCTTCTGAACAAACTCTCCTCAACATGCTTAAAGAATCGTGGAACTTACTCAACTCCACGCAGCCCGACACAGCCTCTAATTGTTGGCTTTGCTTCCACTCCTCTCCACCATTCTATGAGGGTGTAGCAGTTCTTGCTAACCTTGTGCCTACCAACAACACCCAAGACATGTTTAGATTTCAAGCCTCTCACAAAGAAGGATTAACCCTGACTCAGTTATCAGGGATAGGAACATGTGTTCATAGCCAATTTGTTAACCCACCCCAGGAAATCATGCCGTTATGCAATCAAACCTTCACTCCCTCTCCCTATGACTCCTATATACTTGCTCCTAATGGGACATATTTTGCCTGTGCCACTGGCCTTACTGCTCATATTTCTGTCCAAGCATTGTCTACTCACCATGATTTTTGTGTTCTAGTTCAATTAATCCCCAAGATTGACATCTACTCAGCAGACCAGTTCTTCCCTCTCCTAGGTGAAGATTCCAGCCGTCGAGTCAAGAGAGAACCTATCGCTGCCGCCACCCTAGCCCTTGTCATTGGCCTTGGTGCTGTGGGCGCTGGAACAGGCATCGCCTCTCTTGTTGTTTCTGACCAACAGTACAATAGACTTACTGCAGCCATAGATGCAGATTTAGCTGAAGTTCAAAAAGGCATTACGGCTCTCACTGAGTCACTCCAATCACTAGCTGAGGTAGTTCTTCAAAATAGGCGCGGTTTGGATCTCCTCCTCCTCCAACAGGGAGGCCTCTGTGCCGCTCTCAAAGAAGAATGCTGCTTTTACGCAGATAAGACAGGTATAGTAGAAGATAGTATGAGAAAAGTCAAAGAAAGCTTAGAAAAACGCAAAAAAGAAAGAGAACAAAATGAAAATTGGTATAAAAACTGGTTCTCCACCTCTCCCTTTCTAACCACCTTACTCCCCTCTATTCTTGGCCCCTTACTTGGACTTCTTCTGCTTATTTCATTTGGCCCTTGGGCCCTGCGGCGGCTCACGCAGTTTGTGAAAGATCAAATAGATGATCTACGAACTAAACCCATCCAAGTCCACTACCATCGCTTAGAACTCACGGAGCAAGGACTGATGACTACAATGGTGTCTGCCCAAACGGCACTCCTGTCTTCTAACACGCTGACCAAGTGGCCGATGACGGGTAACACCTGAACATGCCTTTTGCAGCCACAAAGGCAATGTCTAGTGACCTAAGACAGGCATTGGTCTAGCTTACCTCCCCCATATATAGAGGCTGGATAGTCAAAAACGGGTAAGACACGCAAAAGAGGATACCAACCTAAGACAGGAAGCAGGTCATGCTACCTGTGCTCCCATGACGGGTAAGGATTCTCTTGTGAGTCAACCTAAGACAGGCACAGTCCTCTATCATGGCAACAGCACCTGCCATATATAATAAAGAAGGGGGAACTGTCAGGAGCCGTTGTCATCTGTGACACCATCTTGTGAGAGCTCAGCCATCGTCTATACTAACCACAAAACCTGTACTCACCCTTCCTCTTTCCTTTCCCCCCCTCCTCTCTGCTAGAGCACAAGAACAAGAAAGTTAACTCATTTAGCAATAGATGTTAGGAACCATGTGACACAAGAACAAAAGGACTCCATCTTGTTGTTTACTTCTTGGTCAGTTTCCCGCCACAGCTTCCCGCTAAGTCCTCAACCAGGTCCGTTGCTTACGTCAAAGACTACTGAGCATGTGCACAACTCGGTGTGTGATTGGACTTTGTAAGCTACCTCATTATCATAATGGGCAACCAACCAGAAAAAGCTACTCCCTACCACGCCCCTTCAAATGCTATATATTCCTTGCCTTTTCTGTTAATAAAGTAGAGCTTGACAAAAAACTGCAGGCTCTCCGTGTCATTTTGTCTCATCCCATTTCATAGGTAGTCGCGGCTCCCCCGAGATCTCCCACGTCTTAAGAAGCCCTCGCTGGCGAGGACACGTCAAAGTAGTTATTTAGTGATTATTTCACTTTAGGAACAAAATTGGATCAAATGGTGACATTTAATCCTTGCTATATTAAAAACAAAAGCAGGCCCTGATTTTCTGGAAGAGAAATGTGTTCTCAAGGTTCACTAGCCTAGAGAAAAGGGAGATGCTTAATGTCTGGTCCATATTGGTTGTAACTTCGACCAAATGGACATGTACAAGTACTGCTTTTGTCCTGGGGTGGGTCCAGTTCATATTCACAAGTGCTCACACGCACTATTTCTCAGGAGGGCATATAGTGAGGGGTGTGTGGGTAAACAAGAGAAAAGAGCCCCTTGCTGGCGTATGTTCGATGGGTAATGATTCCAGTGCCCTTTTAAAAACTCATTCATTTGCATGGAAACTGTGGAGAGTTCGAATATAAAGCCGAGGAGGTCAGAAGGCAATCCTAAAAACAACGCCAAGCTTCCAGGGACGCGGGCCCGCGGGCTGGGATCCGGGTCGTGTGGGGTCGGGGACGGGGACCTGCAGAGCGGACCCAGCAGCGCTCCGCGGCTGGAGCGCCGGGGAGGCGGGGCCGGCGGCGGAAGCTGCGCGCCGCTCCCGCTGCACTACTCGGCCGGGTGCCCTCCTACCCGCCGCTCCTCCGTGGGCAGGTCGGTCTCCCTCCCAAGCCGCGGAGCGGCTGGCGCGGCCGCTGTCTCGAAAGCCGGACCCGGGGCAGCGTCGCCGCCCGTCTCACCCCGCTCCACGACCCTGCCGCCCGCAGATGCTACTCCCACGGGGCTGCCGGGAGCCTCCGGGGCCCTCGCCGAGACCCTCGCTTTACCTTGGCCCACGTGGCCCCTGGACACTCCGGGGCGGAACCGCGCACAGAGACCCAGCGGCGGCTTCCAGCCCCGAACTCGCGCTACCGCCCCTCGGCGAGCCTCTTGGCGGCCCCTGAAGTGCCAACGGTGGTGCGCGCCCAGGAGGCAGGTGACCCGGCGGAACCGTCCGAGCCGCCTCGCTCCCCGCGGGTGGAGAGGCAGGTTTTTGGTCTATGGCCGGAAGTAGTCGAATGGTGACCGAAGGAATGAGCGGACTCGATCGCATTCTCCCAAACCACAAGGTGTTTGGGGGGTTTGCTCTGGGTCACTTTCTTAGAGAAGGTGGGAGAGAAATACTCTTTTTACTAACAAGCTTGACTCCTCTCCAAAAGCTTGGTTGCCCCAAATTTCAGCTTTTGCTGTGAAGGTACATTTTTCTAACACCATCTTTGTGTGATTTAGCTGTCCACAGGGAATCCAAATGTGGAACGAGAGGATGAAACTAATCCTTTCTTTTGCACTGTTAGGGGTTGCCATAAACACCATTTGTTAAAAAGCATAATTATGTTGGGAAAGTGCCTGATGAGACAGTTAGGCTACATAAACACACTGAAAACAAATGAAAGCCAGAAGACGCCCATACCCCTTGGGTAAAGCAATTTTTTGTTTACATAGAAACGCGAGCGGTCTGAGCTGCCTTGTTACAACAGTGTTATTAATGGCTGAAAAAACCTAATGACCTTATTTTTAGGAATTTTCAATTATGAGATGTTGGTCACAATATGAAAGCCTGCCTACAAACCTGAAATAGCCACGAAGCCCTGCATTCCCTCTAGGTTAGGATTAGGCCAAAGAACAATCTTAGCGAACAGAGAAGCCAGAGGATTTATGCTTCCAGAGCACTATTATTTGCACCAGCGTAGTTTAGCTGAAACTCAGAAGCTAAACGTTTGTCCCAGAATTGGACACCATTCACTGCAGTACCGCCTACACTGGAGACCATTACCTGAGACAAAATGCCCTTATCGAATATTTGTTGAATGAATTCATGAGGACCACATTCATTTTTCATTATGATATTTATGACCCACAGAGATGCCTTCTCTTTTTTGCGAGAAGAATACTTTTTATAAGAATCAGTATGTTCAATAATCTCCCTCGTTCCTCTTTTCTGCGTTTCTCCAGTAAGTCTCATTTAACAAAAGGATCATGCTTATTTGTTAAACAGTACAGAAAATCACGGATAAGCTAAGTAAGATGATGCTTAAAAGGGAATAACATACTTCAGTGCAAAAGTTTCACTTACATGACAGAATTCAGGCTGCGTAACTTGCCTTACATTTTCTTGTGTTGTTACTGTGTTCACATGTTCCCATGTGCATGACCCCATATACATGGTTTTCTGGTTGAATCAATCGGAGGATTTTATCTCTTAGGTGTTCTCTAGAAGTGAAATGATGAAGTGTTCATATCATAACTGACTGGTTTTCAGAAGCTGTGATTTTTTGTTAATGAACATGAAAATATGAATGAGGTGTACAGACTGAAATGAAGAATCATTTTTCTTCTATTCTAGGAAAATCATCATGTCTTGCTTTAGACTGGGACTCCGTTTGGCTGCCTGTTTACTAAACATTTCAGAAGCCAGAAGAAAATCCATTGTTGAGAACCCGAGCAGAAATCAAGAGCTGCTCTTCTTGAAAAAAATGGTAGGCATATCAGACAAGTGAAGCAAATAGGTCGTGTTTAGATAATGCAGTGGCTTGTGTGCTTGGCAGGCATGCTCTGTAGAACAGCCTTTCTGCCTGGATTTCCCCTGTCCTGTGCGCTGAGCAGCACAGTCCTCCACGTGGGAGAGTGAGTGTCCGCGATGCCCACTGTCCAGGGTTTCAGGCTCCGGAGGAGGATATATTTGCATAAAGGTTCAGTGTCACCTTCAGGGGCTGTTTATTTGATCATTAAGAATGAGCATCATTGTACACTATGTTTTTATTCAGCAGGTTAAATAAAACATAAACTTGCCAAATATCAACTACTTTTCAAAGCGCTTCTGCCAGCAAAGCCCATACTATTATTATAGCAGTATTATTTCTACTCCATTTTCTCCAGGTAGACTTGGGAATTGAGTTTAAGTGATGTACGTAAGATCCCCCAGCAACTCAGAAGACTGAACCTCAAGCATCCTTACTCCCTGGGCCAGTATTTACTAGAGACACTACTCTATTTTGCCCTTGTTAAAATGTTCATGTGATGACATACAGTTCCAGACGTCATTTGTTTTTACTTTCACACACTCGCAAAACACAGGAGGAACTGAGTGTATTTACAGACTTCCAATCATTTAAGTAAACAAGCTTTTTTATTAAATAAACAAATTTTTGGCAACAAGTGAATATTAGGGTCACAGCCCTGAAGCATGTGAGATGGTACATTTGAATTTTTGATTGTCCTTTTTCATTCGGTTACTGCTTTTCATGAGAAAGAGGTGTTTTCTCTCAGCCAATTTCTAATGATGAACACATTGAAGTTACTGTCTTGCAACTTTGCAGGAACTGGAAATGTCTGAAAATTCCTGATAATTGCTGATAAGAAAACTTCTCTGAAGTCAGTATGCAACTGTGCTTTTGCATTCTCTTTGTGGGAAGAGCTAGTCTGGTCCCTTTGTTGTCAGAGATGGTATCTCTAATGGAATTGGGTTACCTGTCTCTGTAAGTGAGTATGCAGAGACATTTGTGGAAGCCATACACTGATGGATGCTTGGGTCTGAACTCATAGTTTTTATCAGCGTATTAGTGGCAGCAGCCCAAATGGAATTATAGCTATTATACTGCATTACAAATACCAAACAATTTACTTCTGCTGAGATTCATAGTGACAGCTCCTCCTGCCAGCAGTAATTTTTTTCTATGTGCATACTTAAGAAATTGCAGGAGAGAGTGCCTCATTCTTTCAGCATCTGATTCAGTTGAAACTAAGAATATTCAGATATGAAACTAAGAATAACAGGTTTCAGAAGATTTAGGATGAAAAAATAAAATAAAATCGTGTCTTTTCTTCCAGAAGCCAGAGTATGTTGAAAAAATACATAAAAACAGGAGGTTGTATGATCTTGTTATTGCTTCATCTTTTATAGTTCTAAAAATGCAGGGAAGGGAGCACTGGTTAAGAAAATGACCTGTTGTCTTACAAATATTTTTAAAGGCATTTATTTTTGAGTGGAATACAGCCCATGTCACTTGCATTTTTTTCTAATTAAGCAATGTAAAAACATTTCAGTGGCCTAAAAGGTCCGAGGTAAAGGAACCTGTGTTATAAACATTGGGCCCACACAAGGGCAGGGCTCCATAGATGCCCATTTGGCTATGAGTGAGTAACATGTGTTTATCTTTTCACATTATTAAAATTAATAGTGTAAGGCTGCTGTAAATGCTATAGTTCTTGCATGCAGCTTACTTTTCCTCTCCTCTGAAAAGATGAATTGTTAAGCTGCCAGGGGACAGGGTGACAAAGGTGTAATAGCAGAGCTAACAGTTTAATTACCCCCTGAAAACTTGTCCTTCACTTTAAATTTGCTTTTTGTAAGCTTAAGGGGGACTTTTAAGTAGTCGGAATCAGGCTTGTAAACTTTAAAAATAACTTTGGGGTTATGTGTGGCTGTCATACAAGGGTATGGCAGCTTTCTCCTGCAGGTCACCCATTCAGTTGAGTCACAGTCCACTGAAAGCTGGAAGTCATTAACATCTGAAGGCTGTTGGTGGCCTTTATCACCATTACATTCATTCATTCATTCAACAAATGTCTATTAAGCATCTGCTATGTACTAGGTTCTAGGGATACATTAGAGATTAAAAAAAGAAAGGATAGAGATTCCTGACATCATGAAGCTTAATTCCAGCAAAAGGCCAGGATATATGCTCTGAAAGTCAAATTATGTGTCTCCAACACACTAATAACAAAGAAATAGCTTAATGTGTGAAATCCTCATTCATAAAAAGGAGAGGAAAAACAGAGAAGTCACTTCTCCAGAGCACACAATTAAAGCTTTCTAGACAGTGCCAGTGAATGAAACCTTGAAAATCAGTGGTGGGTACTTTTCCCCATTGAAATTGCTACATTCTGACTACCTGCTGTTGGTTGACACATCCTGTCTTTAGCTATGTTAATTCAAGATGGCTCCTCTAATTAGTGATTTTATACATAAATTACATACTTAACCAGAAATACAAATTATAATTGCTGTCCTTGTGTGAAGATTAACATAATGAAACACAAATTCCTAAGAGCACTTGGAGTCTTTTGAATCACTATGGCTCCTTAATGACACATAGAGGACTCTTTTAGGGCATCTCTCCTTTAGGCAAGAACATTTAGGCAGCTGTTGTCTGTGTTCTGTCACACATGTTCTTCTGCACCTTGAGTAAGGGTTATATAAAGAATATCAAAAAGCAACATACCAAGTGGCAGAAAAAGATAGGCATGAGTCCAGGTGGCCCAATGGCTCTTGATTAGCACATAGAATGTAATCATCTCAAAACAATGATAATGCAGTGAGATGAATAATCTAGGCAGATACCGATGTATTTTCAATGATCTCCCTATGCAATTGTAGCCACTGATGGAAACTGCTTGTTCTCAACAGGTCAGCAATTTAAAGCTCCTGGGTTATAGTTCAGCAGTAGTTCAATAAAATGCTGCACAATGCCACATAGCATTCATGTTTCTAAGCAACAATTTCAATAGCAGTGTTCCACTAATCTATGATTAAACAAATTAGAACCCTCTACATATGGGGGTTGAATAATAGCCTTTGGGAAATTTGAAATTCATGAAAAACTTTGTATGCTGATTCTTATTTTGGCATTTCTTCAATTTTCACCAGTTTGCATTTAATATATTAAAAATTCAGGCGTATTACATGGAGGGGGAAACACACATGAATTGCAATGGAAAATACTAATGAAAGAGTAAGAAGTGAGAGAGCTGGCTGCCTGATGATTAGAAGAAGTTTAGGCTCTCCCTGCAGATACACAGAGCTCAGGCTGAAAGCGGAGTGTTTGATCAGCTACTCTTGTGGGGTGAAGATTACGTGTGCCCATCACCTATATTCACACCCTTTTCAGAAAGGAAAGCTTGGAAGAGACCACTCAAGTTGACTCAGACAATAATGGTATATATGTAAGAGTGACAGTAAAATGAGGAATGAAAAAAATCAATAATCGTAAGACTAATTGTGAATTTTGTACTTTACCATAGTTGTCATTTTGTTTCATGAATCAGTAAGGATGGGTTAAACCCCAAATCAATATCAGGAAATTGTCAAAGGAAAAAAGGCATAAAGGCATGTGTCCACTTGATTAGCACAGAGAATCCTTTCATTTCTAAATGATGAAAATGCAGTGCTATGAATAATCTAGGTGGCATTGAGACAGGGACTGTGGGTGTAGTCAGAGTAGGGGGAGGGCTGCCGGAAAAAGCAAGGCAGGATATTTGCAGTCAGAGCAATGTAACTACATGCAAGGAAACCCCCTACCAAAACTCTGTGTTAAACATTAAGTTCTAGGGTCATTCTTCAGTGAGATCAGTTAATGTTCCCCAGATAAAGAAGAGTAGCCCATGTTTTTATTATGCTAATCATTTGTAAGTTCACATTAGCATGCTAAAAGGCCCAGGCCTTTGTGCTGTCTTTCGTCTTTCAGACCTGATGGGGTGATTTTACAAACTGGGCAGCTAATTTAGCATGCAGACCCAGCTGTGGGCAGCATATTAAAAGGCAAGAAAGATTCTACCTTAAAGATAAGATTGCACATTTTTAACACCCAGGAAGTTTGGGAAGCAGAATTCTTTTTTTTTTTTAATATAATTTATTTTATTATCATTAATTTACAATTACATGTGCAATATTACGATTATTAAACTACCCCTTCATCAGGTCCCCCCCACCAACCCCATTACAGTCACTGTCCATCAGCGTAGTGAGATGCTATAGAATCACTACTTGTCTTCTCTGAGCTGTACTGCCCTCCCCGTGCCCCCCCAACATTACATTTGCTAATCGTAATGCCCCTTTTCTCCCTCTTATCCCTCCCTTCCCGCCCATTTTCCCCAGTCCCTTTCCCTTTGGTAACTATTAGTCCGTTCTTGGGTTCTGTGAGTCTGCTGCTGTTTTGTTCCTTCAGTTTTTTTCTTTGTTCTTATACTCCACATATGAGTGAAATCATTTGATACTTGTCTTTTTCGGCTTGGCTTATTTCACTGAGCATAATACCCTCTAGCTCCATCCATGTTGTTGCAAATGGTAGGATTTGTTTTCTTCTTATGGCTGAATAATATTCCATTGTGTATATGTACCACCTCTTCTTTATCCATTCATCTACTGATGGACACTTAGGTTGCTTCCATTTCTTGGCTATTGTAAATAGTGCTGCAATAAACATAGGGGTGCATCTGTCCTTTTCAAATTGGGCTGCTGCATTCTTAGGGTAAATTCCTAGGAGTGGAATTCCTGGGTCAAATGGTATTTCTATTTTGAGTTTTTTGAGGAACCTCCATACTGCTTTCCACAATGGTTGAACTAATTTGCAGTCCCACCAGCAGTGTAGGAGGGTTCCCTTTTCTCCACATCCTCGCCAACATTTGTTGTTGTTTGTGTTTTGGATGTTGGCCATCCTCACTGGTGTGAGGTGATATCTCATTGTGGTTTTAATCTGCATTTCTCTGATGATTAGCGATGTGGAGCATCTTTTCATGTGCCTGTTGGCCATCTGAATTTCTTCTTTGGAGAAGTGTCTATTCATGTCCTCTGCCCATTTCTTAATTGGATTATTTGCTTTCTGTTTGTTAAGGTGCATGAGTTCTTTATATATTTTGGATGTCAACCCTTATCAGATACGTTTTTATGAATATATTCTCCCATACTGTAGGATGTCTTTTTGTTCTACTGATGGTGTCCTTTGCTGTACAGAAGCTTTTCAGCTTGATATATAGTCCCACTTGTTCATTTTTGCTTTTGTTTCCCTTGCCCGGGGAGATATGTTCATGAAGAAGTTGCTCATGTTTATGTCCAGGAGATTTTTGCCTATGTTTTTTTCTAAGAGTTTTATGGTTTCATGACTTACATTCAAGTCTTTGATCCACCTTGAGTTTACCTTTGTGTATGGGGCTAGACAGTAGTCCAGTTTCATTCTCTTACATGTAGCTGTCCAGTTTTTCCAACACCAGCTGCTGAAGAGGCTGTCATCTCCCCATTGTATATCCAAGGCTCCTTTATCAAATATTAATTGACTGTATATGTTTGGGTTAATGTTTGGATTTTCTATTCTGTTCCACTGGTCTGTGGGTCTGTTTTTGTGCCAATACCAAATTGTCTTGATTACTGTGGCTTTGTAGTAGAGCTTGAAGTCAGGGAGTGTAATTCCCCCTGTTTGATTCCTCCTTCTCAGGATTGCTTTGGCTATTCGGGGTCTTTTGTGGGGGAAGCAGAATTCTTACTCTTTAGCAAACACACAATACCTCAGCCCACCTTGGGGGCTGGGCAGGCTGCCTTTGATATGCGCCTAGACTAGGACACACGTGTCCCAGAGAAAAGTCGGGCAGGAAATTCCTTGTGTTAAGTTTATTTTAGATATTCAGACACTACTTAACAAGTCCACACCCCTAAGCTTTTTTTCATGTTCTCAAAAAAAATCCTTGTCTGCCTATAAGACGCCTAGACAACGCATCACACTGGGCTCTCTTGACCCCTCCAGGCATGAGCCAGAGCTCTTTCCTCTTACTTTATTTCTAAAGAAAAGCCTATACCTTCTCTCCTACCTTAAGTGTCTGTCAAGGTCATTCTATAGCTTCCTGAACAAGAACCCTGGCATCAATTTCAGAAGTGTCCTTTGGGGCCTGGCTGCAAAAACCATCAGGGGAACCATCTCTGGAATGTTCTCTTAAAGGGACTAATGCATTCAGAGACCCAAATCACAGGTCTCACCCAGTGGATCCCCTAGCTCATCCCGCATTCTTTGTGGGTATAATTAAGTCATATACAGGTTCAGGCATTCTCTGAAAAAGCTCAGTCTCCTGGATAGGCAGAAATGGCCCATCTCACTAAGGCCCAAAGCCTGGCAATCAACAATGAACAGAGTCAGCCTCAGCTGTTTGTTTCAGCTCAGCGGGGCAAAGTGGCCACTGAATACAAAGCCTATCAGCTGTCTGGCTGAAATTCTATGATCCCAGGCCAGCCCTTCACTGCACCAACAATTCTAGGTGGAAAAGCCAGAGGGTTTAACCTCTGCTCAAGACTCCAGGCCCACTTCCTACTCCTCCACACTTGGGTCCTAGCCATTTCCACAGCCAGGTGATGCCAGGGGAATCTCTGGAGTTCCATACTCTTCTTTCAGAGATGGAAGTAGAGTCTCCAAAGGGGAAAAGTGACATGCCTAGGGTGACTGGCAGATCATGAAACAGAAGCCATTTTCATCTGGGGGACAAACATCTGAGCATTTATTATGTGCCAGACACGGTAGATAGCAGATAACAGCAGTGCACCAAGGACGTGGCCCTCAGCAAACACAGTCAGCAAGATAATTACAGGATGATTAAGCACTAGAGGGACTAGGGCAGGTCAGGGAAAGAGGGTGTGGGATTTGTGCCTGGAGTTCAATGATGACTAAGAAGCCAGCCATCACAAGAGGGAAGAGCATTCCAGGTAGCAGTCACAGTATGTGCAAAGGCCCTGAGACATAAACAATCTTGGACAGTTCCACCAAAAGTAGGCCAGGATGGCTATGGTGCAGGGAGAGGCAGGAGATGAGGCTGGAGAGGCAGGCAGAGGTCCCTGTGCTGGAGGCCAGGAGAAGGGTTTAGGCCCTATCTGAATATAACAGGGAGGTTCTGGCAGGGATAGTGACTGGGAGGAGGAAGTCCCCAGCCCCACTGATGTACCACCCTGTCTCCTGACATGGTAAATCTGCCTAATTTACAACAGAGCTTCTCCACCAAGTCAGGTTGGCTCATGTCACTCATGTAGGGTGGCCTCCCTGAGCAAAATCCAAAACTCCTGAGGGTAAGAAACCAGGCCTTCTCCCTCTGCCTTCTGTGTGAGAGCCAGAGAAGCTTGCTGGGCCTCCCTCTTCTGAAGCCTCGGTGGCAGCACACAACAGCTGACTGTCCCTCCCACAAGGACCTCCTCCAAGCTTTCTCTGTTTCGGCTCTGAGCCTATGCTGGGAATAGAGGGAACTGCTTTGGGCCGGCCTGGAGCAGCCTGTCTATAATTACCCGCTCAGCTTTGCTTTTTCCCCCTCCCCAGGCGGAAGAAGCAGTCTCAGGTCTCCCACGGGCAGCCACCAACCTCCGGAGACTGCCATACGGAGAGGAATGAGCCGTGCCAGGAATCACAGACGGCCCTGTGGGACCTGGGCCAGAGGGGTCTGCAGGGCAGTCTCAGCATCTCTCACTCCTTCCTCCATCC